>MEHQ01003403.1:583739-670172 GCA_008828725.1 Saccharina japonica | reverse complement strand
TTTATTTTCTTCACCATTATTTGTACTCCTATTAACCTTCGCCGTCAATTTGTTTCCTATTTATTCCTATTATATTTATTTCGACCCTCTATCATCTCCATTACTACTTGCTTCAATCTGGCCCTACCGCCGTGGGGGCGGGGGGGGCACTTATTCCCTAGTATATATATATATGTGGATCCCCCCTTGGACATGCCCGGCGTGGATGGACATCGCAGCGGCTCGGCGGTTCGCTGCAAGCCCTGTGTTAGTTCCCACGAAAGTGACGATATGCCGGAGTATTCGTCCGCCAGATCAACTAACGATTCCCCTGTGTCGACTGTGTCTTGAGGCCGGGTTTTGTGCAATATTATTCAAGGTGAATGCATT
Source organism: Saccharina japonica (assembly GCA_008828725.1). NCBI lineage: Eukaryota > Phaeophyceae > Laminariales > Laminariaceae > Saccharina > Saccharina japonica. Next base: position 669,803 of record MEHQ01003403.1, on the reverse strand, counting down.
AATATTTACGGAGGCTTCAGGGCATCTGGTCCCAAATCTGATCAGAGTTGATCAGAATTGCATCTTACGGGGGGTCTGTTTGGTGAAAAAAACTGCTCCTCCGAGATTTTATCGATGATAAAATTTCGCCATATGTTTTTTTCGGCGGCTTCACCGCTTTTACAAGTGATTGAAAAATATTTTGCACGAAACCTTGGAGGCATTATACAACCAAAGTGTGTACCAGGTATGGATTATAGACCGGGGGTCTGTGGGCTATGATGGATCACAACGATACGCGCTTGGCTACTCTGATACACAGCTGGGACACAACACCCGTGCATCCACCACCACGGACAGGGAGAGCATCAGTATATTCTTGGCCGACATCGCGTGTGTTGGGGCCGTCCAGCAACAGCTGCGCTGCCCAAACAAAATTCGAGACCATCAAAACAGTCCATCGTTTTTTTTCTGACTACGACCGCCGCAAGCAGCTCGTGATCCTCAAGAACGAAAGCTCCTTGCTGGTTCAGCGACTAGGAAAACCCTTACGCAGCTCCCCAGGAGGTTTCGCATTCCGTTCCCTTCTTCGAGGAGCTGGTGGTGAAGGTTGGCCGCCTAACCCAGCATGGATCACTCGTCCGTGTGATGGAGTTCAAAATCTGACCTATGTTCTGTTTTTCATTCCCCTATGAAATAAAGCCAAAATCACGATACGGTGGCTCATACAATTAACGATGTGGTAGCATTTTTTGCCGGTGCAAAATCCGACTCCCTTCCGTTTTCAGTGACTAAAATAATATTGCAAAATATCCGACCTGAACAACTTTACTGAGAAGTCCACATCGGACCACGGCACGCTATGGAGCAACGAGTACTCGTAGCAGGTATCCGCGCGTCCCGACGGGCTCCTTAGTATCGTGGGCGCGAGGGGTCCGTCTGGTCCTGAAGTACATAAACGGATCATCAAGGTGTCTTATGTAAATTGAATCATGATGGCTTTCAAGACGAAACAAAAAAGTCCCGTCACGCCGCTACAACGCTACAAGCGACAGCCTTCAACTCCAAGGAAATTGTGCCGGAAGGAATCGAGAACAGGAACGAGCTCAGACACGACATAAAATGCGTCGGATGTCGGAGAAACTACTCGCAACATATCATACGCACTACTTACAATCGATCAAGAAATAAAAAAGAGAACACGTCAGGAGAAACCTAAAAAAAATGGCAACGTAACATCGAAAACATATTAATAATAATTAACTTAACATTCATTTGATGTGTCTGTACAAAAACGTAAGGGCGCGCCGCACATGCGCTACAAGGAATGCTCGAGGCCTGAACCTCGAGTATCGCGATGGACGACCAAAATGCATGCAAAAGCATACGTGGTACAATAAAAGGGTATACGTCTAGACTATAGAGCTATCCATATGTTACGTGTACGGTTTCAAGATCACTACGAGTACATGTACCAGGTGCTACGTCACCCTTCTAGACTCAAATCATAAATCAATCATCGATCAATCAACAATACGTGACTACGAGTACAGGACCAGGATTTTCCGTGGAGGTCTCGAGCCGCAACAAATAAAAAGAGCTGGTCACTACAGGGAAAAAATAAAAGTGTTGCTCAACACGCTGTCACGGGAAAGAAAATAACACGATCCGTACACCTCAGAATGTCGAAGCTAGTCAACATCCTGCGCCAGTTATTAAGCTATTCATACTACGTAGTTGTCTGAGAAACTGGGCTATGAATACACTAGGACAAAAGTTCCCACTTCTACCTCGTATCAACAACCTGCCGTGAAGAACGAAACAGTGCGACCTTTGCCATTCACACAAAGCCTGCGTACGATGTGCCTCGCGCAGTGGAAACAGCGAACAAGCGAGGGGGGCCTCCGAAGCCCACATCCCTTTCTGCACCAGCAAGAGCTTCAAAGCAAGCTACATCAGCACGACGGCAACAACAAACACGAACACGACACAAACAAAATTGAAGGCGGGCACATCCCGAAATATGCCCTTTATGGGGATGGGAGATATGTCTCCGCAAAAACTAAGAGCAAACAATGCAAAACATGCAAAATGCCAAAAATGCGCAAGCAAAAAGAGAGAAACGAACGATCAAATGCATGCAACGACTGGCCCAAACTACTAATGAGTGCAACCTGTCAAGTGATTTCCTGAACCACTACCTCCCGGGCCTAATCGTGCTCAAGCAAGCAAGCGAAACCTCCTGTTCCGTAAAAACAAAAACCCTAACGTACCCCAAATCCTTCCCGTAAAAAGTAGAAACCCCCTTACGGGGTTTCTTTCGCAGATCAACTAAATATGGTCACCGTAGAGTGCTTGCTACTAGTGTTTCACTACTCGTTTGCCTACAGGCAGTCAGTAACAGGGTCATCATACAACACCAAGCACAAACTCTCAATCTGAACGCCAGGCCGTCCATCTCGTTTCTCGAATGCTTTCACTGGTGGACACTTATCAGTCGCGCCGATAACAAAACAAGCAAACCACTATTAAAAGTAATCGCCCCAACTACCAAAGGCGAGACACAGCAAAGCGGGCCTAAAGCGCAACGCGTCGTCGCCTCGCCTCTACACTCGCCCCGCGGGCACTGCCGCAGATGGACGCGCGGGCGTCGGCGGCGACAGTAGTGCAACAAAAAAACAGAAGCGCGACAGAGTGGTAGCCGCCGCCGACCATGAGTTACGCCGCAACTTCTCCCGTCAATATCCAACAACAGGGCGTGAACTGCCGTGCACAAGTTATGCCGCGCATGCCCGCCGTGGCCAATCAACATCGGCAAACGTACGACACTGTTTTACAACCTTCATGGCCCGTTCTTCCCTTTACATTTCATTAAACAATAATGCACCCCCCCCGGGGCATGACGACGAGCCTAGTGCTGGGTTAGCGCATGCGACGTACTCCCGTTCCTAGAGGGGTCGAGCAAAGAACGTTAAGGCACAGAAACAAGGGAGGGCGGCAGGGGGAGCCTCGCTGAGTGTCGACCGCTGATAAAGGTATGGATAGCGTCGTCAATGTGGCGTAAGCGTCGGGGTTAGAGGAGCAACGTCGCATAAGAAACATGCGAAGCAGCTACCGCCGAAACTATCGAAGTTGGGGGTTTCCAACGGCATGTTCGCACGCTGTTTACGGGGCACGTTTCAATTAAAGTACACGTACCCGCCCTTCGTGTGACAAAACTACTCGTACGGTTGTATATACGTAACGTTCGCTACAAAGGATGCCTGGCGTACCTAAGCGTCAACGTTGTAAACCGAGTGAACCTCGCTCGCCGCGGCCTTGAGCGAGTCGAGGAAGCTCGTGGACAAGGTGCCTGCAGTGTAGTCAAACTCCTTGAGCTGCACGACCTGGAGGTAGGCTTTCTCGCCACCTCGGAAAACCGCCGCGTAGTGGGTGGGCGCCTGAGGGTTAGCGGTAAGGACATGCAAAAGGCGCGGGGAAAGAAACGTCGGGCGGGGGTAAGGTCGTGCATTCGAGAGGTTGCGCCGATCGCCGACGCTTCCAAGCGCGAAAAATAAACCAACTGCTGGTTATTGGGGTTGGGTTAGGATGTAGAATGCATGCAGTGCGCAGTGCGCGATTGGGAGTGCATACGGCTGTTGTTTTTCTAGACGTGGAATGTCGTGAAAGCTTCTTAGGCAAGGTGTGGGCGTTTACACACGCTATGCATATATGCAAATAGTTCGACGCCTGGTGCCGCAAAAACCTCGTCAATGCATGCGTGTTTATTTACATACAGAGGGATAAGAGGGCCCCGGCTGGCTCCGTGCAAGCTTACCGTCGGTCTTCGGAAGTACTTGTTCGTTCCGGGCGAGCCAGTTCCCTTAAAGTCGTAGACCGTGGTGAACAACATGTCTTCGTATGCATTCCCGATCACAGCCTCCACGATATCGAACTCCCCGCAGCCCCCGTTGCCGCCCATGCCTCGGCAGTTGCAACCGTACTGCGCAGTGCGCAACACCTGCGGTACAGAGTAAAAGCGAGAGCACGAGCGAAGTTGCAAAATTAACGCTGTCAATGCTCGCGTTGGTTTCCGACACTGTTGCCAATTATGTATTCGTCTTTCTAGTGTTGTTGGATTTTTTAGTAGATGAGTACGAGCGAAGTGGGCTGCAAATTTACACGTAATGTATTACATAACGAGCTAAGCGAGTTGCTAATTTACACGGCCGCCTAAAACCTAGGGCATGCCTTAATGCTCTAATGCCTTATTTTTGACCTGGGTGAATCCGGAAGCGCTACGTCGTATAGAACGTCTAAAGCCGGAGGTCTGTGGCGTCCGACCGAAAATCTCCGTTATAAAAAATGTTTTCTTACGCGTTCCACCAGGGCACACAGATGACAGATGAAAGTTACAAATATCCACCAGCGGGAGTCCCTGGCAAGAGCTACGTACGTACCCTGTATGCACCTTATTTCATGCCATGGTTTTGTTTTTAGCTCGCTGGACGGAAGGCGGCGAACGAAAAAAAGAGGTTTTGCTCACCTTATCGTTGAGGGCCCAGACGGCGGGCCGGTTGTCGGTGCACTCACTGAAGCCCCCGGTGCCACAGTGCGGCATGTCCACTTCGAACACCATGACTTTCGTGCCGTCGCCGTCGCCCTTCCAGCCCTCCATCCCCGTGTTGCGGTAAAACCTGTGAGGGTGAAGCAGGTGAAGCACCGACCACAACAACCACGTCTCGTGAGTTTCCTATCCGAAATATGAAGTTTCCCTCTGCCAAGGTCAAGGTTGTTCTCTCGGCACAATCTGTTCCTTCTCTCAGTAAGCCCCATTTATATTCTGTAAGACCGTAAGAAGTGTACACTTTGCATGTTCTGTTTTGTTCATTGGATCGTACACACCAGGTTAGACTCAATGTGTAGCTAGCTACGTATACTAGCAGCACCATCACTTGGCTTGGTTTGTTTCCGAGGGGTATTTGTTTTGGAGTATTTTTAGGTATTATTGGAGCTTTGGTAGCTCCTCCAACCGTAGAAAAAAGGCAGACTATACGTTGAATGACGTGCGCGCTTCGCCCACTATCGATCCCGGTACGCCCAGCTGTAGAGGGTGGGGTGTAAAAGGCTGCGACTCATTCTACCCAGTAAACCCGGCCGGGCAACGCCATCGCGAGAAACGGCAATTGCGCCACGACTGCCAGGAGGACAACACAACTTTCATCAAAGGTGTCGGGAGACAGCACTGTCACCCCTTTGACATGGCAGCAAAATCCCCTGCTTTACCTTGACGGACGCCAAACTACTATAGGTTTTAGTGTGGAACACTCGGCCCTACACTCTTGACGGTGCATGTTTTCCCTTTTGACGGACATGTCTCCTCACATACATACTTTGTATATATCTTTGGCTTTCATTGGCTGCGCGAGCCAAGGCTGAGGCTCACCCGCATGTGCCGTCGTCGGTGCATTCCGTGCTGGTCATGATGTTGACTTGCTCGTCGCTGCCCACAACTCCCGCAAACTGTTTTGGCTCGGTCGCGCAACCGTCTCCCTGGTTTTGTAGAGATAGGCGGCGCGGGGGGGGGGGGCAAAAAAAAGAAGGCAGCACGTAAATAGCAATGTGATCAGGAAGAGCAGGAGGAGGAGGATATCCGTGCGTTGCGAAACTACAAGGGAGTCTAAGATGGAAAACAACACGCAATTGTATTGTGTCATTGGAGTAAACTTTACGAGGTATGCGGTCGTGAGATATTGAGTTATTTGAACCTTCACCCTTCGTCCCCACCTATTTTCTTACGTTCATCACCGTCACTGAAAGAGCAACAAGAGTCAGTAGACAAAAAATGCGTCAAGAGGAGGGTCTACTCACACTTGAGTCCGAGTAGCTCTGGCTGAAGCCTCCGCAGAAGGTGAAAGCGCCGGAGCACCCCTCTGTCCCGCCAAGGTTGTTCATGAAAACCAAGTTGTCCGAGGTGCTGTAACAACAACAAAACACGACAGGAACAGACAACGTAGGCGTGGGGTTCAGGAAAGCGCGAGGGTAGTAGGCCCATGGCCGCCGTAATAGGCGCTCTCAGCAGTTAGTTGATTCCGTTTTTATCTTTTTCAAATAAACTCAAAAGTCCGACCCACGCGGGATTCGAACTCCAGCACCAACTCTTATGAATAGTACGTAGCATTCGAGGGTACCACTACACCACCGGGGCGACCGGTGAAAAGGATGATCAAGGTCAGGTTCGAACTCACGCTGAGAAAAACTAGTCTGTCGCCGCGCAAACTGAGGATATTGTACATATTGGACTAGGATGACACCAAAAGGGACCCTGCATACTTCTAGCCGCGTGCTTGTCGTGCCGCCGTGGTATCCGACCGCTCAGTGACCGGAGGTGGAAAGCGGCCCCCAACGATTATTAGGAATTAAATTTTTGCACGCGGTCAACAACACGAGCAAAGAAAGCTGCGCGTGGAAAAAAATACTTCCATACTTGAGGGGGGAAATCTCAGAACTTTTGATCGGATTTTTACGAGTGTTTCACGTCGAAAGGGCACAACGTAAGACTCTAGATACAAAACATGACACGCACGTTCGATCTCAGTCCGCATTTACGTATATATCATTGTGTCTCTTGAAGCATAAACCCAATAAATTGCTGATACATGTGTGCAGTAGGTGGTGATTATATTCTGAAATCGGTATTCGCATGAGTGTAAAAGCTCCTGCCAAATGAGCTGGAAAGCAAAAGGGACCAAAAGAAGACATGTATACGGAGTGTGCACCAGGTATACTGTAGTACATGTACTTATAGTATGCCCCGTGATAACCGCCAACAGCCTGCAACCATAACGGCGGAAGGAGAACGACCGTACGAGCAGCACGCGAATCTACACAACCGATTGAGAGCCTACATGACGGACTGAGAGCCTGTATATACAACGTACTGAAAATATGGACCACGCGCTGAGCATCGGTACAACGGATGCAGGCGAGAACGCGTCGTGCTGCAAGCTGCAGGGCAAGACAGACTATTGGGTAGCAAGCGATCGTCTTCGTCTCACGTGGGCGTCCACGAGGATGCCTTGACCAACGAGCCCTCCGTTTCCTGGAACCAAACGATGTTGTGGAGGTTCATCGGACCGCGGAAGACGACGGAAACACCCTCGTCGAAAGGGGCCAAAGGGCCGCTCACTGACAGCTCCTGCAGGTCGCGAGGGCAGCGGGTGGGCAGAAAATACGTCGAATGGCGGCTGTTAAGGGGTGGGACGGACGGCAAATTCTCCAGACCATTGACGCGACGGACGTTCGAAAATTGGTGCACCTACTACCAGGTAGAATTTGGCCGTACGCACGTGACCGGTGCTCGTTTGTTTGTTGAAATGCTGTTGGATAGGAGGGATAGAAGAGATAACCTACTATGTACTCCACTCAGTCGGCACAGACTGTCAGCGATATCTCTGGTAGCAGCGCTATAGGTGTGCGGAGCAGCCCCGGTTTCATATTTCCAGGTACAGTACCCTGGCAATATCAGCTCTCAACGTCTCGGCGAAGAGCAAGGTCATCGAAGCATTGGGGTGCCGCGCACACTGACTGCTGCATGACATCCTTGATAATAGCTTTGCAGTTCAAAACACCAATATCCAATATCTGAATAAAAAATTGGCCTCCTCGTGCCTGCGCTCATCAACAGCCTGATACGTTTTGTGCAAAAATAGGTTATATTGGGGGAGCTGAAATTTCGGTTCCGTCCGTCAATTTTTGAGACCCATCAATCACCACGAAACTGCTGCCAGATACGGTAGACCTCAACCTGGTACCTGGTGTACCAGTATGTCAACAGCATATCAGCGGTCAGCGGGCAATAGGCAGCGACAAAAGACCCAACAACAAGAGTGGCCGATGAGGTTACACTTAATTTTCCGCTGGTAACGGATCGGGTCAGATGGCGACGAATTCGGACAGGCCGGCTTAATCATGTTCAACGCAAGGCCGGCATTGCTGAAGCGCCCGAGTGAGATGATCCCACTACGTCAACACAAATGGAAGATAGACATCAATGAATTACTCGTAGGCGAAACAGGTAGAAGACCGGACAGAGCCCGGACAGAGTGACTGCAGTGGGGGATGTTCTACAGCAGCAAGTAGCAACATCAGGATGTCCCGTGACGACAACAGATGGTAGTTTCAGTGACCAGGCCTAGGCCAAAACCCACCTCTTTCACACAGGCAGCCGCTGTATTGGGGCAGCCCTGCTCCCCGGCAGCCATGGAGACCACATCTTGGTACGTACCAGTTCCCCCGAGGTTTTCGATTACTACGTTCGTGATCTCTGTTGCGGTCGAGTCCACAACCCCACCCTCGGCATTTCCGGGATCTGCGCGGTATGCGGGCAACAATGATGTATATATTAGGGCCGTTATTTTCAGAGAACGTTTTTTTTCCCCCAGATTTTCCAGGTTTTCTCGATTAGTGGCTTTTTTTTAATCAAGACAAGAAGGCGTGCTGTCACAATTTGTGGAGTTTATCAGAGAGGGCAATACATCTGGAGCGCTTTAGCATTCACATATCTGGAAAAACAAAAACTGGAAAATCTGAAAAATTAGGACAAAAAGTCCTTCGATAATATAGACCCTTACATGCCCATACATGACGTGCATTACGAGCGAATACGTACGAGATAATAATTTTGACGGCGCCTAAAAAGTAGGGGTTCCCTTTCGAGTTGTGCCTGAAGCGTCCGACATGTGTGCGTATATACGCCGTCCAATAACGCACACAAGTTAACGACACCTACAAACACCCTGCTGCACGAGTTCCTAGCGACCGCTCGTATACTGATACCTGGCACTTTTTTTTACTGTTGCAGTAGTCCACACGACAGGAACGCCAGCCCCCTCTATGGGTGCCTTGACAAATCGCAGCTGCATTGCACTGCGCCGTAACGCATGGCAATCCCTTGCTTAAAGACTTAACATCCTGTAACCGCTTCTGCTGCTGCTGCTGCTGCAAAAACAAGATCAGGTCTGATCTTAGACCGTTTGTCCCCGAATCGTGGATGCAGAAGATATAGAAAAGGGGTTGAAACAACAAAAAGGAAAACTCACCAGCGATATCCGGAAACGCCACTGGGGAGGCAGGGCTGGGAGTAGACTGCGTGGCGGAGGCCGAGTCGTCCGTACACCTTTGCAGGTTCTTGTACGTATCAAAGAAAGTCTGTCCAAGCTCCGTCAACTCGGAGTCGGTAGTCAACAGATCAGCCCCGGGCACGCCGTCTCGCCCCGTGAACCTTACACATAACAGATGCAGAAACCGGACAGAACAAACAAAGCAACACCCAGCGCAGATAAAAAGGAGAGAACCCGAACCAGACGGAGGAGCAGATGGACCACAGATCGGCCGAGCTTGAATCCGCACTCTATGTTCACAGATTGCGCGCGCTTCCTTGAAGTTGAACCAAGCTAGCCCCTCAGTTGGTATAGGGCAGGGCTTCAAAGACGCACCACGTCTCCTATTGGCAACAAATGCTGCTGCTCCAGAGGGTTTCACAGGGCTCTACAGACCGAAACTGCTCGCCAAAACCACAGGCCAAAGTCAATGGCCAAAACCACAGGAGAAAAGTATAGACTAAACCTACGGGCAAAATCGACATGTCAACAATACAGACCAAAACCACACGCTGACCCTATAGACCAGAGACCACAGTTCAGGTCAACACCACAGGCCAAGTCTACAGACCAAAATCGCAAGACAACACCACAGACCCGCAGGTGGTGTTAACCCTTTCTTTTCTACTCAAAAATGAAAATGCCCAATACTAACTTGAAGTAGTTCGTCCCCTAAACATTAGTGCAGTTCCAAATAAGTTAAGAATATGAGTCAACCCTCGCCCGCCGCATGCGCTGTGTATGTACAAACGATATCGCAGTCCATGGATCTCATGTGCGTTTGACCAGGAAACCACGACGGCGTCTATTTGCAACCTATGGGCTGCAGGACTTACGTGCAGTCCACACGTTTTATGAGTGCTTTACAGTAGTGTTCTAGAGGTGCAACGGGGTGCCCAGTAGACCACACCTCCATTTTGATCGGTCAACACCTCTACCCTGATCAACACGGATTCCGTGTCACGCTGTCCGCGGTGTGTGTCCCACCGTACCAAGTCTTACCATGCGTAACGGGCCACCCTAGGGTGCAGCTCAAGGAATTGGAGGGCGTCTTTAAGGTAGGTGGCCTGCCCGGTCGTCGTAGCGAGAGCCGCTTCGTCAGCGCATGCGAACTCCGTAAGCCATATCGGGAGGTCGTACTTGAGATAGCTGTGCAGGTGCTTGTTGAGGTACTTGACCTTTTCCAATTTACAAACAACAAGAAAGGTCGACAAACACGGGCGTAGGGAAAGGAGGTCGGTCGCAAGGAAACATTGGTATTGGCCTTTTAACCCCTTTACCCAATTCAGAACTGAAAAACTTATCCAACACTATTTCCAAGTAGTTTGTCCCCAAAAGCGTGGGACCAGTTATTAAGGGGTTAAATACTCAACCCTTTTTTTTTACAAATTACTTGGAATTAGTGTAGGATTATTTGTTGCAGTAAAGAAAGACATTTCAGAAAACTGCGGGCCTGAAATGTCTTTCTCTCTAGTAAAAGGGTCGTGACAATTTCGGTGTTTTTAGCGGGACACAAATTGTCGAAAACTACAGTAGTTACTTGGTTCTGTAGCACAGCATCGGCGACACGAACAAGCCCGAGCTGCCGTGGTAGTGTGTGTGTGGCCGAACTGCAACGTAAGGAGCTGTGCCACACGCGCAGGCAGTAAGGCGATACTAGTATGATACTGCTGCACGCTCTTCCTACTAACATGAATAGTCGCTTGATACTATCACACTCGTCGTTTTTTTGGTAGCTACACTTCAATAAGGAGTTCAAAGCGGTGCAGGAGTCCCAAGGGGTGAGGCGACCTCCAGTGTAATGAAATGCCAGTTCTGCAGAGAGTGTTAACATCGCGATATTTATACATACCAGTACGTACAGCACGATGCATTTGAGTACCAAACCGATTTAGGTTGTGCCGTCGATCTCTACCTACGTTCATCGCTCCAGCAAACCTTTACCAATTGCAAGCAGTACTACAGTAACTCCCTGGTCATACGCGCGCATGTAGCCCTCAGTCAGGTCATGCACGGCGTATAGTGAACACCGAAAGTGGACACGAGCAAAACAAAAACGCCGTGCCAAGGTTTCCAAAAAAAACGCTTTCCTCGAAGCGACACGCATTAGTTTTTTTCTGTTATCACGTTAACCCATCCCGAAAATCTAGTCCGTAGTCACAAGACAGGCTACTTCGTGGCCACAAGACCGGCTCAAAGGACTTCGGAGTACAAGACTACCTCAGGATTGGTGTATATACTACACGAACAGCAAGATCAACAATGCCGGTATGAGTTGTCGCATTTCCATACCTGGCAGGTGTAGGAATGCACGGCGATGGCGGTCACCCCGCATCTATCACTGCCGCAAGCCGTGAAAAAGTCGTCCAGCCATTCAATGGGGTCCTGTGGTTCAAAGGGTTTCCATGGGTGTGTTGATCGGGATTTCATCAGAACGGATAGTGGCGGCGACAGTTGTAAACGCAGATCACAGAGCAAGAGGGGTCGCGGAGCGGGGGGGGGGGGGGTACTCCTATCATGCATGACCGTAGTCAGGGGAGAAGGGCAAACATCAGAACAAGACCACGTCTTTCTTCAGGTCGAAGAGGCTGCATAAGCCGCCATGTGGCAAATGTTAGAGATAGCTCGGGAGCTTTGGGGCTGCCAAACATCCCGCAAGCTGTGAACAACTGCTATACACTTCCACCGCCCCAGCGCCATCACACGGACATGGATCAGAGGAGCAACGCGATGCACTACGTATTACACGGTATCGTACGGTATCGTACGGTATCGTACGGTATCGTATGGCAACTTGCAGCATCCTACGGTATGCCTGTGGTACCTTACCGCACCTTACGGTATCCTGCTGGCATCCTACGGCACCCCCTGTGGCAACGCACACTGTATCCTCTAGCACCTGACAGTACCCCGGTGTACCTACTGTATTGCACCCTACAGTATCCTACTGGCAGCCTACTGTATCCCACGGTATCCTGTGTTATCCCACGGCGGTATGTATTGTTATCCCACGTGTTCTACGGGATTGTTTCTATCCAGCTCACGTTGCGGTTGCAGTTGGTTCCGCAAAAGTTAACGGCGGGAGACACAATGTCTGCGCCGAGCAGCTTGGCCTGAGCCTCGACTGTCGACCACTGCGCCGCAGCCTCCTCCGGTGTCAGGCTCGCCTAAGGATAGCGAAGGGAAACATCGTTCACAAGCAACCAAGCATGCGGCGGTGGTCGGGTGGTTTCGAGGGTCAGAGGCAGCAGGTTGGCAGAGTGGGATTTGAAAGTCGACGGCGGTCGTCGTGTGTTAACCCTCTCACTAGCGCAAACAACAAGCAGTGTTCACACCATTGTTCCTGTAGTAGCAGTGATATTGTGCTGTCAACGCACCCACGACAAAGCCCTGTGACATCTCGACAGCTACAGCTACTACAGTACAACAAAATAGGAGGCAAGGTCGAGCGCAAACCGTTTGTTGCCTTTGGCAAAAAAAACTCTACAGGTATACATCGCGGAGTGCGTGCTGCGTGTCATTATTGAAAATAGTCTTTCTGTCTGTCTCCTGTCTTATGCGCCCGCTTTAGCCACGGTTTACACCATTGATTGAGTGTCTGACCGGCACAAAACCGATTGCGCCTAACCCGGTACCTATAGAAGCGGACGACCTTGCGCTAACTCGAGGAAGCTTGTTTCGTCGCGAGCCGTCTAGACTGGCTGTGCTGCCGCGCGTTATTCGAGCTCCTGTACCTCGGTGTTCTGTTCTGTTATATGTGTTCATTGTTGGCACTAATGTACCAGGTACCAGGTATATGCTAACATCTTATGACTTCGAAAGCACACACCCTACTGCAAGTGGGAGGCAGCCTCGCCTCATTACCGCTCTACTCTTAATAGTACTGTATCTGTGATATGTGCACAGCCACATCTTGAGTCATGCCAATCACGCCGTGTATGTTGCTGCTATGCACCTGATCGCCGAAGTTTGGCTCGTTGAACCCGAGCAGGTAGGAGGACTGGCCAAGGGCGCCGAGGGAAGCCAAGCGCGCTTCGGTGAAGTCCTTCGTGCCCCACAGCATCGGGATGTACTCGAGGCCGGCCAAAGCTTGGGCGGCTGTCGTGTCCCCCTGCAAGATGCCGGGAGCCCAATTGTACCTGGCGACGACGCATCGCACGTCAACAACAGCGGAAATCGCTTTAAAGTTGCATATTTGGGGGACAAACCACCTGTGCTATGCCGTATACTGTACTTGTACCGCATTTGGGGTGGGAACATTTTTGCAGTGCAGTACCGGACACCTACTGTAGTACCATGAATACTAAGAAACAGGAAAGCTGGTCCAGGCTGAGTTTCTTATTTGAGAATGGGTGCGTTCTACACTAACTTCAGTACACGAATTTATTACTTTCCTGTAAACATCAAGCCTGCTTTTCTTGCTGCCCCGTCTTGTTAACAATATAGGCAAGTTGTAGGTGTCCTGTGCTGTACTAAAAGAGATAATAATAACGCCATACAAGCAATCAGGAAGCAGCCTCAAGCCAGAGTTTATTTAGCACGATGCCACTTATCCGACTGTAAACTGTCAATGGACTGACTACAGGTGGAGTCGTAGAGGTAGCGAACTCCGGGAGTCCCAACACGACCCTTCACTGCGGTGTGCAACACAACCCCCCACTTAAATCCCAAAGCCGCCGGCACGGAGTCCTATCTACCATACCGTCTCGTCAGCACAACAGCCTGGCCTTGAAACCCCCTATGATGCACTTAAAAAATGACAAAATGGCGCGTCTGCCACCAAGGCGCCGGAAAGCGAAAAGCCTCCTTACGATGCGGCATCGATATTAAATAACCGTTGCAACTACTGCACCCACGCTTTTTGGGACAAACTTACTTCTAATTAGTCTGCGAAAAGAGTTCCAGATGTGAAAAGGGTCGTACGTGCCGCTTTAGGACTGCACTCTTGTTTTTGGGGGGAAACTACTTGGAATTACAGTAGAGTTAGATATATATGTGCTATTAATAGTACGGGGGATCATAGTAAATAGGACCAAAAAAAGTCAGTAAAATAGGTAAATGTATTGGATTTTGGGTGTACCGTAGGTCCTATTTACTACGGTCCCTCGTAATTCAAGTATTACCACAGCAGTACTACTTGAAAGTAGATGGTGAAAATAATTGCAGATGTACTGGTTTTTTTTTTGTTTTTGTCCATCCCATTTAATATTTTCGCCCTCCTTTTCTCTCTCCCTCTTTAGTCGTTACTCAGATCCGGGGTCACTAAGTAGGCTCTTCTCCCCCCTCCCCATGTATTTTTATCGCGAGAAGATTTTAGCACTTTCTTCCCTCGTCGACTTGCGTCGGATTCCACCTACCCACGCCACGAAGGCGCTCTCAGCAATCGGTTCCTTTTTATTTTTTCAAATAAAGTAAAAATCTCACCACGGTGGGATTCGAACTTGGGTACCAATGCCAGTAGTCTTTGAAGCTGACCACTAGTCTACCGGGGCGACCGGCAGGGTTATTCCATGCCCCTTTAGGCCTGCACTCCGGTTTGGGGAAATTACTTGGAATTAGAGTTAGATATAAGTGCATCTAGTACAGTATGTTAAGTGCAGTCGTAAAAAAGGTTAAGATGCGATGCAAACATGCGAACAGCTGATAAAACCCAGAACTCACCACCAAGACATGCCGAGGGCCAGCGCGTCCAAGTCGTCGCCATCCGGGAAGTCAAAGGCAAGCCCCTTCTTGTTGTTGCACTCCGTCGGTTCCATCTCCATCGCCTTTGCCTCGCCTGTAGTGAATTAACACAAGGATCGTTCGTCATTCATAAAGCCATCCAATGCAAACCTTAACCCATTCAAAACTAAAAACATGATGCCACACTAATTCCAAGTAGTTTGTCCCCAAATACGTGGGACAAGTTCTTCAGGGCTAACATCCTGAAATAGTGCTCAGTGTTGACACGACCTTCATAAACCCATTCAACGCCGAAAGGCTCCGAGAGAAAGGCGTTCCCTGCGCGCAGTTTTCCTATTGGTTTGTACCCATTTATTGGTCAATATTCAATGCCCATTACCAATGTCCAGTGTCCTCCTGTCAATCAACATCAATTTCAATATGAAATGTTGTGCACGAAACCTTATACATATTCAATAGTACTCGTTCACATACGAAGTATATACACAACAGTTGGTAGTCTTCAAGAAGTAAGTAGGCCAAATTCGAGACTGCTGAAATGCCATCACCAGCTAGTCACCCAGAGCCTGAACAACAAACAACGACCAATTCTCTCGGCAAATGGATGGGATAGGATGCGATAGGCATGACGATCAGAGACAAGCAGCCTGTCAGCGGGTCGCCAATACTTACTGTATGCGTACGTAGCCCACAAGGGCCATGCGACACTGCAAAAGTATTCAGGACAATCCCCCCTCCCCCAACAGGTGCTCCGCCTCGAAAGGGATGCGTGGTCAATGGTCAAAAGACTTAAGGCAAGCAAAAAATCCCCCCCCCAAAAAAAACACTTGCTGTACACGCTGATAAATGGGGGGAAAAGCAAAGCCCGAGAGCAAAGCCCGAGACCCTGGTCCAATGAAAAATTCCAACTGAGAAGTGGTTCAAGACTAAGGTCGTGATGCACCGTACACATACTGTACGGAGAGTGCGGCAGTACAGCTGTAGTAATCCAAGCGAAGCACGTTGTGGCGCCAAGTATTGCTGCAACAACTGACCTTCTTTGAAGAGGAGCTCAAACGTCGTTACCCCTTCCTCATAGCGGTGGGACTCCGTTCTCGAGCCCGCCGTCCCCTTCAAGTAGCACGTTGCTTCGCTGTCTACGAAAACCGCGACACGGCACTCCGTTTGCTCGCAGCACATCTACGGTACGTCCGTCCACGGTCGTGTCATACGTCCGATCATCCATCCATTCGTCCATTCCATCCGTCATTGGACGTGGAGAAAGCAGCATTGGCGGCGAAGGGGGTGGGGGTGGGGGTGGGGGGGGGCAGAGAGGCAGTCCGGTTCAGAAAAGTAACGTAAACAGTATTAAAACCCGCCCATACTGTAATGTAAGTACGCCCGATTTTATTCAGTTCAGTATTTACTGTAGAGACTACCGAGTAGTGGTTCGCTGTCTTTTCTTCTCGGGACAAGTCAGAGTCTAACCCAATATATCACACATAGAGTCTATAAGTAGTAGTAGAACGTAGTGGTTCGGGTAGTAGGTGGGGTTCGACAGCGAGGGGGGGCAGGGGGTTGAGAAAAGCCATTGTAATAAAAACAGGTTTAAAGCCCGACCTGGGGCAGCCAAGGCACGGACTGGCTATGCCCCGTTCAATATGACCGTTAAAACTATCAGAAAAAAAACAGACTGCGACTATACTTTGACTGAAAAAGACAAACAAAAAAGAAAAAAAAGTATGCTTCCCATTTACGAAAAGTACGTAGATAGCCGGCCCTATAGTGCGCTCGGGACTGGAGGCCCCTTATGATCCTAGTCGTAACTCAGATCCAGGGTCACAAAGTAGGCGCTTCTCCCCCCTCTCCACTACGGTTCGTGCCTTGCATTTTTATCGCGAGAAGACTCCAGCCCTTTCTTTTCCCTCGTCGACTCGCATCGAATTGCGCCTACCCGCGCTGCTAGGCGCTCTCAGCAGTTGATTCCGTTTTATGTTGTTTTTTTTTGCAAATAAACTCAATACGAAAGACCCACGTGGGATGGGATTCGAACTCACGAAATCAACTCTACTCTACCAGCGTTCGAGGGCATCACTATTGTAGCCCGCTGGGGCGACCGGCTATACAAATCCACGTTCCTTATCAGAGTTCAGAATTGGTACCGGCCCCTTACGGTCAGTCATTATTAATATTAATAGTGGGCAAAAATGTTGGGCGGAAATGAGGTCCTACGCAGCTTTCTCTTGTCGCGGGGTTATCTACTATAACATATAGTATGCTTTATTGAATATCGATCGCCCCGGTGGGCTACGAGTAGCAGGCAACCACGAAGCATGTTAGAGTCAAGATCGTGAGTTCGAGCCCCCCCGAGTGCATGCTCGTACTCGTATATAGGGACTTTTTCTCGCAAAAAAATGTCTTGACTAGCGGAAAGCGCGACAGCGTGAGTTAGCCAAATTCGATGAAGATCGACGAGCGTTGGGAAGGCTGAACCCTCTGCGCGATAAAACTCAAGGCAAGGACCGTAGTGGGGGAGGAGGGAGAGGAGCCTGCTTTGTGACCCCGGATCTGAGTTACGACTAGGGAGGGAGAAAGACAGAAGTGCGAAGATAATACAACTGTAAATGGGATGGAAGAAAAAAAAAAAAATTGAAACATATATATACATGCGGTTCAAATGTGTATTTTTTAGGATCAAGATCGAAACACCCAAATATTAAATTGAGCGGGGCATGGAAGGAATGGCACTTGTTCTCGTCAATACGTACAGCACCAGTATATACGTATAATACGTAGGAAACGTTTTTTGGCCGAATCTCTTGATGGGTGACAAATTGGACAAGATGCAAATGAAAGGTCTTCGTAACTCGTAACTGTTCTAAACCAAGCTTCATCTTGATCGGAAATCGGGAATCACGATTTCGTATTTTGGAGCTGTCATGCGTATGTACGTACACTTGGGTATCATACTGGTGTCCTATGGTGTCATATATACGACGGAGAAAACGCAATGACTTGTACTGCTGCTGTGTGTACTGCTGTGCTGTACAGCAGTGTACAGCTGTATTTAAATCAACCGAGAAACCAAACCAGCCGAACAGGGCTCAAAAGGGGAGATATCTGAGAGGCATCGGAGAGGGAACAAAAGCACACCACTTGTGGACTTGTGGATATGAGTATCGCAAAACGGCCGTTTTGGAAATGCAAACCGCACAAAGAGTTCCGCGCCGGATCTTTCGTATACTCGTACAGCAGTACAGCAGTGAGACAACTCGGGAAACGCTACGACGTACGTATGTACGTAAAATACGACCCATGGCTACTGGCTGTAAATACTAATACTATTAATAGTGATGTCGCCAATACCAAAGCAGCGGCAGTTACTGACTGCTGTACGTTAGTTACGTACCAGGTACAGCACTACTAGCATAACTGCAGTTACAGCACCTCGTATCATACATGGAAGGCCCAGAGTCCAGAAATGCCGCTGGCGGCTTGAATAACTTGGGACGCAAAATCGGAAAGTTTGAAAATAAAACTCGCGTCATACTCGTATGGACGTGTACAGCAGCAGTACGTACTGTAGTGCCCTGCAGCCCTGTACCCTGTACCGGCGTATCGCGTATACGAGACGAACACATCATTGATAGTTTGGTTTTCGATGGACCATATTACACGTACACCGTACACTCGTATCATATCATACGAGTATAGTACTCGTATATATGAACGTGAAAAGGCGAGTCGGGAAACCTGGCAGCCGAGCCTGTTTTGTTCGACACTCAGCACCTACCAGCTACTTTTTATGTATACTGCTGTATACCTGGTGTATATATAGCTGCACAGATTTGCGAGCAACGCGTGATTCCATATGCTACCTGGTTAAAAATGGGGGCTATCATCACTGATCAAAATCGAAAACATATGTCACAACCGCGAGCGAGAGAGATGACTCTGTGATGACCGGCGCATTGCTGTTTGCTACGCAAGATCTAAAAGATTGCTGCTGCTGGTGCTGTTAAAATTAAAGTATCTTGTATCGACAACGGCAAACGACAGAAACGTACCAACCAACAGAGAACCAAAAAGACGAACTCGACGTACTATTTTTATTTGACGACGTTGTCATCTTGTCTCTCTCACCTGAACGCAATGATCACTGTCGAAAGCGACTATGCTGATCACACCCTCGTGAACGTCCAAAAACGGCGACACTTGCTTGTACGCATCCTCCGAGATAGGGGTCCCTGCAATCACACACAATCGTGACCAAGACGACCAAAAGGAGGAGATCGATCAACGACAAGCAAGCGCTCTCGAAACAAACCAACCCGACAAAACTCGTACCGATATTTTTCAGAAGCGGAAGCACACAAACAACAGAAAATGAGAGTTCGTAGTATCATACCGCCGTACGCCGTACCATACCAGTACCAGCATATACAGCAGCACAAAGTATTATTATTACGCACGCAATCGATTCTCCCATAGTATTCTCAGCGCAGCTTCGTACCAAGCACGTCCAACTCGGATGTTGCACACTCGCCTGTGTTGGTGGTGGAAGTTCTCGTCACGACCGTGCAGTCATGGGCGGTCACAGACCCAGCGAGAAGGCTCAAGCCCAGGAGGCCCAAGACGCCGCGACACCGCATAGCTTGGATATGTTTTAGCTGGATGTTCGGCTGAAAACGTGCTGCTGGTGCTCGCTGGTGCGTGCGTGTTTCCCGAGCCGTCCAACGTATAAAGCCCTGGACGATGGGATGCTCTCTCTTACTTATAGGCGCTGAAGGACTGCTCAATATCGCAGCGATGCTGACGATCCCACCAGTAACTGCCGCAGACTATCTTCTGGTATGGAGATGGTGTGCTCCGAGCTCCGGACTCCGGTCTTTGCAGCCGACAAGACAAGACAACACGCAGGCGATGAGACGGAGAGGGACCCAAAGTGCTTCCATGATATTTTTTTTCATTTTTTTTTTAACTGTTCGGTAATTTAATATACCAGATATAGAGAAGGAGCTCTACTGCCATATTTTCTCCAGATATAAACGTTGATCCGTTTTATCAGTCGGGAAGATCCAAAATCAAAAGAAATGGTACCGCACAAATGAGATACGTACCTGCGCCGATATGGCGGTTTGGAAAATTGAAATTGGGAAATTGATACGTACGAGTATGCTCTCTTGCGCCACGAGCGTACAGCAGCAGCAGCAGCAGCAGTTGTGGCCCAAGGGCTGTGATCTATTATCTATGATATGGTACAAGCAACAACAGCGGTGCGAGTATTTTTATATGTGTAGTACTGGTTCTTGAGCTTTTTGGCTCGTATTACTACCGGTATCTGTATGGAATACGTATTTTATACGAGCAAAAATTTGTTGCAACTACTGGATACCACTGACATCCCGTCCCCTCTCTTTACTCTGGACTTGAGTCTAGATATAGGATACACACCGATCTGCACTGACCCACGAGTGGAGTGCCATACAGACACTACACTGCCAGGTACCTAGAGCAGAAACATGTATTCAACTCAGAGAGCCCGAGGGTATGTATATATATGGGTGCATGGTTACCTCACACAAGCGACCGGGGCGTCTCCACATTCGAACGAGAAGAGAAAAACGTTAAAAAAATATATATCCTTGTCCTTGCACATGTTTTTATTCATGTTCAACGTAAGGAAAGACCGTTTCACATTTATTTATGTATTATATTACTTGGCGTCTTGTGCGATCTGCGATGATTTTACGCATACCAACGCACCTTTCTGTTCTCCTCCGGGCTCAAAGACAGGTATTATACTATAATAGTAGGTGCGCGTATTCACTACGAACGAGGTACGATACCACCGCAAGGAAATTATCCTACACTGATCGCAAGTAGTTTGTCGCCAAAAATGTTGTGTGTGTTTCGCACCGCACCGTACGTGGACAAGATATGTCAACCATTACCATTCGTTGGGTCAACGTACAGCTGGTGCAGTATACATGCATGCACATACAAGGCTTCGGGATTGTGGTTGATGACTTGAAATCCGTGGGGGTTCGCAAGCTGAAAAGGGACAATACAGCAGGCGTTTGTTCCTCGAACCAGCTAGTAGTAGTAGTAGTAGTAGTAGTAGTAGTAGCAGCAGCAGTAGTAGTAGTAGTTACTAGTAGTAGTAGTTACTATTAATAGTAGTAGTAGTAGTAGTAGTAGTAGTAGTAGTAGTAGTAGTAGTAGTAGTAGTAGTAGTAGTAGTAGTAGTAGTAGGTAGTAGTGGTAGTAGGTAGTAGTAGTAGTAGTAGTAGTAGTAGTAGGAGTAGTAGGGTAGTAGTAGTAGTAGTAGTAGTAGTAGTAGTAGTAGTAGTAGTAGTAGTAGTAGTAGTAGTAGTAGTAGTAGTAGTAGTATATAGTAGTAGTAGTAGTAGTAGTAGTAGGTAGTAAGTAGTAGTAGTGAGTAGTAGTAGTAGTAGTATAGTAGTAGTAGTATAAGTAGTAGTAGTAGTAGTAGTAGTAGTAGTATAGTAGTAGTAGTAGTAGTGATGTAGTAGTAGTAGTAGTAGTAGTAGTAGTAGTAGTAGTAGTAGTAGTAGTAGTAGTAGTAGTAGTAGTAGTAGTAGTAGTAGTAGTAGTAGTAGTAGTAGTAGTAGTATGTAGTAGTAGTAGTAGTAGTAGTAGTAGTAGTAGTAGTAGTATATATAGGTATACTGTAACCAAGATAACATACCCCCTGGGACGAATTTCCGAGTCCAGTTTCTCCAAAACAAGGGGGGCACACACTTATTACGGGAGATCATAGTAAATGAAACCTATGGTACACACACAAAAAACTATATATATATATTTTTTTACTATTAATAGCAATATTTGGTCCTATTTTTTTATGGTACCCCGTAGTATTACTACGCGTATTACAAAATGGTGGCTTTGGAAAGATTTCGACGAGATCTCGACCAAATATCTCCGTACACACACGCATCGCTCGGCACAAAAAAAAATGTTTGCACGTTCCCCATTGTTGAGAAAACCAGATTCGAAGTTCGTTCGAGGGGGTGTGTTATATCATGCGTGTTACAAGTCGTACTGACACTCAATCTGATAATACGAACACTTACTATACGTACCCTTCTTGAGGGAGCGCCCTCGTCGGTATGATATTACCACAGGTTAGGTAGTATGTGTATGTAGGACTGAGGATGTATGTATGGGTAGGATGGTGGGATCACAAGATCACCCCCCCCCGCACAACACAGAGAAGCTAAAAGGAGGGACCTTCAGTATATTAAGAATCAGACACTAAAAGAATCCCTGTACATAAAACAAGCAGTATACTTCAATATCAACGACCAATATATGCGACTCCACGCCCCCTATCATACGATGACCCCTAGGAATTCGCCAACAAACTAACATATTGTTCCTCGCTATGGGCTGCCTACTCGAACACCGTAAGACATATACTGCGGTCATCACGGGGTCAAGGAAACGCTTTTTTCTTTTTTCTCTTTTTTTCTCTTGCATGCACCTGGATTGCTAGCAGGGTAGGTCTTGCCTGTCGTATATGGCAATGCATCGTCTGCTCTGCTTACTGCACTGAGCGTAGTATCTCTGTGTCGTAGTTTTGTGACCACAGAACTGGTACCTTTTTAGGATGAAGAATCGGCACGGACCCTGGGTGTGCTGGATGTCGACGGGTAGAAAGGAAGGTTTAATGTGAAGAACACACACACCTTTATTTATTTATTCCCCGAAACAAAAAAACACGAAACGGCGCAAATTCCTACGGCATCAAAGAGCCAAGATGTATACAAAGTTCGAGTTGCTGTGTGTGTGGATGTTTTGTTCGGGTTTTGTTGTCAGCTGATCGTTGTAGACTACGTCGTCCTGCTGTAGACTGGTTTAAGGTATCATCTGTTATGTATGTCGGGTACCGGGTACGAGGTACCAAGTGGTATCAACTCTGAAATTATCAACGTGGGGCGAACGAGAGAAACTAAATACACGTACTCGTACATACAGTCAAGTACAGCTGCTAGCAGTAGTACTCACCACGACATATCTGCGGGTCGACCCGTGGGTCGAACGGTCTTCCGGGAATGAACGGGTGAATGGTTGAGAACTTAAAAAAAGTGAGAAAATATGAAAATATCAAGTGTGAGCCGAGACCTCAACCATTATGACAGCATTGCCACCACACCGGTCACCGACCGCATGAGAATGCAGGATGGGTGATGAGTGATGAGGTGCACGCTCCACCCGAAGATCCTGTGACTGGCTCTGCCATAGCTCCTTCATTATTGTTGGTTCGCTGTCTGTTGCTATACGTTGAGCTGCCGATGATGATGGCATGCTGGTGTTATTATAAGTGGGCTCCCGCCAGATTCACGGCCCAGCCGAAACGGACAAGAAGAAGAAACGAGCATTAGATTCTTCGAAAAGTGATCAACGTAAGAACGACCACGCGAAACAACGCATTAGTATATAGGGTTGGAGCTTTCGTACTGTGCGATATATTGGAACTCGTCATAGTGGTTGTACAGCTAACACCACTGTAGTCATTGCTGGTGGCGCATGCAGACACGTCGGACTGCTGCTGTGTGTGCGAGTTTGGACTGAGAAAGTGGGTCCAGGCACACAGACAGATACGAAGTATCATACGTCTCTACCAAACCCCGGAACCGCACTGAAACGTTATCGGCAAGACAAATGGATTGATGCACCCCAATCAACCCAACTGACTCCACCGCCTCTCCAACGTACACCACCGCCCGGTGATATATAGCATATAGGCACAGACAAAAATGTTCCGTCCGTTCCAGAGACCCCGGCGAGCTGAGGAATAGAACACGGAACGCTGTAGATGTTGATGTTCGGTTTATTCTTGCGAATGTGCCGTTTCATTACTTCTACCAGGTATACTATTACAGTATTGCTGAAAATAATACTGCTCATGGACTACCAGGTATGGTAGTAGGCTTTTCAGCAACGCTAGAAGGCTTATTGGAGCGCAGACGCTGCTGCGCTCTTTTCCACCGAAGAAACGTCTAGCTCTCCTCGCAATGGCTCCAAGACATGCTTCAGAAGACCTGCGGCGATCGCGGCTACCCCTCCCTCCACCTCCTGAGATCACATTTTGGCGGAGACGAGGGGGGCGGGGGTTACTTGACTGAAGGGGCAAGCCGGGAGTCATGCCACAGAAGACTGATATCGCCGCAAAAAAACGAATCACCAAACGTGCACAAGTGAAGCGATACATTGATCAAAGCGATCGGCAAAAAACACAGAACGGGACGTATTCGACCCGGGCTTTGAGAGCCGATGCCTGTAGATACTCCCCATACGACCAGGGGTAGCGGGGGGCGACCGAACTATCTCGGTGCAAGGGAGTGCTCCGTCCAGTACGTAGTGCAAGGGAGTCCCGCCAAAGGCGTGTTTCCGCTGATTCCGGCGAGAGGAGAAAGTTAATAAGTGGAGAGGGGGACCATATGCGGGAAAAAACAAGCACTGGCTAGGGGATTGACCAACCCCGGGGGATGCTGTCGGCGGGAGGCCGTATCGAGCCCAAAGGTACTTACTTTGTTAGTCTATACAGGATAAACCACTGAGCCACTTACAGTAGTCAGCGCTGACTGAGTAAGTGGTTTATCCTGTATAAACGAACACGGGGCGCCCGGTGCTCAGTTCAGTACTAACACACGCCCCAAACGCGGCAAATAAAGCGAAAGGCAACCCTGCCAACGCAGTACCCATGCTGCTACCGTACAGTAGTATGATGCCTAGGTTGGGTGGCCAACTATGCCGAAATTGGAAGCTGTGATAATATTGATCTGGATTAAATACCGGCGAGTCTGACTCCTCTACCAAAAATGAGAAGCATGCGCATACAACCTTCCCCGAGCCACGCCTTAACAATTTTCTCAAACAATCCGGTAGATATCGCAGCCCGATGCATTGATGCGGAAACTCACCGATTCGACGTTAAATATGACGATGGGTTCGTGCAGCGACATGCGATTCATCAGCCAGCCGGCTCTACCGTCGCCTTCATCCACGGCCACCCTTAACCCCTCGAAGTTCGTGTCTTCGCTCTTCCATTGGCTAACGTGAGCAACAGCAGCCTGTTGATTGGGCGCGGTATAAAACGGTCCGGCAAGATAAAGGACGGTTCGGAAGGAGAACAGGCACTGTTTCAATATTGCTACGGGCAACAATAATATAAATGCAAGGACCATTTTTCATTTGGGTATTACCGTATGATGCATATCGATAAGTACCTTACCTTTCTGGACAGCGGTATATCGCATATGATTCACCAAACGGTGGGCCGGTCCGATCGTGCACACCGCACACAGAGTTCGCAACACCATCTGCCGAGCATTGTTCCCATTCTACATATTATACCTGCGAACCAACAGTACATACAGCTCTGCAACGGTGGTGCAAACACCGCGGAGCGGTTCAAGCGTCGAAACTGCAAAACTGCCTCGAAACAAGGGCAAGAGAGGGTCCAACATTCTCATAACCCAACGGCAAAGCTCTCGATTGCACGAACACAAAACAACCCTCCACATTTCACGGCGCGTGCTTCATTCGGAGCAAAGCGCGGCTTACCTTCGTGGCCTCGAGCGTCTTTGTGTACATTGTTGCTGGGTCGACGGTGTTGGACACCCTCAGACGGAATTCAGTTGACTCCAGCGGCTGCGCCGATAGGCAAAAGTCGTCCGGCCGGGAAGAACAGGAGCATGTCATCGCACGGATAGCTGGTATATGGACAACCTCTTACACATCGAACAGACCATTTACAGATGAACAGGTCATCTACAGATCGTCTACAGATAGATCATCTAGATCAGCTTTTAATAAATCAGCTAAATCATCTAGATCAGTTAAATCAGCTAGATACTAAACTGCCATTATGAGGATGTTGAGCAGGATCTGTATAGTACAGATCCAACCCAGGAAACATGTGGTAGATCGTGCAGGTTATACGGCTCCCGCCCGACAACATTGAGCTAGACGATACAGACCAGGAGTCTATCTTCCCCTGAAATATCAAGACCATCAAGTAGGGATCAGGGATCTATCCGATGTGTGCAAGCTTTCAAATACGACAAAACACCGCTGAGTTCCATGCATGCACATCCCTACCACTATAAAAGCATTAAAACGCTTGTATTGAATAACTTATCTAAGCTCTACATGATCCATCTCGACTCGTTCATCCTTCGCTGGGACACTAGACTCACGCACCCTTAACCATTCCCTCAGAGAAAATGTATGATGGATCTGCGGTTCGCAGTGCACGAATAACACTCGCCACTGCAGATATAAAAAACCATACGTAGCATAATTTTACTATTCCCATCCTACCGCACGTATTTCTAGATCTGGGTTCGCACGCAATTGCGACGCGATAGAGCCGTCACCTCTGCCAGATCTTGGATGGTCTCGCCGAGGTCGAACCCCTGCCCCCCCTTGGCCATCTCTACCAGAACCTGCGCTCCAGAATCGCCACGAGCAGAAAGCAAAACGTTGACAGTCAATGTCGATTATTTACCACGGCAAAATATGGCCATGAGTCGATATTCGATAATCCGTTAATCCGTTCGTTCGTAGTGCAGACGGTGGCAGAGCAGAAAACGAAACGTGAATAACCAACCACGTGTTTCCAGCTAGACGCACACTCCGCTGCGAACAAAAGCAAACCGGAAGGGGTGAATTAGGCCTTGGTCAGATGCTCCCAGCAGCGTTGCGGGGAGCTATCATACGTTTAACAAGGCAGTGAGTTGTTTTGCACGCTTGTGGGTCTTGGCCTTTAAAGTTTGTTTTGGGTGGACATGGTGCTAAGCCTCCCAAGCATCTACAGTACTGTAGATTAGTAACCTACTATAAACATAAAGAGGCGAGAGGCTATTTTGGTCAGCAGACAG
Organism: Saccharina japonica; assembly: GCA_008828725.1. NCBI lineage: Eukaryota > Phaeophyceae > Laminariales > Laminariaceae > Saccharina > Saccharina japonica. The sequence continues at coordinate 643,108 of MEHQ01003403.1, read as the reverse complement.
CGAGCGTTTTCGTCTCTCCAAACAAAGTTTCCGTCCAAATCAATGTGCTAAATACGTATATCCTTCGAGCCACAACACAACAATACCCTGCACCAAACCGACGAGAACTACTGAAATGCATGTCTCCTGTATCTCCTGTACATTATCCTTGTCTACCACCTGGTATATACCTGGCACCGGGTACTAGTAAAGGTAATACAGAGTAGTACTCGTATTTTGCGCCTTGTGCTTCACCGGGGTGTTTTCACCAATCAATGCACTGAACACTTGTCGCTCTGCGCAGTGGCAGGCAACACACGTTTCGGGCGTACCTTTAGGGCAAGGTAGGCCCCGTCGTCTAGCATCTGGTTCTGCTTGAACGCGGCGTGCCCAGATGTCTCGATGGCCAGCTGGCAGTCAATTCCCTAAAAAATGGACGAAAACATGCAAGAATGCGCACAAAGCAACACAACTGTTATGATTACTGTAGTATTATAGGGGTTTTTGGCACGTGCAATGGAAATCACGTTAATCACACGGCGTCTTCGAGTTGGGTACAAACCAACGTTGAAAGGATCGCCTCAGCTACGGCACTGTTGCGGTGCACTAGCTCTGACTTGTCACGGTGTAAGCATTCAAGATGGTATCGCTGAACGTTGGCCGTGGCAATATGGCAATCCGTAATAGTGCAGACGATAGGGTTGGGCTCGGTTGTAGCCTGTGCAGTCACCACGCGCTCGTAACACGGTGACATGTCAATATCACGTTTTGTCGTATAGACTATATATGGTACTTCTTACTGGGTACGCACTGTGACTTTTTAGGTTGGCTTGCTTTCCAGCCAACCTAAGACCTGCCTGTACAGTCCTTGGGCCTTTCGTGACCAGCCAACCTAAGACCTGCCTGTACAGTCCTTGTGCCTTTCGTGACCAAGGACCTGATTCACGAGTTTTTTTATTACGCACACCGCACCAGGTACCTGGTGTTACATCTATTAACCATAGCATTGGCTCTATACGTAGAGTTGTTATCGAAAACACAAAAAAGGCACACCCTGATGCGATCGATCGTCGCGGACTTGGTCGACACCGAAAAACGCGCGCGAAAACATTGAGCAATAGTTTTGCACATATCCGAACTCGCACAGCAACGCGCATCGCATTGAGTCGTTTGGCCTGAACGTCAGAGTGCGTGCAATCACACGCGCAACAACACTACCTGTACCTCGTCGTTGAGCTCTATGGCCTTGTCTATCACGTTCTTGTACCCCTTTTTGAACCGCAGGTGCTTCCCCCCACGTGCCTCGATGAATCTCTGCCAGGACGGATGCCAGGACGGACAACGAACACCATATGCGATCGACACAAACATAACACGCACGATCGATTGACATGATCGTATGTACGTCGCATTTGTCGCACGGTACTGCGGTATGAAGAGACGTTTCTCACGAGTGCAACGCAAGTGTACGGTGGTTGCTTAAGCGACGAGCCAAGAGTCTTTCAGGAATACAAGATCAAACCATAAAATAGTAATATTGTACACAAAATACACCGAACACGCCAAAGGTAAATAAACAAGCCGGCGTCAGAAAGCGTCGCCCTACTGGTGAGTACGCTTTTGCACATACAAATCACCCAGAAAATTAGCATTACCAGAATCACCGAGCGCCAGTTACGCGTGTACATAATGGCTTTGATCAGGTCAACGAGCTAATCGAAACGGCTGGGCTTTCAACACGCGCGCCGAGTCCCAACATGTACACCCTCGTAAAGCAAACAGTAGAGGACCGCACCGACAACAATATTGAGATAACACCCGCCGATACTGTTTATGGAGGGGGCATGCATGGCACCTGTGGCAATCATGTATTAATAGATAAGTGGACGCACCGCGAGTCCGTTGGAGGTTGTCGAGTCCGTGACGATCGTTGTGCCCGGGCTGTCGCGCAGCACCACCGTGGCTAGAAACGCGATAAGTCGGTTGCGATTTATCGCCTCTCCATTCTTGTCCACGACGCCGCTCCGGTCGACGTCAGTGTCGAGAACGATCCCGAGATCGGCCCCCACGGCCCGAACGGCCTCAATGGTCGGTGCCATAGCCTCTGGTAACTGTCACGGCACACGAAGAGATCCGCACGGACACGACCCACCGTGAGAAACGTGTACGAGTAGACCCCGCCATCTGCAGGACGAGCCACTATGAAATATGGTACCAGTAGGCAGCGCCATCTGTACAAGTACGCTATCCATAGAAGCATTTACCTCCGTGGGATATACCTTCTGGTACACGCCCGAAAACGTGCTGTTTTTTTCCATGCGATTGTCTTAACACGCCTAGTATGACAATCAGGCTCAGGCGGAAAAAAACAACTAACATCGGAAAGCAAATCTCAAATTTCCAACGAAAAGTCTACCAGTACATGGTTCGCTGTGTGTATAGCTCCGAAACAAATTGGCGCGCCGCAACGCATGATTCAGGGATTCCGACGTAGCACAAGCGAACATCAGACACAACCTGAATCACCCCAAACAGCGTCGTGTGCACGCCGGCGTAGATACCCTCCAAGTGCTTGACATCCCAGGCACAACGGTTTCTCGAAGAGCCGCAACGGAACAGCAGTGGTATGCGTGTCAGGCAAGGTTTCCGCTCTGAAACTCACCTCAGGGTTGGCGAGATGGTTCGGGAAGGTCCCATCCGGCTCGAGGTGCACGCTGCCCCGAGTGTCCGCCCCCAGCTACAGCATTCGTTTCGGAGTCGACAGGCGATACGGCGGAAGAAACATACCGGGTTCGAGCGAGAGCACGAGATAGAGCGCACCAAGGGTTAGGGAGAGGCAAATATTTTAATTTTACCCATGTATGCCTGTCCATAATACTGCGTCTGTTCGTTTGTTGCTAAAATTGGACTTGCTTGCTTTGAATTTAGTCAACATCTCCACTTTCTCGTTGACTTCGTGCGCACACGTCAGTTTTTTACGCGATACGTACCGCCTTTTCTATTTAGCTTCTGCATATTGTATTGTGAGCATACCGAGCGTGGAGACAGGGGGGGAGTCGCACATCCGGGACGATGATTGAAACTTATATTTCGAGGGGAAGCTTCCATTGTTGGAACGCGCTCTAGTGCATGGATAGTTGTGCCCCTGGCTGCTTCATTAGGGAAACCTATACGAATGACCCCGAGCAACATGCCTTAAATCGATAAGAAGAATGCTCCTTAGGAGCTGAAAACAATCAGCATGCGACGCCGCAGAACGACGGCCCCATTTGCAACCAACCGTACACACGCATTGGGTAATCAGATAATGGCGTCGGACGCCTCCAAACAATAAAAAGGACCAACAACGATTCGTCCTGGCACGTCGTGTATCGGCCCATCCTTGAGGAGGCTGGCATTGTTTTGTCACGTCTGCAATTCATAGGGACGGGTACAAGTAAAAACGGTTAAGTACTTCCCGCCCCCGCCCCAAGACTCATTTTTTATGCCGCCTACATTGCCCCGTATGCGACTCATACACATAGGGGCGGGTACAAGTAAACGGTTAAAGCTGTCCCACCCAAGACTCGTTTTTTATACCGCCTGCATTGCCCGCTTCGGTATCCTCAAGGTCTGGAAATACCAATCCTCCCGTCGTGTTGAATGGCGGCACTTACTGTTGTAGCCGCCAGGCACAACAGACGCATGCTACGGTACATATAGGGGTGGGACTCTATTTTATGATGTTGTGTGTTTTCACTTGATTTCAGTATAGGAGCTTTATACCTCACCCCAAAAACAATGTTTTTTTCTGAAAAAAATGAAAGCGCGACCCGCTGAACAAGCTCTTGGCTGCTGAGTATGTAATGTCAACACAGGAGTGTAAAAAAACAAATGCTATTCCAACGAAATTAGGTAGCTCCTCGCTTGGCCAAAGCGTGCTACCCCTACACACCGAGGAGGCTTGCGTCAACAACGGCTCCATGATTTTATTTCAAGAGCAGAAGTTCTTGTTTCTTGACAAGGAGCTTTTCTGACCTCGGTCAAGGTGTCGGCCAAAAAGCCACCCATCCCGTTGCCAGCGTTGACGATTACTTTCAGGCCCTCCAGCGGGCGGTCGCGCTGTGGCCCCTCCTTGTCGACTTGTCCGATGATCATGTCCTTCAGTTGCTGCTGGTACACTGGCAGAAACTCGTTCTGAACGCATGGGAGCATGACATTGCGTCGAAGGACAGTAGGGCGAGAGCTGGCGTTACGTTTGCGTTGGTATGACAGTCCATAGATAAGAAGCTGCACTGCAACGCTTCCAAGTTTTCCCCAAATGCCCGTCTATGAGACATAGGCATAGAGGGTTCGTTGCGCGTCACGTAGAAGTGCCACTGTCTACCTCCGTAGCAAATACACATCCACCTGTCTATTTCAGCGACGGCTTGGTACAGCTTCACTTGTTCCCCTGCAAAAAACGCTACACAAGGTGGTGCAGAGTAAGCTAACCAGCCAGACAGGAGCTGCTGGGTTGTCCCAGCCTGATTTCTTGCTCACCTTGGTGTAGCGGTCCTTCTGCGGGCCAGCGATGTCAAAACTTCCATCGCCGTGCTGCTCCGCTGCTATCGTCAGGATCTACCGAAGAAGGACGGGGTGGGGGACGGTCGTGTAATACAAGGCAACACACGAGAAGTGAGCGTCCTGTCCTCGCGGAGACAATTGTTGTTTGGGTCGGCAGGCAGCTAGTAAAATGCGGCTCATTTATTCAACGTAAAAGACGCGTTCTTCCCATAAGCGGACGCGGTCGGCGGCTTTCGGTGCTGGGGTTGCCTTGGCGGCTACCGTCAAACAGTACGAAGCGGTCGATCGCTTGAGGTGCGGTGGTGAGTTCTCCTTCTCCGTTTTCTCTCACCTCGGCAATGTTTTGCTTATTCAGGCCCCCCGCCTTGGAGAAGAACTTGAAACCGTTGCGGTGGCTGGGTAGGTGGCTGGCGGTAATCATGACGGCCCCGTCGTACAAGTGGCCCTCGGTGACGCATGACTGGAAACATATTTCGTGGACGACGATGACAAAAGTCGTTTTCGAGAAGTGCCCATGTCACATGCACGGGACAACGACACAATTATAGTTATGGGTCATACGATACGACTTGGGGCTGGTCGTAGTTGCCACTTTGTACCGCAATCGACAGCCGGTCTACATCAATCTGCTGTTTTATGAAGAAAACGCAACCCAGGTATTGCGGTGCGATAATCATGGAAGGGGCAGACTGCCCCGCACTAACACGACTGCGGCTTTTCATGCATCCCCTGCTCTCTTCCCCGTCGCTGCTATGGATGGGCCAGGTGTCCTGAATACAATTTTCAGACATCACCAGCACCTAAAATAATGACAACATCGTGTAGCGGTTAAGCTTGGGTGAGATCCTGGCTGTGTTGAAATCCTACAAGGCATGTGGTCTGGTAACCCGGTACAGCTTGAGCGATCCTGGCTGTGCTGAAGTCCTACAATATGTGTGGCCTGATAACTCCATGGGCACCAATCTGGTTTTGACGCGGGAAAAACAAGGCTTGCTCCGACACCAGAAGCGTTAGCGCAGTCAACCAAGCCGGTGGCGGCGCGACTCACCATGAACATAGCCGGTGTGGTACAGAGACCGAAGTCCGCCACATCGCAACCACCTTCTTGCGACGTCATACCTCCGATGATGGCCTGCACGATGAAAATACACAAAAATTGATGTTGCAGCAGTGCGTACAAGGATAGTGATGGCAGCGACGCCGATTAAGCCTCTCTCAAATATCATCAGGTACAGTTGAGCGAGTAGCACGTGCCACGCCGAATGGCAAATGCGAGGTAAACAGACGCGATCATATTGCGAGGTGTTCTGATTTTCACGTGCTTACCGCTCGATCAAGTTCCCGCTTACCTTGGTAAGGTATTCGCGTGCTTTTCGGCACGGCGTGGCCTACTGCACAGAGAAACGGGTTGTAGAGCTGCGCACAGGTACCCTATATACTGTCAGTAGCTATATACTGATTGAGCCTGCCAGTATATGCTGCGAGTAGGTTTGACACGTACATACACCCAAGAAACACGCCATATTACATGACGGAAAACCATAGAAATGATCTCCGGGAGAAGAGAGGAGATAGCGAACACAACATACTAAGATCGTCTCATCATCGCCACGAGTTTCATTCAAATGTTCTTGCTATCTTCTCTCCGTTATTTTCTGTGTCGATGCCCCCAACTACCCCCGGCCAATACATTGTTGAACCCAGCATACTGACGCAGTCCAGTATGCCGACTGCTGGGGGAGCCAGTATAATCTCTCTACTGATTGAGGCTGCATGTGCGCAGCCCCAACGAATTATGACCGCAATCCCACCGTGTTTTCGTTGCGGGGAGAAGGTGCACTATATAGTAATACAGCGTGTACCGCGCATGAGCTCGGCGGGCGTAGCGCGCTGCAGGTGCCTCCTCGGTGCCTTGCATACCTGGGAGAGTTCTTGTCCACTCAACCGGGGATCCCTGCCCACGCTAACTCGAAGCCGACTCTCCTGGCCTTGAACAAACTCGACTTCGGAGCAGTATACGCGGCGCGCAAAACAAAAAGCAATGCGGCGGTTCGAGGTGCAAAGGTGAGAGCCAGTCAACAAATATGCGAAAGTGGCTCCGCGGCACTGGGTTGCTCGTGTTGCGCTTTCGATTTGCACCAAAGCGGAACTGCTGTTGGTGTGATGCACGTCACCCAGGCGTCCACTCGGCAATCATGGCATTTATCCGTACGCTCTATGTTTGCTACTCAGAATGGGCCTATTAGCCATCGCGACCGCCTTGAAGAGGAAGAATATATGGCGAACATACTATTAATATTAATGAGAAATGCCACGCAGAGTTGGCGCCTTATTTTCTGACCTCACATGCGGAGCTCATTATCTCGCCTGAAGCATGATTTCGAAGGCGTTTGCTCGTGCACCCCGACCAAGATTTGTATGCGCTGTATGCGCTAGTCCTAAAACAAATATATAGGTAATGTTATCGTACTAACCGGTAGCCACTCCCTTGAGGAGTATATTAATAACCAGTCGGATAATATTGCCTCGGAAGGCAAAAACTAACCCCAACCCCTATATGGTATACCTACCGTGGGGTGAGTCTGATATGATTGATGGGTTTATGGGAAATTAAGCGCTATCGCACAATAGCGAAGACCGCCCACCGTTTTTTCGTAGCCATACCCCGAACCCCACCCCGATGCAGTAGGCCTCTTTCACCGAGAGATCCACCTGTGGAACGCGGAGTACATGTGCGCATGTGTGCCGATTAGTGGTGAGTCTTACGTCCATCAGTAATGGGTTGTGCTACTATCTTACAGGACTTTATGCGGAATCTCTCATTTCGGTGCTGAAGTCACCGGGTCGTTCCTCGGTCGTAAGCAGTGGCTGTCACCAAAATATAGGTGCATTATGGCAAAGGACACCATCACCAATCAAGGCAGCTCTGTGCAACTATGATTGCCGTGCATGCAAACCCATACCCGTACCAATAGGTACACCTTCAGGTGCAACAAGATTGTCGACCATAGTGACACGAAACGCGTAGTGTCCTTGTTGATTGAAGGGAAGTCGTGGCCCTGTTGTAGTTGTGGCGACGAACGCGGTCAGCGATTGGCTTGAATCACTTCTGAAGACGTCAAAGCTAAAGCCAGGATAGCAATAACGGCTAAGGTGTCTACATCAATACACTACCAGTACACACCAGCAATCGGGGAAAAGCGCTAGAACCCCACGGGCGGAAAGAAGCTGCCGCCTACGCCAAATGCTACGAATGTCTTCCTTTGGCGTGGTGCCTGGTACACTGATGCCGCACTCCTAAGAGTAGGTGATTGAGTCACACGATCTCACCTTGTCCTCGGGGACGCCTTCCATGGAGACGCCACGGATATCGCTCTGGGTCTGCACGTGGCAAGCATAAAGAGACAAAAGCAAACCAACCACTGCACTGTTATTTTGCGTGAAACCAATTTTCCGAACCTCTTTTATCTCATGTATACCCCTTGATCAAAAGTTCCGCCCAACCACGCGAAGAAAATCGTCAGGCGACACGCTTAACTCAAAGTGTGTGAGCGAATTTGGGAGCCCATTAACCCCTTTAGGACGGACCCCTTTTGAAGGACACCTTTTAAGGGACTCCTTTTTAAGGGATAAAAGGGATAGCAACCAAAACATGATACATTTGGTGATATCAACCGTCTTCGAGCAGCGTCAGCGCCCAGCCGTACGGGTAGGATCATGTTGCGCCCGCGCCGTACGACTCCTTGCGTTGTAACCATTGTAACTTGGACACCAACCATTGTATGATATCATGGCCCAATCACGCGGTGGCCGTTACTACTACTGCTGTAACCGTCACTTTTTATCGACAACTATTCGCTCTCAAGTCTGATAGTCTCAAGAGGATCAAGGTGCTGCAGGTCGCGCATTCATTGCTCTTCACACGTGAGTAGGTTACCGGCATTTGGTGAGACATCTCTCTGGCTCCAGACCTCCTTTCCACGAGTAATGTGGTTGCCACGAGGTGTACTAAGACGAAGCCGAGGGAGTGACCGGAGCGATGCAGATGCTACACGGGCAACAACATGTGCCAGACAATCGTTAAGATTCACCCATGGTCCAGACTCCGACGAGTACTTAACTGCTCCCAGAGAGAGGTAATAGCAACCCTTCGGTACCCACAGCAGGGTATTTAAACGAAATGCAAGTAAAAGACCAGTGTGAACAGCAGTGAAGAGGATTTGCAGCCTGTAGCGGTTTATGCGAGCGGCTCGTACAGAAATGCATGTGCATCTTGTGTGGCTGCTGTGCAGCTCCAGCCGGTTCGGCATCTTTGGGGATTCTGATTGGCGGTGTGGACCTCACCAAAAATATCGAGAACTGCGGCGGAAAATGCTTGGTGGCAGCCTACTGCAGGAGCCGACTGGTTCGCGTGAAGCCCTAGGGTTATGTGGGACCAGCTTCGAACGATGATACGTAATTAGAAGGCCGAAGCAAAGCCCAGTCCTAAAGTTTCTACTACAAAAATGACCCCACTCTGCGATAGCTCCAACTAGTTTGTCCCCGGAACGCGGAGAAAATTCTAAGGGGGTCAAGAGCTGCCGTATATGGATAAATAGAAAACTTGAGGACGAACGGCACAGGCGAAGAGGCATGCAAGGTGCTTACAGGTGCAAATTAGGTGACACGACTAGTCACCAACCACTACTACTGTGTACCCGAGTTAGATATCGATCACAGGAAATAAGCGAACGAAGGGTGGCTAGCTCGCCGCTGCCGGCTGCCGATCGTCTTTTTCTACTTTATCAAAACCGTTCCCCGTACCGGTCCCAAACCAAAACCTGGTGAAACAAGTTCCGAGCAGGCACTGAACTCAGCAAATGCCACTACGGCATTGAAAGCTTTCACAGGATGACAACGTAGGGCCTCACGGTCGACACCAAACGACATCATTTTTATCCGGGAACCGGGAACTTCGTGCCCGCCCAACACGCGAACGAAAAAATGCACATGACAAAAATGTAATGGCCCTTTTTACAATTGTATAAATCGTCCTACACTCATTCCAAGTTGTTCTTCCCCAAAAACGTGGGTGCGCTTCTAAACGGGTTAACTGCTGTCAAACTTCGCTACAATAATACGTACTGCTTTGCTATTAATACTTCGCAGAAGAATATTGTTGCAGAGCAGAGATCTAGAGCCTACCCGTAGAGCGTTTTAGTGCACACGCGCGCAAGGCAGCACCAGTCAAAGGTGAAGCGAAGTAAGAAGACGTCAAGCAAAACCTACCGGCGGGTTGAATAATGTACACAACAGCCCAACAGCCTGGAGAGTACAACATCCCGTAGAGTACATCTACCCGTATCGTGCACATCGTGCTGAAGTTATTAAACGTGTGTGCCTTGTACCTCCACCTTGAACACTCTAAAACTGTTCCAATTCTCCACGTTTTCAGTGTTCCCTTCCTCCACTCTGCATAATTTCCACCATATGGCCAAGCAGCGCGTAACCCTTTAACTGCTGCAAAAAGCATGTCCAACTCCATTCCCGAGTAGTTTGTTCACAAAATGGGGGTGCAGTATTCCCACTAAAAGGGGATAGGCACCTTCCTCCGAAACCTACCAGGGTATTTATTCCATGCTCTCAAACATCACAAGGGTATTTGACAGAGTCACTTTGTGTCGCCTCTGCATCTCTTATCACAGAGACAGAAGTCTCGACACACCTCATTCCAACAAAGAGGAGAGTCCGAATGCGAAGCAGGAGCAGAACATTTCAGTGTTGAAGATGTTGCTCACAACATCACCATACCATCCCCACTCCTGCCGCTGCTGTACTGGAATTTTTTTTTCTACCTGTAAATATTGGTAGTAGATGAACGTTGAAACTGATTATACTCCACAATAATTCCGAAGTGCGTGTTGATTGTTGATGGCCTCCCTGTGAGAGGGTAACAGAGCAAAGTATTCGGTACACCAGTAAAACACCGGTAATGTAAGAGAGTATACTACGTATACTTCGCATATTATGTGTTACCGGGGTTCGTATGATACTATAGTAATTTGTACTTTGTGTACAGAATATAATTGGCAATACTCTTCTCTCAGTTCTCCTGCTGGCCCCCTCAATTATTTCCTGTTGGCCCTCGGGATTATTTCCTGTTGATCCTCTGGATGTTTCAATCTTTCCTGTATCCCCTCCGGAATGATTCAATTTTTCAATGTTTCAATATTTCTGCATACTACTGTTGACCGTCACCATTGTTGGCGTTTTGCTGCGGGCGAATTGCTGAAAACAAAACATTCCGTTTGGTTGACCGCACTCTAACGGCCAATGACATGGTTTATCGAAATCGGCAGGGTGTGTACTGACGACCAATACCTATATACGTAAATCAGCATTACTGCTGTATACCAGGTACACTTCAAACGTTCCAACCATCTTTGAGTAGACGGACGGTGCCTCAAGAGCGCGGTAAAGTCGTCGAGGTATGTACCACATTGTTCACAAAAAGCAATACTTGCGCGCAGGAGCGCGAGAAATAATAGTTCTAGTATCGTAGTAGTAGTAGTAGTAGTAGTAGTAGTAGTAGTAGTAGTAGTAGTAGTGGTCGTAGTAGTAGTAGTAGTAGTAGTAGTAGTAGTAGTAGTAGTAGTAGTAGTAGTAGTAGTAGTAGTAGTAGTAGTAGTAGTAGTAGACGTAGTAGTAGTAGTAGTACGTAGTAGTAGTAGTAGTAGTAGTAGTAGTAGTAGCAGTAGTGTTGACTGTACTCGGTGGATACTTACGTAACGGTCCGGTGGATACATAGATAATATAGGCATGCTTTTCATATGGCATTTTACATGTCTCAGGCAGGTATCTCTTCATCATCCTATAATATGTACGAGGTACGTACTTCCTTTCGACGGTGGTTCCTGCGCAACTGGCACGGGGGGAGGGGGGAAAGACAGCGCATGGCCGTTAATGACCGCGTGCCATACGCGGGGGAAGGGGAAAAGGAGGGAGGGGCATCGGGTTGCCGTCAAGGAAGAACCCGCTCCGCTGCGAGGAAATAAATAACCATCCATCATGAGAACTCCTGGTTAATCTATTAGTAACACAACTTTCTCTGGCCAAAATGACGGAGAGAAAGCAGGTCGAACGTAGTTCCGGGAACGACAGCAACGTGTTCGAGAGCCACCCTCGCTATCACCTTGCAGTACAAGACAGCTTCAAGTTCCCCACTTTATCCATACCAGTTATACTGAAAGGGCACTTTCCATCGCCAATAAAAATGTTGGCATCCTAGACACGACGGTCGGAAGTCGTATCGGTTGTGGCACCATTAGCAGTTATCCAACGCGAACTACCATGCGTACGCGGAAGACCACATTGCCCACTTTGGCGTTGCCGGCATTGCAGGTGACGCCCCCGATGGTGCCCCCCCGCCGCCGCCGCCGGGGGGTATGCTGCCGGCATCACCAACGACGCCGCCGCCGCCGCCACCGCCGGAGACGTACAACCCACAAGTCAACGAACAGGCATTCAGCGGAGCCGAAACCGAGCTTCTGCAACCGGAGCGGGCGCATTTTCGAACGGGGGCGTACCACCAAAGCACCACCATGGAGTCACCCGACCACGTCCTGTTCAACCAGCACCCGCCAAGTCAGCCGACTGCTAGCCTGCCGACGTGTCTCGCGAGCGAGCTTTGGGAAACTTCCGAGTACTCCGAACTCTTCGCACTACCTCCACCGGCCGGCCGGCCGCGGGCGCGGTCTGTTCGGAGATGGGGAATTTGCTACCACCACCGGATCCGGCACCGGCAATCGCGACTAGTATGAATGACATCTCGTCTACCAACTCCGTCTCCTTGCTTCGCCTTCCAGTCATTTCATGGTGCGACGCTCTCGCGTGGGACTCGATATTAGGCCGCGTCAAGTGGTTGTCGTACTAGAATATCTTGAAATCCGTCAGCTGTTAATAGCACGGCAGGGCGAGGTGTGGGCATGTCGTGCTGGAAAGCCACGAACGCACAAGCAGGCCTAACCGAAGGTCTAAATTTGTGTTGTTCTCCCTCTGAAACCGTGTAGATTCTTCGCCGAGGTCGTTCCTGATGGCCTCGTGTAGGTGCCCGAGTAGCGCCGGCCCAGCTGTTGGCCTGCAGGATGATTGGCCTCGGGTAACATCTACGTGCAGGCTCTCGAGACAAACGGAGACGATAACATTGGCTACCTGGTACTACATACAGTCTATACGGTTCCAGAGGAGTATAACGCCTTACACAGTCTTCAGAAACCGCCAAACTCGTACGTATAACATGTACGTACAGTGGCTTTAATGAAACGTTGATATTTGGGGTAGTTGCCCCATAATCTGTTTTAGCTGTCGTATGTAGCCCATACGAGGGGAGGGGGCGATCGATGGCTTGCGGCGTAACAGGATACCGAGATACTCTACAGCAGTAGTAAGAGATTCCATGGCCGCAGTTTTGCGGCCATGGGCCGTAGTACTGCCAGTGAATTTTTTAGATCCCCTTTGGTTAGTATATGTCGCGTCCGCCATCGTCGTCATCGTACTATTCTTGTGGTCATACGGTCGTGAGGGGTTACGTAGAAAATTTAGGAATAGGAGTCGCCGCGTTGACCATTTTGCCCCTGCGGGTGTTGGCATTGAATGACAAGAGGAATGCTTCCCCCCGCGGTAGAATTTTGCATGGGTGGGCGGTCACGGGAAAATTTGGCCGCACCCAGTATATGTTGTTCTGGCTGGCTGTAGCCAGTATATATATTGTTCTGGCTGCGCCGGCCAGTACCCAACCCTATTAAATAGCACGTAACCGGTGCCAGGAATGATATCATGTTGGTGTTTTAGTTTTATCTCCTCCCGGTGGACCTCTTTCTCTGCCTGGTGGGCCTGATTGGTGTGGCTCGTTGAGAAATATGTCCTCGCAAACAAACGTAGTCGTACTACAGTAATGTAAAACTGCGTGATGTGCTAACCTCGGTGTGCTTCACCAGCAGCCAGCCAGACGATCTTACTGCTGTACGATGCCCCGTCGTGTGTGTTATGATGTTGTGATGTTGTGATGTCGACAAAACCAGTAAAATCGGCTCGTGTACGGACGTACTCGTAGTGCGAACTCGTTCAGAATATTACGGATTACCTCGGATACGTGGAGTGAGGTTTCTGGCAGTGCTGGAGCTCTGGAGATCTAGTGTTGCACGCGCATACTCAGCCACGAATATCTTACAACGCGTAACTCGCCATGCAGAGCTGATGCAGACTACGTACGAGTATTAATAGGTGGCCCTGTGGAATATTCGACAACAGAAGCAACCGCAGCTGTACGTACTCCGTTCTCCGCTGTACACTTGATATTGCAAAGAAAACCAAAGTTATGGAACCAAAATGATATCGATTCCGTCACGCAAGCAAAACATAGGGACTGCTACGTGCTGTACACCTGGTATGCACTAGACATGGTTGATGCTTCCAAATAGACATCGTGGAGCTGTCAATTGATGCCGTGCTGGCTCCAGGTGGGATGGCGCCTTCCATGCTTCATCCACGCCGTGTACCTCGTATGATACTGCAGCAGCACAAGCTCACAGCCATGCACGAGTGCGTATGGCAAGCATCAAAATCCAAGGCACGACGAGTACGTATCTGTACCATAGCTCACTCACCTGCAATCTCTTGAACTTGGCAAGGGCCGTCTCTTCGTCCAGCATTTCCACTCCGGCCCCATAAAGCGTAGATGCAGCTGGTTCCCGCCATGATACCACCCCCATGCGACGAGCCCCGCCAGTGCTGCACTGCCGCCTACAAGCGGTATCAGCCGCTGATTTAGTAGCCTTGGCAGCTCTAACAGCGCTTGTGGACACTGGAGGCGAAACAAAAGCCGAGGACATAGAGCCTGCTAGCGTGCACGAGGCCAGCACGAAAGCAGTCGGCCATCGTGGCCTTACTGGCGCATATGCCCGCGTAACACCCATTGCAGCACTCGAGTCTCTATGTTGCGTGCTTGCGGTTATGGGTTATGTCGGCTCTCGGGTGCTGCAACGCTCAGCACGGCGGAACTGTGCGTAGGTAATTCCGCCGCATATCTGATGTCTCATTCGTGGTTCCATTTTTTCTGTTTTTCAAGTTTTCAAGGCAGAAGAAGGAGTGTACGGCGCACGACGTACGACACACGACTATTAATAGGCACACCATTTCAACACCTGGTACTACTAAAATACTTCGTACTGCCGTTGTGCATGACATCTACAAATACAACACACATATATACATACCGCACACATAATATGCACGAAAAATGCCCCGGCTTGGGCTGGCTGCTGTGATGGAGCCCATGAAGTGCGTAACGCGAGCTCGTTTTTCGCACCTACCTACAGAAAATAGATGATGTGCCATTGGATGTGCTGGAAAACGTTTCAGTTTCAGTATTTACCGATGTTACGATGTACGGCCATTGCCGTATGTATGTCGTACGACCTCATTAGCATGTTCCATGAGGCCGAGGATCGAGGATACAACCGAATCTTAGGGGCCTGCCGCATTCCAAAGCAGCCAAAAGCACGACGTACGTATATCCGACCGGTACGACTCTCTGGGTGGTTTCGGCGAAAGTGCAAAAGGTGTTTTTTTTCATTTTTGGCTCCGTTTTTTCAACGATGAGGTCGACGTCCCGTGATTGAGTGAGTAAGCGCAAGGCTGACAGCTCCCATGTCTAAGCAATACTATGAAGTCGAAGTTGAAAAAGCCGCGAGGCAGCTTCAGGTCCGATCGCACACAGGCAGCAACGTTTTGTATGTGCAGCAATCCACCTTCTTGGAGTGTAGGAGCAGAAGGATAAAGAAGACCCCGAGGCAGCAATTTCTAGCCATCTGGAGCGGGAGCGGGGCTCGAATCACCCGTGTCCGACGAGCGCAAGTTACGTCCATCATCCCCGGTGTAGATATTACCGTACCGGTCGTGAAATGTCACACGGCATCGCTGTTCAAAAGTATAGCGATGGCGCTGTTGGAGAAGCTCCTGCTGGTATGATAGCTCCCTCGCGTGGAAACTTCAAATTTTAGTCACGACTGATTGTGACTACGTACGAACATGTAGTGTATCACGTCCACTCTAAGTCGATGGTGGAAACCCGATATGTGTCGCAGCGTACGAGTCACCGTTTCTCGCTCTTTGCGTATGGACGGACAGAGAGTAATGTCGAAAGTCGACCGGGTATACCGCAACTTCGATGAAACAGGAGGCGTCTCTACATCGGTGGAGTATACAGCTTGAGTAGCGCCATCCTTCAAAAGTCAAAGCAGGCTGTTAGTTATATAGCACTACCTGCTAGACCACTCAGTCAGCGGGACATAGGAGCTCAATGGTTTATCCCTTACAAACGAACACAGGCAACACGGCAAAACTGCGTCATCAGAAGCGTTCCAATAATCAATGGGCTTGTCCCGATGTCGGGAGCCCCAAATACCTTTCTAGGGACGCTGTTGGTCAACGCCATGTTTGCAGCGTCACCAGGCGAGAGAAAGGAATTTTCGCTTAGGTTACTTACTTAAAGGGATTTGTTGCTGTAAAGTAACCTAAGCGAAAATTCCGCCACAATCCTCAACCTACTCAATCGACCACGCGCCGCCATCTTAATGCACCCCCGTGTTCACAAAAACGGGCGATCAAGCTAACAACTTATTGAAGATGGTATAAGATACAAAAGAGGTAGGTGTTGGATATCCTATCATCTCTTGTCATATCATAATTACGTACATACGACCATGAGTTAACTTTCTTCGTGGCGGGCCTGTTTGCATGCCTCAAAAACGACGGGGATATTTTGGATGCCAGATTGAGTCCTATAGGTCGCATCATGCCTTCTTAAGTATTGCATAAATGTTCGATTCAGCTACGGAACATAAACTGTTCACATAATGCGGGAGACAACCATCGCTCGAGTTACAGCTGAATCCAAATACAGGCCGGAAGTGTAGCCAAATGGTCAAACTCAAAACCAAGTACCTGGTAGGTTCGACAATTGCCTCGCTGTAAAATAGCTTGCCTCAGCATGCACTGGCTGTGCGCCACCCAACAAGGGGCGATAACAAAGCACACAAATACATGATTAAACCAATGTCATGCCTAGCCCAAGGCAAAGCAGCCTTTTCCCCTCCAGCGCCACCGTCATGCCCCAGAAACATCGGGAAAGGGTAGGTTCCACTTGCCCGGTTTGCTATTTTGAGCATCGTCGTGTCCTTTCCGAAAGTCGCCGTACTGAGCCTGCGTGGTGTACAGCAGTACGAGGTTTTCAGGCGAGGTGGGTCAGGCAGTTGTCATGCTGTTCTCAAGCGCATTGCAATGGCACCGTGCAGTGCAAGCTACAGCAGGCAGTGGCATGTGGTGCTAGCACATGCATTATCGCCAATAAACCCCTCCACATAAACAGCGTGGCTCCTGGTGCATACACCGGTACGAGCAACACATATCACGCAAAGGATGATGTTGCGTTTTGTGTGATCGGGTATCGAAACGATCACGCAATTTACGCCTGGTGGACCTTCCGAACAGGGAAGCACAACAAATTCCATTAAATTGAGAAGAGGAGGACTCAATCACCCTTGGGGCGCCCGCCACGAGCCAGGGACCAATGTTCCTATCGTGTTATGAAACGCATACCGTACCTTGAGATGCCTTAGCTACATGCTGAAATTCCTATGCACCCCACAACAGCGTGAAAATCCGTGATGATGGTGTCACGTCACTCCTACGGATAAATTATATCGCACGTGAGCCGGAGCTATTCAATACAGCCGCCCGTAGATGCAAACCACAGTCGACTTGAAAGACCCATTACATCGTCAATGTCTCAGACACTGACCTCATACATCTTCTCCCCGGCGCCGAGCTCGAGCTCCACCCCATCCCCCTCCACTGTGGCGGAACACGTCAGGACGAAACCCATCGCCGAAATTTCCGGATCGAGCACCGCTGCCTCGAGCTTAACGTTGTCGAGGTTAGCGGTGACCATGGCAGCGCACCTATCAGTAACCCATGCGTGTGCAGCAAACGGATGCAAATACACGACGGTGCACGGGTGAGGTGCGTGTAAGTTTCCAAGCGCTTTGCAACTGGCGGAGTCGTTGCCAAAAGCTCAATATGTTCGGTCGCTTACTAAACTGCGGAGTTTACGTCGACCATCTACACTATCTGATGCAATTACAGGTAGCGAACCTATCGACCCCAGGCGCATCACTGGGCGACACAGCCACCGCCAAAATCTGGGCGGATCGCCGTGATGCTTGCTGCTGCTGGCAGGCGACATGCGATTTGAATTGTGTGGGGTTTCCATTGGGAATCACGAGTTTTTTTTTGCGGGCAGGTTCTTTAAGTTCGCCTGAGCGGGCCTTTTTTCGGCGGCTGCCACGCGTGCGTTCGTTGGTCCGCAAGCATCAAGGGCTGAACCACCGGCCTCTTAACCAGCGCAATATGGCACTAATCCAGTCGTTGGTACCAATACGACAAAACATGCACTACGAATATCATATGTGCGAGTATCGATTACCTACGAGTGCCAGGTACACGAGAAACATGAACGTGGGTGGGTGCAACATGTTGTCGAACCAAGTCTAATATGAGGCTGATCTTGTCTGCAAACGTACAAACGAAATAAGCGCACCAGGCACGGCGGTACCGAATAATGTACCGGGTATTAATAGCAGTTACCAGTGTCAGCAAGGTGTCAGGTACCAGGTATCCGGTAAACCTCTACGTAGACTACTGTAGACTACATCAGTGTCAATGCTTTGAATCGCTGGATCGCTGGATCACAGGTACTGATGTAGGTGTGCGGTGACTCCTCACAACTGAGGGATGTACATTATTTGTCTTTTTCGCGACACGTGTCGCGGCATGTCGCGACGCGTGTCGTGGTAGGTGTCGCGGCAGGTGTCGCGGCAGGTGTCGCGGCAGGTGTCACGGCAGGTGTCGCGGCAAGTGTCGCGACGCGTCGCGACAGCTGCCGCGACGAGCGTGACGAGGTTCACGTAGATCATCATTTTAGGAGGGGACGTGTAGTCTCCAGGTTTACTGGCCGGTATTACTGTGGGATCAGGGTAGACCTTGCGCTTCGCGCCTGCACCGGTATAGGGTGGTTCGTCGCTTCGCTCCTCACGGTTTTTAACCAGAAGGCTCTTATGGGATCATATCATGATGGGACCTGTCTTTTTGGCAGGGGCGCTGGTGTAGTGGTTATTCTTCACAACAATGTCGCGACACGCCGCGACACGTAACGCGACACAGGTCGCGACACACGCCGCGGCATGTGTCGCGGCGTGTCGCGGCATATCGCGACGCGTCGCGACACGCGTCGCGATATGCCGCGACACGTGCCGCGACGCGTCGCGACATGCCGCGACACGCGCCACGCAAAAGTCAAATAATGTAGATCCGTGGGAGGTGTTGCGTATTGGTCAGCAAGTGCTACATTTTATCGTAGGTAAGAAAGTGCGAGGTTCCAGGTGCGCTGCTGCTGTATTTGGCTGCACTTACTCTGTACACAGCCCTGACCGACAGCTATGCGGAGCGTCGATGTCGTCTGCCTCGAGTGCGTCCAATATGCTCTGTCCTTCCTGAACCGGCACCGTCCTGATCTCTCCTGCCGGCAACGTGACAGCGATATCATGCGCACGAACCTGTTGGTGCGTTCGCGACCGTATCCCAGCTATCGGCAACAAGAATGCCGGCGTCGGGTCGATATACACGGCTAACAAGCCAAGCGCGGTGGCATGAGCTCTCATCGCCGTCGTAGTGGGTGAGGCGCAGTTGAGTGAAGGTGTGTGGCGGGAGAGCAAAGCCTGAAGCAAGCTGCAAGCAGGACGGGCTGCTGGGTCGAGCAACATGAAAACGCTCTCCGCTACAGAAACGCCTCGATATCTACATAAACACCCAAAACCGAAAATGCGAATGCTCTGCCTCGCACCAGGGACGCTCTGTGCACACAGCCAGGGAGGGGACAAAGAAGCCAAATCCTTCGTGGATTTTCTATCACATACTGTTCATCTCCAGGGCTCAGAGGTCGAGTGTTGCTGGCTACTCCAGAAAAGTGACAGGAGAAGCTAGGACGACCAACGGTAGCACTTCGCTTTTGGGATAGAGGTAGCTTTTGTACTTGATCATGGCCCGAAGAATGAGAGGCACTCTACTGGCGCTGGTGCCTGTCGCTCTCATGGCGTCGCTGGCATGCGTGGCAGATGGGTCGCTAAGTCATGCTACCGCTAGAGCAGCAGTGACTACTTCAACGGGGCCGCCAACACCCAACTCCGTGAGTGCTTTTGACAGGGTTCATTGAAAATTGTACAATGGTACCAAATTGCAGTGAATTGGCGTGAGTTTTTGTCGCAATGTGCGGTTCAGGAAACGGTTCATCTCACAGGCTCATGTCGCCCATGTCTGATGCCTTGTCATGTGCCATGTGCGAGACTCGGCGCTGCTTTGATAGCAGGCATTGAGGGTCCATGAGCTCTAATATTGTGGGCCGTAGTTGTTCCGGGTGCTGCGTACTTGTATCTTCATAAATGCTTAAATCGGGGATGGAGGACAGTGTCGACACGTGTCGGAAGACCTGTACGAGTAACCAAGTTGGGAATAATCTCTCGACCTTGCGAGTACTCAAGAGTACGTACGTAGCGCTTGCTGCAGAAGTGATTGCAGTTCGGGGATACCCCAGCCGCCCACATTGCTGTACGGCACCAGTACGACCTTTGAGCCCCGTGTACTTCAAGTCCATCGGAGCTTTTCCAGGTTCTCGTGCAATAACACATTAGACTATGTAGACACAAGGTTCCCGTTGGGGATGTGGTTGGCTTGAAATCTCTGGGGTGTCGCAAATTGAAAGAGGCAGACACAGCAGGTGTTCGTATACCAGGTACGTATAATACATGATACTTGACTACGAGTACGAGCACGTGTGTTTCGTGTTTGCTTTTTGCATAGGCACGAACTGAGGGATCCTACTCGTACGAGTAATTGAATCTCCTGCTGGGCCCTGCAACCACACAACCCCAAACATATGCATATATTCACTCAACACAAAGCGCTGGAGCTGTAGCTGTCGCAAAATCAAGAGGTTAAGCGTGGTTGCTGCTCGTTGCACAGCTGCTTCTTTACTGCTGTGTTGTTGGGTACTGATGTGGCGCTGTGGCTGCTTTGGAAAGTCAGAGGAAGTTGTGGCTTCGTACGAGTATAGATGTACTGTACCTGGTACCTGGTATGCCCCTGCGAAGCTGCGAAGCATCCACGGCATTTCCGAAGCGAAACCAATTGCGCCGCTCGCGTTTTGTGGTTTGTGTTGCTGGAATGTAGGTCCCAGGTGCCATGATAGGACGACGTGAACTTGGTACATATACAGAGAGAGAGACGCGCCGCCCGTGGCTACCACGAAGAGCAGAGCTTGGAGCACAGCTTCTGTTGTGTCGTAGCTGCCTCCAACGAAAGGGCTTGAAAGGTGGTGCGATACACTGCTGTATCGATACAGCAGCGACCGACAGAAAGGCTGAAAATGTGGCTTCCTATTGTCTACACATAAATAGGGAGAAGCGCCGTTCGTGGCTGCCACAAAGGGAAGAGCTTGGAGCGCGGCTTCTGTTGTGCCGTGGACTCTATTCGTATTTTTTAGACATGAAAATGGCAGACTGCCATCGCTGTGGAGCATAACGCCTGTTTCGAGTGTCTGTCCTGATCACTACTGACCCCATTTATAGCAAGCAGTCGCACATCAACGTCTTGTCGCTGCTGTACTGCATCGGTATATTTCAATCAGAGGCCTCGGTATAGGGCTAAACCATCCTCAAACGGCCGTCCATACACCCTCCCTGAATCGGTGTTTGTGTTGCATCTTCCCTTACCCTCGTGACCTTCTATGTTTCGTATGTCCAGGCGTGGACGCGGCGCCGGCATTTGAGTCCTTCGGGTCTTGGGGTGCACAACGAGGGGTTTTTGTCCTTGGACAAGGTAAAAGCGAGCTCACGACTGCACTTGCTCGAGATGATTATTCCGGGGTGGGGGGTGGGGGGTGGGGGGTTGGGGGGTGGGGGGTGGGAGCGGGGCCATTTGGATAATTTCATTTTTTTGTGTCCACTGATTGCCTGCGAGTGCATGGCAGCGGCGTCCTGATTATGGTGCACTAGTAGTATACGTACTGTTCATGTATACTTCGTACATATCAGGCACCTCAAGAAGAAATATTGTATGCCTGGTATGTACGTCTTGGTACTGAAGAATCCTACTGCAGCACTCGTAGTGATATTTTCTTGCTGAGGGCTTAGGTTCTACGCTATATTTCGGCCTTACGACGGGTTTCGATTGTGCTGGCGCCTCAGGTGATGCGACTGAGGGGCGGGGTCAAACGGGCGGCGGTGAAGACGGAGGACGACGAAGATGATGCGGAGGACGATGGCGAGGTCGATGAGGGGTCCGGGGCTGTCTCCGCTTTGACTGGGGTCTTTGCGAATGTGAGAACCACCCACGTTTGTGGGATTGTGATGGACTTCTTGTACCGAAAATACCTGGTAGGTTCTTGTAAGTTTTGGAGGCTTGTACTGTTGTTGATATTTTCGTTTTTGTAAGGGTGCAATGGAAGCCTTAACCCTTATGGCGCCGCCAAAACTATCGGACTTTATTTGCAAGTAGCCTGTCCCCAAAAACACAGATGCCTTCGGCGTAAAGTGTTGATTTTCGTTTGCGTGATTTTTGCGAGATGCTCTGATTATTGCACGCATCGTGTTGTTGCAGAAGCTGCACTGTTTTGATATTACGCGGTCGTTTCTCTCGAGAACGCGTCTGATTATTTTTCATATCCCCGTCTCTCTGTGTCAAACATCCCACGCATGCCACCAGCGTAGTGTGTTGATATTTTCGCATGCCACCAGCGTACATAGTGTGTTGATATTTTCTCTTGTGTGGTTTTTGCAAGATGCAAATGGAAGCATCACGCATGACGTTCTTTGGCCGTTTTGGAGGTCAGGTATAGCAACGAAGCAAAGGGTAAGCTTGGTGTTTTGTATCGACCATTGGACGATCTACAAGTAGGGTGGGCGCGCAACCGTGCGGGTAGAATTAGGCAGCACCCTGTGTCGTACGTACGACCCCTTGCGTTTTAGTTTTGGGTGCCACGTTTTATTATCCCCGAGGAAAGCTTTTTTGTCGTCAAATTTTCAATTTTTGCCTCTGCAGCCCCGAAAGGGTCAAGAAGTTACTATTTTTTTAAGGATACGCGATCGTTTCTCTTAAGAACGGTTCTGTTTTTTTTTCTCTGTTTTATCTGTGTCGCACATCCGTCCTCTCCTGAATGGACCGCAGATGCCGCCAGCGACCCGGGTGTACGTGCTGCTGCTATTGTTGATCACCGCCGTTGATGTTTCCGTGGGCAAAGTGATCGACTCGAGCAGCACTTTCGCTCTGGACTGGGGGAAAACGATCAAGGTGAGGCGGGCACCAATGCCACAGAACTCTATCCAGACAGATTAACCCTTACACTACTGAAGAAAAGGGTCCTACACTAATGTCAAGTAGTTTTGTCCCAAAACAATGGTTACAGTTATTTTGCCACTGCACTGCTGCTGTACATGCACCTAAACCTGACTATAATTCCAAGTATTTACATTTTTAATAGCATGTCCCCACAACGGGAGTGGGGCCCTAATAAGCCGCACGCCTTACCAAGCGCCTAAAGGTTCCTGGATGGGGGTGCCTAAAGGTGTCTAAAGGTGCCTGAATGGGTTGAGGACCGGTTGAGAGAAATCTGAATACCTATTGTAAAGTGTCATTACATTTCCAGATAAAGAGGTAGGGGTACAGCAGTACAGTATACACAACAAAAACACGCAAAACACATTTTTATACCGATTATCATGAGGCACTTGGGGTTGGTGTGTGCTTGGTTGGTTCTGCCCATTACCGTTGATTCACAGTGTTTTACCTACTTCGCTGGAAAACTGCGATGCTTGGTTCTGATGTCTCCTTGGTACGAGTATATACATACCGTTTGTCCCTGCCCCCAGTGTGCCAGCAGTCGTTTGCGGGAGGAGAAGCATGAAGCATGCCATTCAGCCGCCCTCATGCGAGCAGGGGTGCTGTACGCGAAATAGAAATCGACACCCCACCTTTTGTTTTGAGATCCAGACAGGGGGTGGGGGTGTACTCATGTCATGCATGGCCGTAGTCGTATGACCATAGACAGGGGGTATACTAAAATCAAGTAATAATGTATGTATTATGTTGTTAGGGTTTGCGGAAGATAACGTTTAGAGTGGATGGGTACGCTGACTAGCTCCGAATGTAATATTAACTCATTATGAGCTGATGCACGAGATGCAGATATGTCTAATAAAAAATAAAGAAATAAAAACAGAAGTCTCACTCCATTAATGTTGGTTTGTATTTAAGTTATGTGTTTTTCTAGCCTTTTCTACAGTAGGAGTGTGGTAGGTCGTTTTATCTCTTTGTTTCATACCCTCGGCCATGCGGTCATGCGTGTTTTTGTGGTTTCAAGTCCTGCATCGCACGTCAGACACCGCACGGCTTTGTGTTTTCGCCACGAAAACACGACCCGGATAGGTATTGCGTGCTGTATTGGGAGGACGTCTGCCAGCACGCCCGCCAGAAGCAGGCGGGCGACAATCGGGGGGGGGGGGGCGTACTTTTTTGTTGCTTGCCTTAGTCCTTTGACCATTGACCACGCATCCCTTTCGAGACGGAGCACCGTTCCTACTCCTAATAGACACCTCCAACAGTTGGGCAATCGGGGGGGGGGGGGCAATGGCTATCTTACGACACACAGTCATCCTTTCCTCTGCTGTTACTTCTGGTATTTTACCGCATGGACGATGACTTCTGATGTCGAGTTGTGTTTTTTTTTTGTAATCTCCGTCTAATTATCGTTCTGTGTGCCCTTCGCCTCGTCTTTTTTTCCTGCCCCGTCGAACGCACAGGGGTTGAACCTGTGGCGACCTTTCACATCGCTCATCTACCTGGGGCCTTTGTCGATGAGCTGGCTCACGAACGTTTACTTCCTGACACAGCACGGCACTCGGTTGGAGCTGGTCAGCGGGACGGCCGAGCAAGTGGTATTCCTTCTCGTCGTGGTGAGACGTGTTTTTCAACCAAGCGCTCGCCCGCAGCTTCTCGGTCTGTTTTGTTGCGTCGCGCTGCGTGTGCCGCTTGTCTAGTCCAGCTCTTGAGATTATTCCTGGACACCGGAAGATGCAGCATCTGACGATTGTGGTGATGGTGTTGCTGATGTTGTTGGTGATGCTTATGATATGATGATGGTGGTGGTGAGGACGTTGTGACACTATCAATAGTTCATTTCCCTGAAGTCTAGCCCGTGGTCTCCAAAACAGGCCAAAAATCGTCCAGAAGGAAACAACTACAGCAGCAGCAGTGGGATTCGTTTTGCGTGTCGGCCACCCATCGCTCTAATTGTCTCACAACAGCGATGGAACAACTCCAGCACGGCAATATCAAGGTTGCTCGACAAAAAGATAAAACGGCCTACACTCCTTCCCGAGGTCAAAATCAAAAACAAACCAGTGTGGTGGGATTTCTGGATGAGATTATGAGAAGCGACTTTTTCCTATTTGTATTTTACTTGGTTTTAGTATGCCCCCCCTGTCTGGGTCTCTCTCCCAAACGGATACGAGTATAATTGTGAAGCGAAGGGAGACTTATTTTCGTATACCCCAGGCACAGCAGCAGTAGGAGGCGTCTTGCATCTCGGCCACCGTTTCTTCTTGTTTCCCCCATCTATGTACGACAGGTTGTATGTCTTTCCTACGTGGGTCCGGTTGATTTTGTTGTGATGCCTTTGCCTGTAGACCCTTTTGCGGATTGTGATGCGTGCTGGTCGCATGCGGGTTTTGGTTTGGAGAAAAACGATTATTTTCGGCTTGTCCAAAAGCACTCGTAGCTTAAGACATGCGCTGTCCTCAACCAGCTACGAGTATTTACGATGGTAGCAGCAACACAGCAGCAGCAGCAGCAGCAGCAGTGGCAGCTTTTTATTCCCAGGTATACGAGTGTACGGTTCGCATCGACGCATACGAGACCGCGGCCGCAGCAGCTTGAACGTCAAAACATTCGCCGTCCGTTTTTACAACATATTTTTGTTTGTCAGGGTTCCCTGCTGCTGATGCTGGGTCCGTTGATCGGCATGCCCTTCCTGTCCACTCCCATGGTGGCTGCACACACCTATGTCTCTGCAAGGTGAGGAAAACAAAACATGTAGCCTGGCAAACACCGTGGGTTGCTGTGGGCGAAGGGTATCCCTAATTGAAATGCATGCGAAGAGCAGGCTACTGCAGTCCACGGTGGCCCTCGAAGTTTGAGAACAGTTCTGTGCTTTCCGCCTCACATATACTAGCTACTTCTTTCGTTGATTCGTGGTGTCAACGCTTCCACAGGATATACCGAATATCGGTACACCCAGTGTCAATCCTGCTTCTTCATCCTATGTGCGAAAGAGATACAAATCATGTGGTCACAGATTGCATGACTGAGGAAACCGAAATGATAGAAAATTAAGTTAGGTAAGCAAATTAGGTGCCAACGTACCGGGTACGAAAACCCAATAACACAAGCCAAACAAGAAAATAACAACTACCATGTATACAACGAACCAGGCCGGGCCACAAGACCAGGCCTGGCGAAAGGACGGTGATGGGACCTAGCGTGTTCAAGAGCGTTTTTGTTTGCTCTGTAGGCTTATCCGGGAAGCTGTAGAGGGTAAAATACTCTTACGAGTTAAGCTGGAAATAAAAGGGATGATTTAAACATGACCATAAAAATACAATCACATTTCACATACTTTCTGTACGCACAATGCAAGCAGCCGCTCGTTTAGGACCCGCGACGCTCAACAGCCGCTGCTATGGTCTACTTTCCACTGGCCTCTGCTGAGTGGCGTGGGCTTTAGTCGATAACGCGGGTACACGAGTTGTATCTTCGGGTGCATGGTGTGTAATTTGAGCGCTTGGAAGGGTGCATGACGTGTACTTGGGGGTACACGTCGTTTCATTTGGGCTCTTGCATGGGCACATTGCGTTTAGTTTGCGTGTATACGGCGTTCAATTTGCGTGCTTTCGAGGGCACATGGCGTGCAATTTCGGGTACACGGCCGTTAATGTGAGAGCTTGCAACGGACTCATCGATCACTCTGCTGTCGATTTTACTGCCTTCCACCACAAGTGAGAACTATTGTTAATACGATACCAGGTGAACTCTCTCGGGCGGTGCCCTAGCAGAATCCTCCCGGCGGGTGTTCTCGCTCATTAACAAACGTTTTGTGTGCGTTGCTTGTGACGAACGCAGGATGGACCCTCTGGGCCAGGTGCAGTTCCAGTTCCTCAGGATTCCCATGTGGACGCTGCCATTCGCGCAGATGGGAGGTGAGACCACGATTTTGCGGCCATCAACATTTTAGGTATCAGGTAGCTCTGGACTCATTTTGTGTGTTTGCCCTTTTGCTCTGACGCATCAGATTGCTGTGGACGCATTTTGTGTGCTTGCCCTTGCTAAAGGATGCTTGCTTTCAGGGGCGAAGAAAGAACAGAGGGGCTCAATTTGGTTGGTATGCAAGTTGTATTTCGCAAAACCACTGTGGCCGTGAGAGTGGGAGGCAAAGCTATCTCGAGCATGTTGGTCGTGCCTGTGGTACACTACCGGCCCTGTCATGAGAAGTCAGTCGTAAGAACGAACCCAACAAGAAACCCAGCCTGAATTTTTCAGAGGGAAAACAAATCTGGAGAGGTTATACTGAAGTTAGAATTGAGGACGCCCTTTCTTATATAAGAAACCCAGCGTTACTAGACCAGTATACCAGTTTCTTATTAGACTGGCCGGTACTTTAGAGACATAATTTTGCTTGTCTCGAGGGTGGATAGCTCAAAGTGCGGCAGCGCTGAACCTTTTTGAGTCAAGCATGGTGTACGCCGTTAGATTTGTCATGCATACTTTAGACGCTCGACGCACAATGCACAAGGCGACAGCGAGCCCGTACAAATATTTTTTGGCGTGAATGCAGGGCGTGGTCTGTCTCATTTACTGGTAATAGGATCATTCCTAATTAACAAAAAAAAAGTTACCATTCGTGACAAAAACACGTGACACTTTCACCAATCTTGATACTTTTGTCACGAATCGTAATTCTGAAATGTTTTGAAAACATCAATAACATTGATGGACAAAAACGTGATTTTGTTTTTGAAAACGTGACATAACGCCAATTTGCACATGCCATGAATCGTGATTTTCGTTGCGTTCGTTAAGAATTACCCTTACGATTATACCATTAGCACACTTGAACAACCCGCGACATACGGCAACGTTTCTTAACCGTTTTTCATCTAATTCCTGCCGGATTTTTTTCGCTCTTCAATTGTAACGCTATGTCACCGTTCGACTGCCGCCAATCGTTCTTGCCAACAGCTGCCGTGCTGCAGGAGGAGGGGCAGCCCATGGCGGCCATCCCTCATCTCGTGGGCATTTTGTGCGGCCACGTGTACCACTTTTTCACCGTGGTGCACCCGCTCATGGGGGCCAAACGCCGCCTGGGAGCTCCGGCGTGGATGAAGCGGCGTTTGGATGGCGGGGACAACCCTAACTTCATGGAATCGTCTGGTGATGGTGGGTGCATCAGATACACACAGCAGAAGTAGTACCAGTTCCACAGCCCCCTCCGTACACACTCTCACTAACGTATTTGTAGAGCGTTTCTCCTGACAATTTGTATTTCTAATTTTTTTCAGCTTGTTTTTTCCAGAGACCCCGGTTTGACACTTTTTTTTCTTGTCGCGATATATATTTTCGGGGGTACGTGCGTACGTTATGTACCATAGATATTTTCCTGGTATGTAATAAGTTGGGAAGTGAGAGTCCGCGGTACCGTTTCCTCTTGCGTACTGGTACTGCGGTGCGCGTACTATCTTGTGCTTGTCTCTTCTTCTCCCACCCGCACGCTTCTTTTTACCCTGTTTTTTGTGACCACGGGCTAGATTAGAGGGAAACAAGCTATTACGGAGGACCATAGTTAATCGGACCTGCGGTATACACAAAAACCTAAATATTTTCCTAATATTGCTAACAATATTTGGTCCTATTTACTATGGTCCCCCGTAATAATATGAACACACATCATTATCATCATGTACGAGTATAGTCGTCTTCTGGGCGGGAGTTCATAGTACACTCAGGAGGCTTCCTTTCGCCCACACCCATGGTAGAAAGCGTAACGACAACCTCCCTCCCTCCCTGTTGGATGTTTTTCGTGAACATTGCCTTGCCTCTCGTCCCGCGCTGGGCTCGTTAGATGACCCTCCCGCGCCAAGGGGGCGCAAAATTGGAGCGGGGAAGAAGAAAGCAAGCAAGGCCCCACGAGACACCAAGCGAAGCGCTAAGAAGGAGCAGACCAAGGCTAGACCAGTGCCCGAGTTCCCGACCTCTAGTTGTTCGTAGTGCGTATGTACCAGGTGCAACAGATCCCAGTATTTTTCGATGTGTCTGTTGTCAATACTCGTAACGTTTCCGGCGAAGTTGAGACGTCGCAAGCAGCGTTCCGGGTGAATGCATTTTGTACGCCGTGAGAGGTGCTTGTCGCTGAGCGTGGAGGCGTGTTGGCGGGGGCGGGGGCCGGGGGGGGGTGTACTTCATTTTCATGCATGGCCGTAGTCATGACCATAGACCCTCGCAGGTAAGGCCTTTGCTTTGCCGACGTTGGTCAACCCTCCCCCGCAAACGGTTCGCGGGACGTCGCTCTCAATTAAACTTTATTAAAATGACAGAAGTTTTGCAAAATGGTGTCCTGAACACCCACGTGTCTCTCGCCGATCCATGGGCTCGCACAATAGCTGCTCGATTGGCCGTAATTGAAAGAGGGACCCAACCGGCCTGCGGGGAGCGGGATTGTCTCTTGAGGTACTGCTGTACAATGGATTATTTGTTTCAGAGGTGGAATAAATGGAGCTCGTATCGCCACTGCAGTAGTCAGTAAACTAGAAATACCAGGTCCCAGGTTTTTATTCACACACGATGGTTTGTTGGAGCTATACAGTAGTAGTGGCGTGGTCTACTCTGCAGTTGGTGCACCATCCAATGGTGGCGTTAGGGGCTCATCGGCTTTTTTCCATACCACCCCGTACGCGACGGCAACGCCACGTCCGAAACACAGAGCAAAATAAGCAGCCCCGTCATGCCCTGAGACACACAGAACACAATCGGCCTGGTCTCTCATGCCCGGATAATTTCCGAGATGACTTCCGATGAAACGCGAGAAGGTAAGGCTATACATAACTCGAGTTGGCCCCTAGACGCGGGAAGCGCGGAACATCGTCTGAGCTGGGAGCTGGCGGCTGTCCACGTTATTATTAATAGCGTCTTCACTCCTCCCAGAAAACTTGCAAAGAAACACTTGAAGTCAAGGCTATCGATAGCTCGAGAAATGGCACACAAACACAAGAACGGCCGAACATCGTACGAGTATGAGCTGGCGGCTGCCCACGTTAACCTTTTTACACATCCAAGATAACTTGCGATGAGAACACGTGAAGGCAAGGCTACTATTAATAATAGCTCGAGTTGCCATAAAGACACGAGAAGCGCCAAATGTTGTCTGAGCTGGAGGCTGCCCACGATTCACGTTTTGCCCAATTTTACCAATCGCGATATTTTGTTTTTCCATTCGCGATCAGCCTCCCACAAGCGTCCCAATGACAGCACCACCTCGACCTACAGCAATAGCAGCCTCATCTACCACTGCTTTTATCACGTATCCAAGAGCTTTCTCTGCGCATCCTTGAAGTCTTCCTCTTCCTCCTCCAGCGTACGGTGGAACATGCCGCCCCCCTTGGGCTGCGACTGCTCGTACGCCGACCCCAAGAACTCCTTGTCCTTCTTCGTCTCCTCGTCGTACTTGAGGAGCTCCTCCCGCGGGTCCTGCACGCACACAGATATCATACAGCGATCGATACGGAGGCAACGATAAAGAGGCGTGCGGGCTCGAAATTCACCAATGTCACCAACGAAACGAGTGGCTAATTACTGTAGCACTGCTGCCTAAAAACAATGCAAGGGCCCGTTTTTAGCTGGGCGGAACCGGAGATCCTACCAGGTATAATACAACATGTGAAGCCGGAGATTCGCGCTGTCCGATCAAAACCTCCGGTGAAAAACGATTTTCACTGCCTTCCACCAACGCATATAGTTGCCGACAGTATAATTATGAATATCCATATCCACCGGTGCAAGTTCCTACCTAGCGAGAGCTATTCAAGTATGCCCTATCTCCTCTACGGTGGTTTTTCCCGTCTGCAGAGCAGAGTAGCCGCGCCCCGAAGGCATTAAGCGCGCGCAGAAGTACCCCACCCCCGCATTCGGAGCGACTATGATGATAGAAAAGGACAATCGAAAACGACAATCGAAAACGACCATCGAAAATGACGACCGAAAACGACCATCGAAAATGACGACCGAAAACGACCATCGAAAATGACGACCGAAAACGACCATCAAAAACGACCATCGGGCTGTTCTCACCTCGTGCAGCAAGTTCTTCTGGGAGACGAGGTGCTCCTTGAGCACGTACTGGTGGAAGTTGTTGGACGAGCTGATTCGCCCCTGCACGCCGCGGCCGGGCATCTGTACGTAGCGCAGGAGAAACGGGGCGTGCCAGATTGGCCAAACGCATTACAATACAAAGATTAGCGATCGGGGTGCATTTTGGTTGCAGGTCGCATGAGGTCAAACCCTGCTGACGATAAAGGAGTGGGTAGGCCTGGGGCATGAAGGCGATACGCTTGGTTACGCCATGGAGACGTAGGGATGCCAAGTGATGCCCTCGCACTCGTGCGCGGTGCCACGTAATTGAGTCTATGAATAGCTCCCTACAGCTTTGTTCGGTACCTGGTACATACTATTAGTTGGATAAGTTGGTTGGTGAGGGAAGCCAACTAACTGACTATGTGGCTATTTTGGTGTTTTCAATCAACAAAACACACGCCCTTTCGAGTCACAACACGCGCCAGTTGGATATGATACAGCAAATTACCGCACGCAACTAGCTGCAGCTGTAAAACTTAGCCAACTAATAGCTAGTCGGCGGCGTCTAGTAAGCCAACAGCCAACAGCCCCATGATACTTACCGGAGGGTCCGGCTTCTTGCTTCGGACGGGGTCCTTCCTGTCACTCCTCTCCTTCCTCTTCTTAGAGTTCTGCTCCTCGCGGTACATGGGGAGGGCGTGTGGCGCGTACACCTCACCCACCTATTGCACCAGGGCCAGCGCATCAACAACAAGCACCAGACGAAGACATAAAGAAGGGTCGAGGGGCTACGCATGTCAAAACTTCTTACTAGATGCTGCAAAAATTTATCATATTAATAGTCGATTACAAGTGATTATGTCCTCAAAAAAGTGGGTGGAGTTCTAAAACACGAACCATGTGATGCAGAGGTCAACACCGAGCCTTTGGTGTACGTAACCGAACGGGATTTGGCAGGGTAAAAGTGGGATAAGCCCCCAAAATGTTGCACATCTCGGACATATCATATAGATCATTCCCACTTCATGCTCTAGATCTTCCAAGCATATATATTCCCGATCTTGTATGATCTGTATGGTCTATGATCTGTATGATCTAGCTCATGTTGCCGGGTGGGAGCCGTATAATCCGCATGATCTACCGTAGCACATGTTTTCTGGGTTGGATATGTACTATCCAAATCCTGCACAACATTTCACAAAGGCAGGTCAGGACCTAGATCATCTATAGTAGATCATGATCTATCTGATCTGTCCGATGTGTTAGATGTTGCACGTCAGAGGCGGCACGCAGTAGTGCCAAGAGGGTATCGCATCCC
This sequence comes from Saccharina japonica, assembly GCA_008828725.1. NCBI lineage: Eukaryota > Phaeophyceae > Laminariales > Laminariaceae > Saccharina > Saccharina japonica. The sequence continues at coordinate 610,722 of MEHQ01003403.1, read as the reverse complement.
CCAACATAGGACACGCGAGGTTGACTGCCTGCCTGGTGCTACAATACTCGTACAGTAAAGCGCTCGAGAAAAAAACTACCATCGCAGCAACGCCCTTCGAGGGTGTGACCACAGGACATACTTCGTACATCATCACAAAATAACAGCAAAGCATCATACCGGTACACGCGAGTGTCCCAAAGCGAACACGTACGCCTATTAGAAGGGTGTACTCATGCCATGCATGGCCGTAGTCGTATGACCATAGACCCTCCCACCCCTACAATGTCGGGACAGAGCACCTCGGGTTTTCAACGACTAGGCAGACATTGCTTGCACCGATCGTGAAGCACCCTGAATGTCGGACGAGTCGCATTCAAGGTGAGCTGCATCCTACTAAGCACCGCTAGTGAGGCGGACTAAAAGAGGGGGGGGGGCAATCACAGACTTCTGCTCGTACGTTCTGTCCATCCTATGAAGACATCTCACATACCACTTTGTCCGGAAATTTAAGCAGCGTTCACCCATTAATATGAATACAAAATGGCCCTTGCGTTAGCGTTCACCCCGAAATATGAATATGAAACGGTTCTTATATTACCGAAACGAGTGGCACAACGATGTTCACCAAATCGTGCCGTAAAGCGAACCGAACCGAACCCAACAGAACCGAACAGAAACAAACCGTACCGCATGCTTGGGAAGGAACATGTTGGTGTTGAGCCGGCTGTGCGACCTCCCCGCCGATAGCATCGCCCCCTTGTCGCTGATGGCCGGGTCGTACATGACACGAACCCCCCCCGCCGACGTGCTGCAGATGATCTGGTTGGTCTGGGGGTGCCACACCACCCGACCCACGCTGGCATCGGGCGCTGCGTTCACCTCTGCGACAAGACCGACCGGGTGTGAATGAGCAACGCGAAGAACAACGTGTTTTCGATGCGTGAAGAACGCCAAGGCACGTGTTCGTGCTTTTGGCGACAGGCACATTCTACATCCTACCGTACCGTGCCCTCTTGCACCGCCATGTACTGTACTGTACTGTAGTACCGTCTATCCGGGGGGGCTAATGAAGTAAGCAGTGATCAACGCGAAGAGCAACGTGTTTTCGATGTATGGAGAACGCCAAGGAACGTGTTCGTACTTTCGGCGTCGGGCACATTCTACATCCTACCGTACCGTGCCCTCTTGCACCGCCATGTACTGTACTGTACTGCACTGTACCGTAGTACCGTCTAATACGGGGGGGCTAATGTAGTAAGTAGTGATCAGAACCCACGATGGACCCACTGAAAAAAACAATATCCCCCTCTGTTTACCTACCACAATTGGTTCAGGTTAGTATGTTCCCTCGTAATGGTGACCTGCGACATAATTGAGCCGTCCCACGATAAGGGCATGTTTGGTTGAGGAATCACCCAGTAAGGCATACGCATTAAAAGGCATGCCTTATCCTTGGAATCCCAGTTGTGTTTTATGATATTATTCGTTGGCCTAACTGTAGTGGGTATAGGGGGGAGGAGAAACTGCTACGTGACCCCGGGTTGAGTTACGGCTACTAATAGGAGGGAGAGAGAAAAAAGAAGGGTCAAGAAAATAAATGGGAAGAAAATAACATAAAATGGCATTGGTGATGGGGTGAACCGCACATATTCATTCAAAATCGGGCGAGGTATGGAGCTCCCCGAGCGAGGGGCCTTAGAAAAAATATGAGCTACCCGTATTGTACATACGTAGCACACGCCCATTCGGCTATATTCTCGCAAGCGCATGTCGCGATTCGCTCTAGAAATACCCAGAAGAAGATGCACTCAAAAATGTATTGTATGATACCGCCAAACGCCTTGACTGCATTTACGTTCCCTCCGGTACCTGATAGGTTGCAATCGCGGACCACCAAACGCCCTGACTTTTCATGCTGTTTCAGTCGCCCGGCGGATGGGAAAAAATGCACAATTTTACCACTGCAAATAATATGGTACTCTAATCCCAAGTAAGTTGATGAATGTAGTTATAAAAAGGATATGCTCAGCACTCTTCCGTAGGCAATTATGTCCTTGTGTCGATCCAACTGGGTTGTCAAGGCGAAGAAAGCACCAGCGATGATAACGCCAGCCCAGCAAAACATATCGGTAACTGGGGCCACCGCCCAACAATCATATATTTCCTACACTTTCCAAATATTTTTGGCGGTTGCACGCAAGCTTGCAAGCAATTACTGCAAGCTTGCATGCAAGTTGCGTGCAATGCTGCAAGTGGAATGCAAGTAGCATGCAAGTAGCATTGCAAGTGCATGCAAGTTTAACCTAAGAGTGTTCAAGACCCTAACGTTACGAGCCAAATTTTGTTTCTGAGTGACTGCTGTGGTCCCCCGTAATAGTGCGAGAACAACAATAATAACAGCAGTAGCAACACTCCCCAAAAGACAAGTCGACTCCAACCATCGCATGGTGGACGCATGCTACGGTAGAGGTGCACCTGCATACAGGCCATGTTTCTGCCTTCTGAGGGTGGTGACTTATTGAGGAGCTTTATACCGCGCCCCAAAACAGGTTTTGGAGGAAAATAAAAGTGCTGCCCGATGGACAATCCCATGGCCCAAGTATGCNATTACGGCTACTAATAGGAGGGAGAGAGAAAAAAGAAGGGTCAAGAAAATAAATGGGAAGAAAATAACATAAAATGGCATTGGTGATGGGGTGAACCGCCAACATTCATTCAAAATCGGGCGAGGTATGGAGCTCCCCGAGAGAGGAACCTCATACGAATGAAGAGCTCGTACCCGTACTGTATATGCGTAGCACACACCCATTCGGCTATAGAGACTCGCACGCGCATGTCGCGATTCGGTCTAGGTGCTTGCTACGATAGAGGTGCATCACCATGATTTTTCTGCCTTCTGAGGGTGGTCACTTATTAAGGAGCTCTATAACTCACCCAAAAACTGTTTTTGGAGGAAAATGAAAGTGTGCTACTCGTACTCGTACCGGATTATGAACGATACCACGGCCTAAGAATACAATGGGAAATATTGCAACACAAGAATGAAAGTCCGCCGATTTTGGGTTTTAATAAGGAGCGCGATCATTCGGAAACCATTTCAGCCAAAAAGTGCTAACACTATCGTAGCGCGCGTCTCAACTACTCAAATACCCATAAGAAGAGGAGCATTTGATCGTGTATTGCATGATACCGCCAAACGCCTTGACTGCATTTGTGTCCCCTCTGGTATCTGATAGGTTGCAATCGCGGACCACCAATCGCCCTGACGTCGATGCTACTATTTAAATCGTCCTGCGGATAAGAAAAAATAAGTAAAATTACCACTGCAAATGAGCAGATCATATCGTACTCTAATTCCAAGTAAGTTGATGAATGTAGTGATAAAAGGGATAAGCTCGCCACACTTTCACAGGCAATTACGACTTTCTTGTGTCGATTCAACTGGGTTGTCAAGGCGAAGAAAACACCAGCGATGATAACGCCAGTCCAGCAAAACATATCGGTAACTGGGGCCACCGCCCAACAATCATATATTTCCTACACTTTATAACTACTTTTGGCGGTTGCACGCAAGCTTGCAAGCAATTGCTGCAAGCTTACATGGAAGTGCATGCAAGTTGCGTGCAATGCTGCAAGTGGAATGCAAGTAGCATGCAAGTAGCATTGCAAGTGCGTGCAAGTTTAACCAAAGAGTGTACAAGACCCGAACGTTACAAGCCCATATTTATTCCTGAGTACTGCTGTGGCCCCCCGCAATAGTGCGAGAACAACAATAACAGCAGCAGCAGCAGCAGCACTCCCCAAAAGACAAGTCGACTCTAACCATCGCATGGTGGACGCATGCTATGGTAGAGGTGCTCTGTTATTTTTCCGAGGGGGATCACTTGATGACCTTTATAACGCGCCCTAAAACAGATTTTGGAGGAAAATAGAAGGGCTTCCCGATGAACAATACCATTCCCATGGGCTAAGTATAAAATGAAAAATATCGCAGCACAATAATAAAGTTCCGACGATTTAGGGTTAACCCCTTAAGAACTGGTCCCACGAATTGGGGGAAAAAATACTTGGAATTAGTGTGGGACATTTTTTTTCAGTTTTGAATGGGTTAAGGTAAGGAGCCCCGTAATTTAGGAAAAAACAGACAAAACATTATATCTCTTTCGTAGCACGCGTTGGTAACGAAAACACGATTGCATAAACCCAGGCAGACTACCTCCCTCCCCCTTACCTAGCTCCGGCGACGTCTCGGAAGTGTAAACATCGAAGAACTTGAGAACACCGGTGGCGTTGGTCTTGGGGGGGACATTGGTGCCGCAGACAAGCACTCGGCCGTCGGTGCTGAAGGAAGTGTTCGCCGTTTCCTGGAATCACGAAGCGAAACGGTATTGCGACGCCCCATTCAACCACGGCGTTAGGTTTTGAGGGACCCATCAGAGTTGGGAGGCGATACGACCACGCGCGCGGCACAACTGGCATCGTTCATTCGGTATAATAAAAGTTAAAACAGACAACCTGCCTCGGCTGAGAGATAAATCGAAAATTCCGTCCAAACTCATATTTGCCAAGCTGCGCGGTAAGCTTCGATCGCGCGTGCAACGGGGTGCATGACCAGTAACAGCATGTACACTGCTGTGCATTACCGGGGGACATACATATCAACATACAGCATATAAACATACAGCACTAACTCAGAACCAAATGTGGTGACAAAAAATAGAGGAATATTAGAAACGTGACACGATAGAGGTAGCACGTTTTGGCTGATTTTGTTTCTGCAAGACGGGGCTCCTTAGGGCCCGTTTTAACGAAGAAGAAAAAAATCAATTTGGAAAAAAAAAAATTCAAATCCGCTTTTCATTGGTCAACACACGCACCAGCACCAAATATTAGGATCTTGGGGTATAATATTGGGTGGTGGTGCGGGTTCTGACCAATGAAAAGCGAATTTGAATTTTATTTTTTCCAAATTGAAATTATTTTATACTCGTTAATTCGGGCCCTTAACCACCCAAATTCGTCGGTCTTTCATTGTTGTCTTGCCATATTGTTTATTTTATACTTTAGCCAGGGGGGGTGTTCATCGGGTAGCTCTTTTTATTCTTGTCCAAAATTAGTTTTTGGTCGAGGTATAGAGCTCCTCAAGTGACCACGCTCAGAAAAAATATGATGAACGTCTACCGTAGCATGCGCCAATACTCGAACATATGTGTTTAGTTTTTGTTCATCATGGGTTCTGATTGCTACCGCCCCACGACACAGTGCGCCCCGAGGACTTGCAGCGAAAAAGTTGACGAAGGGAGGTTGGTGTGCTATTGCAGTAACAACACTCATAAAGCCCAGACCATGTTGACCCTAAACGCTGTCCGTACACATGGCTTTTTGTCGAACGCGCGGCAGTCGGGAGAGCGCCCCTTATGAACGGTCGACATGAAAACCGAAATGCTACAGTAGGATGTATCACAAACGAACACGAAGAGGTACTCAAACGAACAAGAAGAGATACTAAAACGAACAAGAGGAGAATCACCATCACTTCGCCGTTAAAAATTCGAGCTTACCCTTAACGCTATTTGTACTGCAAAAATATCCCGCGCAAATTCCAACTAATGTATCCCGAAAAACGTGCGTGCAGTAACTATTAATAAATGTGTGTGTGCAGTGTGTTAACTCACCAGGTGCGTGGGTACGTCCGCAAACGTTTTGACCACCCCACCCCCCAGCTTCCGAATGTCCCACAGCTTCACCGTGTCGTCCATGGCTCTCGTCGCCAACAGGTGGCCGTCGTCGTTGAACGACACCGACGTCAACCAGCACCCCTGCAGAACCCACACCACGCACAACGCGGACGCAAAAGACTGACTCTTAGCACGGCATTACTACTACTGGGCGCATGGTATCTTAAGGTAGAGGTGATGCACCATGTTTCTGCCTTCTGAGGGTGGTCACTTATTAAGGAGCTCTGTACCTCACCCAAAAACTGATTTGGGAGGAAACTAAAAGTGCTACCCAATGAGCAATACCGTGGTAAAAGTATATAATGAACAATACTGTAACACAAAACTGAAATTCCGACGGTTTTGGGTTAAGGAGCATCATTATCGTTCAGAAAAAAAATCAGCCAAAAAGTGCTACCTCCATCGTACATAGCACGCGTCACTTCTACTACTCAAGACACGCGCAACGATAGGGCTAACATTTTTTTCCTTACAAGGCAATATTTATGACTGCCGGGGCTCCTTAAACCGAGGATCTCTACCGAATAAGGCGTATCCCCTATAAGGCACGTCGTATCGTTGGAACACCGTACGTATGTGTTTTACATGTTACTCGTTATCTATCTAACCCATCGGGTTGCACTTTTAAGTATCAAGGTCAGTTTTTGGGTGACTTCATATTAGTACTAATAATAATAGTACTATAGAGCTATTGAAATGAGGAGCCCCAGAACCCTCGTTTACCACATTATCATAGATCATAGATACCGACAGGCCTACCAGCCGTGCGGTTATACACGCGAAAAACAAAACAAAACATGACTGCTGTAAACGAAAACAACTAGACAAGGTCGTGGCCACCGCAAAACGCACTGCGTTAATGAGACTATTTGAGCAAACATATGGATTGAACGGCTTTCGCTCGCTCAGAACGCTACCCGAAAACATTGATTTTCTTTTGTTAGCCCGAGCAAACGTGACCAACGATGATCAGCGATAGATCATGAGCACCTTGTACTTTCCAGCCCCGACCTTCTGCTCACAAAAATACGCCGAACGAAAGATTTTAAACCCAATGTCATGAAGCCCTATGTATCGCCTCCCTCGCATGTAGAGGTTGATTGGTGTACTTGGTATACACCGTATGGAGTAATAATTGTCTCCAAAATAAGTCAAACTGGCACATAATTACTGTACAGTACTCGTAGGTTCACACACATGGATCTAATACTACTGTAGCAACTCGTATACTACAGTACATAGTATCTACTATGCTCATGCTCCATGCCAATGCACAGCTTCGCTCAGGGTGCGTGGTTCACGGCGGTCTACTTTATTGTTTACTCAGCAAGCCTCCATCAAAACAGCAACAACCGCGTGTAAACAAAACAACAGTAATCGCGTGTATATTCGCACTTCGTATCCACCAAAACAGTAACAACCGTGTAAACGCATCGTGTACAGACAGCACACCAAAAACATTAACAGAGAACCACGCAGAAGATAGAAGGATAGAAGGTTCCGGGAAAAAAAAGGGCACTCACCGGGTGTGCCTCGCGAACGACATCGTGCTTAACGTGAGGCCGGTCCAGCTGGATGAGGTGCAGCGAACCGTCCTCCCCTCCGGCGGCTACCCGTTTCCCTTCGTGGTGATAGACAGCGGTAGTGCACCCCAGCTTCAGCGCTCGGGCCGACCTCAGCTTGATCACCTGAGTAGCACCACACACGGTCAGCACACGCAAGTCAAAGAACTTCTCGGACAGATTATCTACAGATAGATCATGTAGATCATGTAGATCCTAACCTGCCGTTATGAGGTACTGTGCAGGATCTGTATAGTACAGATCCAACCAAGACCTCATGTCCTAGATCATGCAGATATACTGTATAGCTCCCCCACCCGGCAATGCCAGCTAGACCATACAGATTGGAGGTCTCTCTGCCCTGGAAGAGCTACGAACCTCATGTAGTGCGAATGATCTATCTTATCTGTCGTAGGTGCGCACAAGTATTGTACTTCTTCAGCCTACTTTAGTGACCACCGGCTAGATTTCAGGGAAAAAACTACTCGTGTGATAAGGTCATCGTCATCATCATCATCCTCATCATCGTCATCGTCAATAACGGAGGTGGGCGCTTACATTTTCTACGAGCCCCAACAAAAAAAGAATGGTTACCAGTGACAAGCTAGCACACGCTCTTATGCAGCAGCCTAAAAAGAGTGCCCAACTACTCGTACCGGTAAATTTTCAACGCCTTTTACGTTTGGGAGCGAAGTACTTGGAATTATAGTGGGACCATTCTTGCGGTATTCCGGGTGGGCTATTGTAGCAACATAGTAAAATCAGAACCCCCGATGGACCCAAAAACCACAGGTATCCCCTTACGCTTACACACGGTATTTGGTTATGATTACTACCTGTAGTACTATTATTGGTACAGGATATGTTCCCCCGTAATAGTGCGAGTCCGAGTCATTTTGCTGTACCACTGCAAAGCACGTTCGATTATAATTTCAAGTAGTTTTATCCCCAAAACGTCGATGCCCCCGACATCGGTACAAACCCTATTGCGCCATTACTACGACTAAAAAGAAAAGAAAAGGCAAGGCAAGGCAAGGCAAGGCGAGGCGAGGCAAGGCAAGGCAAGGCAAGGCGAGGCAAGGCAAGGCAAGACGAGGCAAGACAAGGCAAGACAAGGCAAGGCAAGGCAATCGAGAGCAAGTCCGGTGTGTTGTTTCAGTTTCAGTTCCTCACCGTCTGGCAGATTAGATTGTCGAAGCTCTTCTTTCCGTTCAGGTTCCAAATCCTCACCGAACCGTCCACTGAGCAAGTCAGCATTTCGGTCCGTTTGGTAGGGTGCCAGTCGCCCCCCGTGACGCACGTGATGTGGCCCTTCGTACTCGCCATGTTCTGACGAAAGACAACGACGTGGAGCATAGTCAACAAGGCAACCACCAAGGCGATTCGACAGCCAGGGTTAGACCATAGAGCTAGGGGGGATCGTCGGTGGACCGGCCGCATGGGCGGCGAATGGTTTCGCCTGCGAATGGTGCTGCCTGCACCCCCACGAAACATACTAAATGAGTGGAACACCTGCAAGCGACAAACTTAAAACGCCGACCGCTCAGTATGATAGCCAGCCACATTGAGAGCCATCACTGCCTGAGAACTTGCGCTTTTAGTTTGCTAGGAGTTGCGGGAAAATAAAACGGAAATCCACTCGATGATCCGCGCTGCTCCATCGTGTCAAGTGTCGAAAATCTCAGGAACAGTCGCGTTTCACCTTGAGGTAAGGGTCTCCCTTGACGAAGTGGGCGATCTGGTTTCCATCTCGGTCATAAACCTGCACCGGGCGATACAAAAAAACGTCATACGGAGAAAAAATTAACACACGGAATAGTAGAGGGGGGGGGGCGACGTGTGTTCCGCGACGTGCGTTCCGCAACGTATCGTACGAACTTACCTGGCGGAGTGGGTGGCGATGGAGTCTATTGGTCAGTAGCATAGATGATGTTCAGTCTGCGAGACGGACAACTGCAGATGAAAAAAGTGAGCGACACGAATCCGAAACCGCGCCACCGTCGAGAAGAAAGAAGGCCTCACTCATTACGAAACCGCTTTTAACGTTTTAACTGCTAATACTGGTCGAATTGTAAAAGCGACCATTCCAACTAATTTTTCACCGAAACGGGGTCGAATTGAAAAGGGGTTAAGGGAACGGGGCAAGCCACGCGGTGCACGATTCAGTTACACCTGCGCTCCCTCGGTGGCTCTCTCGTCCACCTCACCAGAGCTGAACCCTGTTGCAGTCAATGCTCACTGTTCACACTACACTCGAGGAGAAGAAATCACGCGCCAAAACCAGATGACGTATATACTGTACATCGTTTTGAATTTTGGATAGGGCATACTATATTGAGCAAGGCACGCGATCCGGCAAAGGCAGTTCAAGCGGACAAGACTGGGACCGCGGTTGCCCCCATCTGCGGGCACCACATCGCACCACACAGTTACACAGCTGGACACCAACATCGCATCATACAGCAGTGCACAACTGGACACCTCATCGCATCATACAGCAGTGCACAGCTGGACACCCCATCGCGTCACACAGTGCACAGCTGGACACCTCATCGCACCACACAGTTCAGTGAGTTGCACAGCAGCAACCCAGCGAGCGCCCACCTTCGGCTGGCTCCCGGCGGTGCATACAAGAAAGGCGTGTCCGGTGCCGGAGTAGCTTATCGACACCACCACGTTCCCCTCCTCGGGCTCGATCTCTCGGAACGGAAGATGGCGCTTGTCCATACCCCCGAAGTCAAAAAGCTTCACCTGTCAAAGCCATGCGCCACGATGCCCCCCCCGGAACAGCAAGGATTGTCCGAGGCAACTTAGTTGGCGTGCCAAGCGGTGGGACCATCGTGGCCGTTGAACCGGGGCTTCAATTGTAATTAAAGTGCACAGCTAAACGTTTAGAATGTGTAACACAACACGAGATGAAACACCACCATTTCGGACGATTTTTTTCCGCTCTGATTTTGTCGAAAACGGAGAGAGTACAAACGCCGAGCGGTGCGTGCACCTATGGAAAAAATCGCGGTGAGACATTTCCTAAGGCACCATGTTCGTAGTGTCTGCCCTCCGTAAAATGGATAAAATCGCCTCGGGGATTAATCCCAAGGAGTGTGTTAAGCTGCGTGGTATACGGCAATACGCTACATCTAGAGTATAATCCAGCGAAAAGGGTCGACAGGCCAAGCGGGTCAGCACGCTCAATATAAAAAATAAAAAATAAACAGAAGCACTGCAGCACGGCGGCCACACAAAAGCTTGACGCCATACTTCCCCGACGAGTTAATCACTCTATCACTCCATCAGGTGCTTTCCAAGTCCACCCACAGACCCACAGGGTAAACGTAGTGTCCCACTACGCGCCGTCACGCAGCAAATAAATCGCGGCAATCCAATACAGCTACATGGTGTGCCGATAATTCGAGCGACAGCACTTCAACTCAAACGTTTGTACAAGACCTAAAACCGAATTTCCGTACGTACGTACATACTTGTGTTCGGAACTTGTCCCAAGGGTGTGTATAGCAGGGTGTATGCAAAATCAGGTTTTGCACCTAGGTACAGTAGCGGTCCCTCTACAGTACCGGTATGCGCCAGCCAACAATACCGGCACTATAGCGGCAACCGGAGCTACTCCGCACACTACCACACTCGTGAATTTCATCTGTGCCAAGCGATTCCACAGGCGCTATAGCGGGCAACCGGCACTATAGAGGGACCACTACTGTAGCCCCGAGCACGTACCCTACTAAACACACCCGCGGAACACTTTCCCCGCAACAGCAGTGTTGCCGGAGTGCCGGGATCGGACTGCAACCACGCACCTTGTAGTCGTTCGACCCCGTCGCAACGCGCCCCCCAGCCCGGTCTAAGGCTAACGCCGTCACGCCCTTGTGGTGGCCGCTCAGCTGCACCTCGTGCGACACAGGCAACCCCAAGCGACGCACGACCATCTTTATCCGCATCTCCTCCGTCATCTCTTCCTCCTCTTCCTCCTCCTCTTCCTCTTCCTCGTCCTCCTCCCTCTCGTCTTCTTTTCTTTCCGCGCGTCCTGATCGTCGAACCGCCCCTGATGGGGTGCGCCGTGATTTCTGTCCCCCAGCCGACCCCCCCTTCCCGTTCGCCGATGCAAATCTCCACCCTCCTGGCTTGAACTTGGCCGACGAGCCCTTCCCTGGCTGCCCCTCTTCCCCTTCTGCCTCCTCGGCAGCATCGTTAGGGTCTGTTCGCGCGAGCTCGGCGGTAATGGCAGCAATCTCTGCCTGTGCCTTCTTCCGCGCTTCCTCTTTACCGACGGCTTCCTCTGCGTCAGACCCGGGCGTGTCGCTGCCTGCGCCGCTCCCGTTTCGGCCTGAGGCAAACCGGCCACTTGCCCCCGATATCAAGGCGCCAGCCCCACCGCGCACGATGTTAGCCTCCCTGACAGCCCTCTTGCCGAGCGGCTTGTCTCGGGCGGCTCCGAACGTGGAAGGCAAATTCGCCAGCATCATCGCCTCTTGCTCCGAATCACTCCCCGACGCTGGCATGTCGGGGTTCGCTCTTCGCCCTACGACTCTTCCGCCTCCGGCGGTTTTGGGCTGGGCCCGCATTTCGGCAGCCCCGTCGCCCCCACCTTTGGTATTTCGCTTCAGCGCAAGGCCGCCTGGGGGTGGCGGCATGGATGGTGGGACCTTAAGGCCTCCAGACGCTGCGCCCTTGTCCTTCGGCGCCGGTTTCTCTGCCTGGCCTTTAGCGTTGTGTCGCTCACCATCTGGAGCAACTGCCGATGAGCCGGTTTTAGAGCCACCGTTTGACTGAGGGCTGCTGCTGTGGCTTGCTGTGGGCCTCGGGGCCGACAAGCGAAATACGTAGGACCTGCGTTGGGGCAAATAGAGCAGCAGGCAAATGGTGTGCGGGACAGGGAACGAACGCAAAGGGCTGAGTGTGCGTGGTGTGCATGCCTGTGTGAAAGAACATGACACTCTAAGTAGGTCGTGTTTGCAGGCAGCAAACTCACTACTGGTGATATTACTGCTGTGATACTCGTACGGCTGCTGCTGTATCATACATCCGAGTATTCAAGATGAAGCAGTCAGACAGCTACGGACCGTCGGTATTATACAGTAGCTCTCAACTCTCAACTCTCCAAATCGTTTGAACAACCAAGGTGTACCAGTGTACGAACTCTCGTCCGAGTACAGCAGCAGTACTCGTAGCTTGGCAGGACCGTCAGATGTCAACATGCAGGTTCAACCTTAACCTTGCAAGCCAACGACAGGAAGCAAGTAACCATTGACAGAGAGCCGCCAAGAACCATGCACCATTCACCTAGAGCTCTCCCCGAACTTGATGACATCTCCATCACCCAACCTAGTCGCGGTTTTGGGTGCGATCTTGCACCCATTAACGTACGTCCCGTGCGTCGACCCGAGGTCCGCCGCGAACACATCTCCGTCCCCATTGTGAACCAGCGCCGCGTGCCGCCTCGATATGCTTTGATGCTCCAGCACCTCGTGCGACATCTTCGAGTTCCGCCCCAAGACAGTCACATCACGACTACCCGCAAGAACTTCACCCACTCTTGCGCCGTCTTTGATTATTTGCAAGTGAGCGTGCCCCGAGGCGGCTGTGGGAGGGCCTCTCTGGACTGTGAGAGACAGCTGTGAAGTGTCTATCTTTTCCTCTCCCATGGCTGCCTGCCTGGCTGCTTGCCTGCCGGCCACCGATTAAATTGCGCACAATCAGCAAAATCACGAGATCCTCGACTTTCTCCTCACAGCATAGTGTTCACTCCTGTTGTCCCTTGCTCAGGAACCTCCCTCTCCTCCCCGTATCGCGTACTCTGTTCTTGATGCTGAAGCGTTGCGGTGCTGTTTGGGGAGTTCCACCATATTCGGGAAGCACTTGTTCAAGGGGATACTTACGATCCATCCCCGTTTCTGTCCGCGAACAGCGTGATCGTACCCGTCCTCGCTATCATAGCACACCGACCAGCTCCCAATGACGAGTGCGCGACGACAGCGAAGCCCTGCAGTGCCTCATATAACGTCAACGTTTACCTTATCGTGATCGATCTCGCAAAATGTTTTTTTTAGTCTTGGGCCGTGTGACAGAAAACGGTACATCAGTCGTACTCGTACAGCTGGGCGCTGTGTCTCCTTTCTCAGTTTCTCAGTTTGTTGGCTATGATAAATATGAGCAGAGCTGATTTTCTACCGTGAACTGGCGTAAAAACCACCAGTGTACCGTTTTATGGCGATTTGGCAGATTAGTACGGACCCGTTTGGACTTTCCGTGAATACGAGTACGTCCACGTAGAAAACCCTACGTAGGGAAAACTCGTTTGTGTCAGTCGATGAAAGATAGGTGCGATATAGTTTATCACACCATGCCCCTCTGGATCGCCGTACGAGTAACTCATTCGGCGTCAGGGTCTGCCCTTGTTTCCTTGACAATGGTCGGGCCATACAAGAAGTTCGTGGCGAGGCGATGGTGTCGAGAGACGCGGTGCGACGCGACCAGAGAGGGAGAGCGATTCGTCAGCCCAAGACAAGAAGTCCCTAAAATGTAGAGTGTGCTGTGCAGCATGGAACACTGCAATGCCCTCCGCAGAATTTCTGTCGTTTGCAATAACTGCCACACACGCATAAATTGTTACACGATACTCGTAGTGTGAGTGGCATCTATTATATAGTGTAGTGGTAAATGCAAGCAGCGGGTTGAGTGGGCGGGGGGGGACTACAGTAAGTATGTGTGCTCGTACCCGGTTCGCGCATGAACGGAATGAACTACACAAAGGACGGACAACGTGGACCACGAGGGGAGGGGCAACGCACTGTTGTTGTGTGTAATCGTACACGAGGCCAATGCATCGACACCGAACCAAGACCTACAGTACAGCAGATGACACTGGCTTTCCAAGGCACACAACCAGTTGTTCCTTAATTATCAGTTAATTAAAACTGCAACGCGCAGGAGCATCACAATCGTACGAGCGCCTTCCTTTTTCAACCTGTAGCTTTGTACTGGCATCACACGAAAACAATGGCTGAGCTGAAATATAGGCAAGGTGCACTCGACGCCCCGACAGATGTTCCACAGTACATTCAGTACATAACAGGTACACGTGGAGGGCGCACAAATACTGGGTCCCTGGGCTTCGGTACAACTCAAGCATGAAGGCACGAGCGACCACGATTTTAAAACTAAAACCTATGCAAGCACAGAGCAGATGGCATTTCACACCTACTCGCACGGTGCCGACTGTAGCGACGTCTCCGCCCGTGCGGACCGAACGAAACAACCTTCGACCCAACCAAATATTCGCGTCGGCCACCTCCCGACTAAAACCCGTCCGATGTACTGCACCGCAATCAGTGGATCCGTCCCATCAAGCTCCGGCATACCGCTACACCGCAGTTAATGGGTAGTCAACTCCCGCAAGCCTGCTTTGCGAGGGCGTCTCGTCGAACCACTTGGGTAGTCATGCCGCTATAAAAGCCCTTGTTGGCGCGCGTCCCGTTGTGCAGCATCGTCGTGGACGCTCTCCACGACAGGACCCGCATTCCCGTCGTGCACCTTGAACCCATACGCCCTGGGCACGTATTTGGAGGTGTTTGGCGCAGTCCTTAGCTCTGGCCATCCCAGCAGCAACAGGTGGGGTAGGGTCGTTCCCCAGAAGGCCCCGTCGCATGCCCGGACGTGGGCAGAGGGGAAATAGAGGTCGCCACAGCGTGGACAAAACACCTGGCAAACGCCGATAAAGGTAAAGTAATGATACAGGACAGTATAAAACGTTAAAACAGTACTCTAGACTACAGTACTCGTGGTCTATTTATACAATAATGGGTAAACGTTCAATTCCTCGTCCAGTCGCGAAGGTTTTGGCATGGTGCGGTTTTGTGCGGTCGAAAACTTTTGCTTGGAAATCCTGAGTTATCCTTGCATCCGACAAACTGATACACGGGCGGACGCATGCTACGATAGAGGTGCACCATGTTCTTGCTGAGCTCCTCAATTAAGGAGCGTCATACATCCACCGAAAAAATGATTTTGGAGGAAAATAAATGTGCTTCCGGATGAGAAATCTCATGGCCGACGCATACTCTGAAACATTATTCGTCACACAACTGAAAGTTCCGACGAATTTGGGTTAAGGAGCCCGATCGTTCAGAAAACGATTCAGCCAAAAAGTGCTACCTCTACCGTAGCACGCGTCGGCGATATAATATGAGTTCGAACATGATAACACGACGGTCCATTCGAGGGTGCAATACTCTGCTGTAGGTAAGGGCCTCACTTGGACTTAGCGGTACAGCAGTATCAAGGAAAACCGCAGGGGTGAAAAATCCAACACCAATCCCGAGAAGACATGCACACGCAACACCTCTTGGCGATGGCCGCGTCAGCGCTAAAGGCCGGCAGTCAATCATGGCTTCGGGACTGCGCAATTTCAAAATAAAAATGCTGAAACACTCACCTTCACTGAGTTCTGCATGGGCCGGTCGGTTTCTCCGACAGGTAGCACCGCCTGCCCTTGACAATAGACCCTGTTGGCAACAGATAGACAGCGATTGTGGTACTATTATCATCACGTATTATATTAACCATGACGCAACTAATGCAGGTGGCGGTTCAACTACGAGAGGCGCATGTACCCAGAATCGTGTGTTTCCTGTCAAATTTTCCCACGAAATCCCGCCTCGAGCAAAAACAAAACATGGGCGCCAACCGCGACATACGCTAAACATCCACATCGTACACTCATGACGTCCTATTAATAGCACGGTCTCCGCAAATCCTGTGTAGCAGAACGGGCACAAAACCGCGCAACCCCCCCCCCCTTCCCACGCAAATTTGCGCCCTTGCTTGCCTGGGGCATCTCCCGAAATCGGCCTTGGAGAACTTTTTAAGAATAATGTTCAGACCCTGGTGGCTCACCACAAACCTGTGAAGTGAAGGTAAAGTTCGCACGCAAGATGTATATAGTGTGGACGGAAAAGGAGCGAAAGGGGGTGAGAACAGGAAGATAGGTAAGGAGGATACCCGGCAAACGCATTGATCGTTCCTCCAAAGTAAAATTAGTAGATGTCATGCTTCCCTCTGGTGCTAGCGGTATCCACAAACAAAATGGCCGTCTATGATAGGATGGTGGTGCGCGAAGAAAGACATCGTATGAACAACCATTCACAACATGGTGCGTTTGCAAGCCACCTCCCTCGACCATGTTGCTGCTGAAACTCTGAAGCACATATGATATGTACATCACCACGAGAAAGCGACAACGACCACAGAATATTGAGTCGCGAAAATGCGCTTACAATGATCACTGGGTTGTTGAGTCGCGAAATATACGACCACAACGACCACTGGGTTATTGGAGTCGAAGTTATCACCTCGCGTGTATCAAGCCGTACTAGGCTAGACTATGGTGGTCGGAGTTCTCACCTTGCGTGTATCAAGCCATACAAGAGGGCTGCTGAAGACTCCACAATCGATGCCTTCCGACCGGCATCGCCATGCACGCGCACGCTTATTCGTCTGCAGAGCACAGCAAAACGGAGACCGAGGTGCAGCTTAGACGACCGGCGGTGGCTGCCACTGGTGTGAAATCGTTGGCAATACAGTTAGGAATGCGAATACCCGCGAAGGAGATTGTGATATAACGAGTCAATATCTCGAA
This sequence comes from Saccharina japonica, assembly GCA_008828725.1. Lineage (NCBI taxonomy): Eukaryota > Phaeophyceae > Laminariales > Laminariaceae > Saccharina > Saccharina japonica. The sequence goes on along the minus strand of MEHQ01003403.1, from coordinate 593,788 downwards.
GCATAGGTGAGAATAAACGTGGCTTTTCAGTGCAAGGTCGTACTTGGAACGGCAACAGAGACATGGGGCAGTTGAAGTCGCCTGGAAACACTGATTCATAGCTTTAGAATATGAATCGGCGGTTCGCCGCGCTATACAGTAGTGCACTCGCGAACACTCCTGCATGGAGCTACAGCAGTAGAGTCTACTCGTAGAGCTACCGTAACTACTGCTGGTAGTCTACTGTAGTGTACTGATATAGTTACCTTTCTCCCAGAAGCACCCCTAAAGCTTCCTTGAAGTACGGTATTTCGACTCCACGCCCAATATCGATGAGGTTCATATTTTCACGGATGAAGCTCTCCGGAACCTGTGTACGTAAGGTTTAGGTTTCGCACACAGCAGCAGTGGTCGTGTTCTCATCGCGACAAGTGGATCAGCTACAAAAAGTACCCCGGTGTACGATATGATACCTGGTATGATACCAACACACAATGCACGTACCAACCAACCGCAGTTTGCGTACACATGCCTCTTACGTCCTACGAAGCCCAGTGGTGGACTGAAAGTTCAAGTTCGCAGTGCACTCTCAAGAACTAAAGGTTGTCGCTATCACTACAAAAAGGTTAGGTGCGTAGGTAGGGGCAACTATGCTGTCAGACGGCGACATAACTTGTGGGGAGAGTATAGCCCGCCGAACGTGGCCGAAGAGTAAGCGCAGGTACGTCGTATTCATATATACAAACATAAGTACAAGCGACCGCTGTGGATGCCCACAAGCCAAACGTACAAGGGAATGAGCGACGAATGAACGACACAAGAATCATGCGCACCTCAGCAAAAAACTCGTTTCCGGGGGTGCGGCAAAATTCCTGTATCCAGGTCGTCTCTTCGGGGTAAGCTTCCCGGTTTCGCCTGTCCCGCCCTTCCAAACCTCCCGCCCTAATGGTGATAGCTGCAGCCCTAATTGAAGTAGCTGCGACTCTAATGGTAGAGGCTGCAGTTGCAGCAGCAGCGGCTGCATCATCTCTGGTGCCAGAAGCCTCCCAGTCCTCAACAACAGTCGTCGGTGTGTCCAGCGCCCGGCATTCTGAACTGGCCTTGTTTCCCCATTGCAAGCTGTTCGTGCCAGTTGCCCGGAAAAAGGCGAATACAAGTATGGATAGCACGTGTCGCGTAACCATGCCGCGATTCCAGCTGCCAGCAGCTGGCGTGCGTTGTGAGATGTGCCCCCGTCCTCAGCACAAACCTCGGACACCTTGACTACGAGCAGACCTTATACACGGGGTACACGACTATCACGAGCTGATCACAAGCACACCCGACGCTGCTGTGCGTACACGCGTACACTTGAACAACACACCCAGCAGCACTGGCTTGTAGCAGTAGAGATTAGACTAGCCGCCTCGTGATCAGCAACTGGAGATTTACGTCCGGCCAACCGCAACTGTAAATAGTGGTAACGGCAGAATAGTGTGCGTTACCACAGGTAAGTACTCGTGGTCATTACGTCTTGTTGTTGTTGGCTGGCCACGCAGGCTGGAGAGAGGCTTCTCAAAGTGGACCTGGGGCCCGCGCGGAGGCCCCCACGTTATTGCGCCGCGTTTTGGTCCCCCTCATGACTCCCGCCTGCATATTCATACAGTACCTCGTCACAGCGTGAGACAAACGAAGCCATGGCAAGGACTGCACGTCGCGGGAATGAGCCGCTGGTTCGGGTGGTAGTCATGGCTGCCTGCTGCTTTACGTCTGGGTTGTCGTTTGGTGTCGGCTTACAAACTGCTGTAAGATCGTCACTGCCAAGAACGACTGTGCTCAGACGAGGGTATCATGCGAGCACACGGCTTCGGACAGGACGAGACCAACAGGGCCATGCCGGTAGGTGATGTACGGTGCCTGAATAGCTTCTCGTTGGAGTAGGGCGATGGCGATATTGTTCAGGCTTCTAGTGGGACAGTTCGAGCTGGAAAGAGTAAGTTTGCACGTTGAAATCATCATGTGTTGCAGTCACGTACAATCGCGTACGTCCGACAGCAAGGACAACGACGTGTTTCTTGACTTACGCATCTACCTAGCCTGTCACTCCGGCTCGGTATCCTGGCCATACGAGGACACAAGGGCACGCATGCCGGTGGCAGGCGCTAGGGCGCACGAAATTGCTGACATTGCCTTTGCCTTTCTATGCAGACCGAGAGTCCGAGGATACAGCAGTGCGTACAGTCAGTGGTATCGGCTCTCGTTGACGAGAAGACGAGAAGGCATTCGTCAAAATGACACACATGCGTAGGGGGGTTTCTCCACTACTGACTTACGGGGTACGAGTAGGGTACATACATACGAGCATGCATACTTGGGTAATTTCAGGGTACGTAGAATGCGGAGTCCCGGTAGTGCAGTGCGACTGCTCTGTGGCTCTGTGGGCACACACACGTACACACGCAGCTATACATCATGACTAGCTTCAACTCCAGTGGCGCAATGGTCCACCCACTTGCAGCATGCAGCATGCTCCATACGTCTGGCGCAGTTCGACCGTCAGTCTGCCTCTGTTCTGAGCAGTACGAGCGTAGTATAGACGGTACCCGCTACCGGTACGAGTATATACGAGAGTTAGCAGTACCGTACACGTACGAATTCCAAGGACGTCTGAGTACCCCCCCAGTACCTCAGCGTTACGTCATGCCCGGTACTCAATACACCCCAGTACCTCACGGTACGCCATATCCAAAGCACGTGCTGCTGTACTGGTTTCTGCTTGTACTACCTGGTGCGTTCTACACTAACTTCAGTATAACGACTCTGGAGTTATTACCGTATGTTTCTGTAAATCTCAGGCTGCGTTTCTTATTGCTCGTTTTCTTACAATAGACCTGGTACGTGGTATAGATGTCCTGTACTGTTTTATACTGAGAGATGTGACAACCTTTAGAGTCCTCGTTTATTCTCGTATACTCGTACTGGTATACTCGTAGTGCAAGCAGTTTAGTTGTATTTCTACTTCGTACGATTAATAGAGTGCTATCACGAGATCATTTATCACGTCGGGTCTGTCCCATTAATATCGCGTGAATTGTAAACTACTGCTGTAACTCGCAAACTGTAAACTGGCTGTCCCCCACGAACAGGCGTGGCCCGAATGTCGACCGAGGCGGACCAGCGGTCGCCGGTTTTGTCTTCGAGTAGCCCAGAGGTGCTGAAGGAAGGCAGCTTAGAGATACCCGTCAAGAAGCGAGTCATTTCGGGAGTGCAGCCCACCGGCAACCTACACTTCGGCAACTACTTGGGAGCTATCAAGCAGTGGGTCGATAACCAGGTGGGGAGCAAAGCGCATTCCTTGTTAATACTCTGAACCACTGTACTGTACCAACAGTGGGCAGTAGATGCCGTAGACAACCTTAAGCCCTTTCACCACCGTATAAAGAACCCCACTCTATTTCCAAGTAGTTTGTGCTCAAAAACAGGGATGCAGTCAGTGGGGAAGGATTAGGCAGATCTACAGTCGTCGTATGAGTATACGTGCTCTGTCAACTTCAACCAAACGACAGCAGGTGGTAGGTGGTATGATAGCCCACTATTTTTTTGGTGGCGAGATAACACCAGTGGCACGGTTGTAGCTGAGGTGCCACCTATGGCAAATTTATCATTTCCATATTTTCAACCGTCAAAACCCGAACGGTGCTGCCTGTATGAAGTACGAAGAGGCCGTGCGACAAGTGGTCTCAACACCAACATTCATGGTTTAGTTGACACCGTGCCGTTGTGGCTCCAACTATCCTATACCCAATGACGTATTGATGAGTTCGCGTAGATCTGCCCGCTCAGGCGAACTTCCTTAGATGTGCCCGCACTGAAAATAGAGCCTTTCCTAGCACGACGACCAGGTGACACACCAACCAGGCATGCCTCTCGTTAGCGTTAGGGTAGGAGTTCCGGGTCGGGGTGGTGGCAGCCGTTAGCCGAAGCGAAAAATAAGGCCACCGTCGGGAACGATGCCTTACAGCTTCGTGACAAAACCCTACCTCAGTAGAAACAGCATCATTTTATGCGGGCACGTCCAAGAAGTTTGCCTGAGCGGGCAGATTTACGCCTGCTGAGTATTGATGCGTGCTACCAGTAGGTTTTTAGGAGTAGGGATTCACAAGGGGCCAAATGCACGGCAAATATTGGGTGCCTCGTCCCCATGGCCTGCTGGTTGTTACGTACCTTACAAAAGAGACCCGGCGCATGATGCTCGTGGCGAACTCTAAAATGCATTACTCGTAGCGAAGGTGGTATTACATCAGGTAATATAAAATAGCTGCCGCTAGGCACTCATGCAGCAGGATATTTGTGTATGTCGAGTATGCCGTCAACTTGTGTGCGTTGGTGGACGGCGTACCCCGGACGCTTCAGGCAACTCGGACGTGGTACAGAACCTCTTTTTGGCGCCGTCAAAATTAGGAACTCGCATTATTACGAGTACAGTAGGGGTCTATGGCAGTAAGGCGGTGGTGTGCCAGAGCAATATAACCGCCTTGTTGGGGGAAGCTGCCTTGTTCATTGCAGGTTGTGAGTGCAATTCCCCAGTCGCCCCAAGCGATTTTGACCGCCTTAGATGGGGATACAACCTTCCTCAGACCGCCTTATGGGGGGACCCCTACTGTAATAGTCTGACATCACACAATCACCTATGGTTATCGTTGCACTCGCGTGCTTTTGCCAACGGGACGTCTTGGCAGGACAAGTACGACAACTTCTTCTTTGTGGTGGACCTGCACGCCATCACCGTACCGCAAGACCCCAAGCTGCTCAAGGCGTCAGTCACAAATTCTGTAGCCACATACCTCGCGGCTGGTATCGACCCGGAAAAGTCCAAGGTCTTTGTGCAGGTGCTACAACAGTTGTTGTTTTTGTTGCTGTGGCTGTAGCCGTTGTTGCTGTTGGCGTGGGTGCTGTTGTTGTTGATGTTGCTGTTGTGATCTCACATTAGCTCATTGCCATAATCTAACCCGCAAGCCACAAGGAAGTCTACAGGCAACTAGGAAACAAGAACAAAAAACATCATAGGGGTACCAGGAGTACAAATGTGTCATCGCGTTTGTTTGTGCAATAATTCATATGGACACGTCCTATTGACTGTTCTAATGTTTTGCGCGCCGCCTCGCCCAGGTTGTGATTCGCGTGTCGCTCGTACTGACGGTGCGTTTGGGTACGTGTGATGTACAATCAATGACGTCCATATGGTAGGCACTTGTCCGGCCTGGCAATCACGTTACCTGCCGCTAAATGAAAGTCCATGCCGTGCCGTGTTCCTCCCACTGCAGTCCCACGTCTCCGCACACGCGGAGCTGACGTGGCTGCTGACGTGCTCGACACCGGTGAACTGGCTGGAACGGATGATTCAGTTCAAGGAGAAGAAGGTCAAGCAGGTGCGTAACGGTCGACAGGATCCACCTTCCACCTGGCACCTCGGTTTGCTCACAAAACGGTTTCTTTATTTTGATATCTATAACGGTCGACAGGATCCACCTTCCACCTCACATCTCGGTTTGCTCACCGAAACGGTTGCTTTCTTTCGATATCTACCGGTCGACAAAATCCACCTGTTTACTTCACATGTCGGTTTGCACGAAACAAGGGTTTGGTTATTTCGGTTACTTGCGCGGTACGAGTTTGAAGCCGGGAAGACTGCTGTGTGTGTTGTCTTCACATTCAACCCGTTACTTCTACCCAACTAGATCAGTACACCCAGTGTCTGTCCTGATTCCTAATCCTAGATAGACTCAAATTATGTGGTCACAGACTGTGAGACAGAGTGTACACAATCTAAAGAGAGAGAGTTTAATAGGGTATTTACTCTGGGTTACACTGGTCCCGAACCTGGCTTTATAGGTCAAACCCGGGTACACACTCTACTTACGTGAGTCCAGAGTACATAACCCACTCAACACGCCTTTGCGCAATTCTGTGAATATCTCATATACCACTGACCCTCGATGATCGCTGTGGTACCGCATTAACGATGGGGGGTGCGCCGATTGGTGTTTTGGCGCAGGGGGAGAACACGGGGGCAGGGCTTTTAACGTACCCAGTCCTCATGGCCGCGGATATCCTGCTTTACCGGCCGGATCTTGTACCTGTGGGAGAGGATCAACGACAGCACCTCGAGCTTACGAGAGACCTCGCTCGCAGGTAAGACTAACTCGACTTTCGCGGGGACGAATAAGTCGGAATTAAAGTAAGAGCATTGCTGCAGTTTTGCAAGGGTTGTTGGTGTTGCTGTTGATGTCGATGTTGCTGGTGTTGATGTTGGTTAGTGTTTCTGCTGTTGTTGTTGGTGTTGTTGTTCTCCCTTTAGAAAAAATAAAAATTGTCATCACAATACACAAGACAAGACAGGCTGCAATAACCAGTGTCCTGCAGCAGATGAAAATGTTGACGTGCAGCAAAAGTGTAAGTCAGGGTGGAGGGATAACCGTACAATGTTTTATGGTTTGTGTTCGTACGCGAGCTGTGTTCCCCTGGCGTGCGGTAAAATCCTAGAGCGGGAGGCACCTCCCCATGGAGGGCAGCGTCCAACCCTGGAAATTCAACGTTATTACCGTCTTTAGTTGCGATTTAGCGATATCTAACAAAACAACTGCCGCCTTGAATGGCTGCTGCCAGCTGCTCCCACTTGGCAGGCTGACCGTAAATGTGTTCGATAACGTTTTTTTATACACGGTACCAAAAAAACAAAGTACTGTCGTAGGGAAAAAAAACACGTCGTAATTCACAGTGGGCTTTGTTCTTTATTATTTTAGACTACCAAGTACATACAGTATATACAAGGACACGCAATTCGTCCGGGGTGGCGAGCTTTTAGTGTTGGGGCCGCGTCTTTCCTCCGCCAATAGCTGGGGTAGAGTACATCCCTATCGCTACTGCACATTAGAGCTAGTGCAATACCTGGTACTATGCTGTCCGACGAAAATCTTGACCAGTCTCGGATGGCATTTCTCACCGCACTCCCTGTGTATTGCCGTGCAGGTTTAATGACAAATTTTGCAAGCGAAAAAGGAAGACCTTCAAGGATCCCCAGGTGGGTCATCGTTCGGGACTTATCTTTCTTTGTGACCAAAGCGATTTCTGCTATTTTCTGTTGCACATGCTGCGTTAGGAACTTCTGTTGTTTTTCGCTATGCTGCACCGTTTTTTCCAAAGCTGACCTGGTGCACAAGCCGCGTTAGAAACTTCTGTCTTTTTTTGCTATACTACGCCGTTTTGTCTAAACGTGGAAGAATGTCACGTTTCTTTTCTCGCTTCTATTGTTTTTGTGTCATTCGGACGCCGTCCGGGCACTTGAACCCTTTGACGCCACGAAAATATGTTGAAGGTATCCAGCAGTACCGCCCGTCGCGCATGTTCGGCGTTAGGCGTTATACCGACCTTGTTTTCTACCCCTCTCTCGTGTTTGAGTCACCAAGGCACTTTGCTGCTCGACTTGACGCACTTGTTAACCCCCCCTCCCTCCCTCCCTCCCTCCGTCTCTCTCTCTCCCCCCCCCACTCCCTGTGGCGCGGTTTTGCTTCCGACCAATCGCACGCTACTGATGGTGCAGGCTCTCATTGTGAAGGACGGCGCCCGCGTGATGTCACTGACGGACGGTACGTCGAAGATGAGCAAGTCGGACCCTGTGGAGGGTAGCCGCATCAATCTCACCGACTCGCCGGACGTTATCAACAAAAAGGCAAGCGACCATCACTACCATTGCCTTCATTCACTAACTTACGCGTTTTCGTTTGAGCTATTATTACGAGTATAGCGTCCCAAAAAACGATAAGTGTGGGATTGTCAACATTACATGATACCTGGTATTATATTATGGCATTAGCGTGCAGCAGTACAGCAGTGCAAGTGTCGCCATGCTGCGTGCGTGTCGTGCATCTCTTTACATGCCATGTCAGAAACTCGCCTTATCCCTTACGACACTGTACCCCAACAGCCCGGGTGCTTCATGCTTAGACTACTGTAGTGTGGCCGATGCATGCTGTAATTAATCGCCACTTAATTTCGACCCCTTCCCCCCTTTTAAAACATGCCTTCAAGTTCCACAGGGGTTAACAGCATCACTTCACGGTTGGTCGTTGTTATGAGGGTACTATTCCACGGGTCGCTATCGTTGGTGGCCAATGATATTGTCCGTATTTCAACTCTAGAATGAGGCGATTGTGCGCTGTGCATTATGCGCTCCGAAGCACCAGTATGTCCGCGAATAAAAGGAATGTTTTGGTATTCATTTGAATGCCAAAGAAGCCTCTTATTTTTGCGGGCGGACTGGTGGCTCGTATTGTTTACTGTGGGTGCTCAGGGGGTCATGTTCCCAAGGCAGGTCTGTGCAACGGTGCTCGTTTGATGGCACAGGATGCGGGCACTGCTGTTGAAGCTGTGATACAAGGATTGTTTTTTTCGCGGTTATCCGCAGTGCCGCATGCGCTGTCGGTATGGAGTGAAAATAACACGTTCTGATGACAGATTAAGAGAGACGTAATGCCCCAATGAAAGCATATTTCGTATAGATGGAGGCTACAGTACCTGTGTATGAACACCGAGAGGATGGCGTCCTTTTTCTGCTTGTTTGTTTCGAATAGTTAATACCGGTACATCTCAGCATGGCTAGTCACCGCTTAACCTTGCCTTAACCTTGCCTTGCCTTGCCTTGCCTTGCCTTGCCTTGCCTTGCCTTGCCTGCCTTGCCTTGCCTTGCCTTGCCTTGCCTTGCCTTGCCTTGCCTTGCCTTGCCTTGCCAGCTCCGGAAGTGCAAAACAGACATGTACCAAGGCCTTGAATGGGATAACCCTGACCGACCCGAGTGCACTAACCTTCTCACCATCTACCAAGTGAGTACCACAGGTATCGCAGGATAACGAATGGTCACGCTGGGGAGGCTGAGACGTCGGGTTACAAGCCCTTTGGGACCCCATGTATCGCTATTATAAAAGTTTAAAATACGGTATTATCAAAGTGTGCCTGTGCAGCATGCGGTAGTTTGGGCTGGCGTACAAGTCCTCGCCTTGAAGTCGTAGTCCGACTTCAAAAGCATCAGCCCTTAATTTAACAGTCGGCGTTGATTCATGTGGCTGACGTCAGTTTTTCCCTCTATATTGTAACCAAGCCCTCTATACTATAAGCAATCCCTCTATACTATAATCAAGTTAATCAAGCCCCACAAGGGGTAACAGAAGAGAACTTGTGCTATGTGCTGTGTGCTGCAAGATACCCGGGGAGTCTTGGTAACCTCCGTGGCTGCCGCGAACATAAAACAAAACGACACCTCTCAGCAGCCGCAAGGAATTATTCACGCAGTGGCATATTAGTGGGTGATAAAGTATGTTCATACTTGAAGTATATGATGTCTCGCCGCACTCACAGAGGCAGGCGGGAGCGCGGAAGGGCCGCTGCACTTACAACAGTCGTGAAAAAGCAGAAATGGGACTAGCGGGGGCGGGGGGGGGTCACTACACCTACACCCGTCGATACAAAAACAGTACTAAGGCAGGCAGGGGCGCGGGGGGTAGCGTAGAGGGTGGGCCGTATTGCAAGTTGACAATATTGCAGATCGTGCGCTTGAGATCGAACCCTGTGATAGAAGCCCGTGTTCTTACCGTTTTTTACTACGATGCTGTTTTTTTTGCGGCCTTATCGATTGCCGAGTTTCGTTTTGCGGCGTAATTGTGAACTGATTCTACCCCGCTCCCATTCACCAGCAGCCCTACGTGAGAAAAAAAGGCAGTCTGTTGTTTCTGAGTCGCTGGCCGTGTCTTAACGTCAAAACAGGCGGTTTCCGGGAAAACTCGCGATGAGGTCGCCCTGGAAGTGCAGGACATGACCTGGGGGACGTTCAAGCCTCTCTTGGCCGACGCCACCGTGGAACACCTCGTGAGTCTACCTTCATAAAAATGTGTTTGAGTTTTTTTGTATGAAAATACGCATGACATCAGTGGGGAGGGGGGAGGAGTGCCCACTATGTGACCCCGGCTCAGAGTTACGAAAGGGAGGTAGATGGAGAAGTATGAAAAATACCAAAAAAATGGGATGGGGGGGGGGGGGGG
>MEHQ01003403.1:273925-583707 GCA_008828725.1 Saccharina japonica | reverse complement strand
GTGGGGGGGGGGGGGGGGGGGGTGTACTCATGTTGTGCATGGCCGTAGTTGTATGACCGGGGGGCAAACGATCGCTGCCGAGATAAAGCGAACTAACACAAGGGTTTTCAGCGGGTCGCCCGCCATAAAATCACCGCCATATCTCCGGTCGGGATACAAAAGACAAACACTAAACGTGTGTACTCCGTCGGAATGTTTTCGGCTTTTGTTTTGCTCGCTTCTGGCTGAATTTGCACAATTACTGTGGTCGGTGGTGGAGCTCGTTCCTATGAATACGTCGAAAAAGGCGACCGAGCCGTGAGTCCAACCTTAACCCATGACAAAAACGGAACCCCAGTACTTTACAAATTCTAGCTCCCGTTTCTACCCGATTATTATCGAGTCCGGCCAAAAATCTAGTGCTGCAGGTACAGCTAAATTCGCGTGGTGGTACAAAGTATGATATTTTCTTGACACTTTGCCATCAGGTTTCGAATGGTGCTGTTTTCGTCGAGGCTGTCGTCGCTCTGCCTACCTCTCGGTTCGCACCGATGGGGTTCGTACCTCGCTTTTCCCGGGTGCAGCACGCATGTGACTAAGAGACTAAACCTGTGCACCTTGCCCACCTCTTTCGTGTGCGTCTGGATTTATGGCGTGTTGTCATCGCGTGGATCACTTTCCCACCTTGATGGTCTGTGCCCCTTGCCTACCTCAACGCCTTGTGTCCTTTGCCCACATTAACGCCTTGTGTCTCTTGCGCACCTTAACGCCTTGTGGACGTTGCGTGTACCCCTTGCTTGTACTCCTTGCTTGTGGACGGCAGAGGCCCTTCCAGGCGAGGTACAAGGAGATCCTTGAAGACCGTTCGTACCTCAACAAGGTCAGCTCGAGCGTTAGGCTGCGATATTTGTATATGTTGTGCATGTTGATGCTGGAGTAAATTTATCTATTTGAATGATGATGATGATGATGATGATGATGATGATGATGATGATGTTCTCACATTATCAATAGTGTTTTTCCCTCAAAGCTAGCCCATGGTCACCAAACAGAATAATAGACTATGTTGAAGTACATGAAACTGTCACGCTTGTTGGAATGGGTAAAAGTATTTGTACACGTTGGAATATTCTACAGTAAAACTAGTCTGGGTGTTGGGGTACATGACACTGTAGGGCGCGTCGGACTATGTTACACAACCAAATATTAAGTATGTACGTCGATTGGTTTTCTTCGCCAAGAGAAACCGTCCAGACGTCCAGACAGTGTATGCATGTCCAACAAACGTCGTAGTATCGCCAGATGCGCGGATGATGACACTGCCGCTGTACTGGCGGCTTCTGTCGTAAAGAGACCTTCGGGATGTGTCCCATTCGAATATATACATGGTACCATGTCTACAGTGGTGTCATCCCTCTATTAATAGTAAGAAACCAGCCCAGGCTAGATTTTTTGTTTGAGAAAAGGTGTGCTCCTCTCTAGCTTCAGTATAACCACTCCAGACTTTTTTCAGTTTCCCGAAAATATCAGGCTGGGTTTCTTGTGGCGCTTGTTATCATGGCATGCCTTATGCGAGGGCCGGTAGTGTATCTGTGTATATATACCAGGTATTAAGCCTGCAACGATTATGCTCAGTTCGCCGTTCTTGGTACGTTCTGATGCCACAGGTTTTGCGATATCGCCTCCTGAAAAAAACAACAACACTGAATTGGCTGTTTCACCAGTACAGTAGCTACTGTACTTTGAACTAAACATCCTACGTATGTACGTATTAATTTTTTTCATCCCCCTCAGGTGTGAAAATTCGTCCGTAATTCCGCCCCTTTTTATGATAAAAACTATTATATTATACCAAGTATTATTATCATACATGAGTCTTTCGCCTTTGCTTTCCTTGCCACACCCGCTTCGGTTCCGTTTCTATTCGCGTTGTTTGTTCTCACCCTTGTGTCTTTTCGTTTGGTATCAACAACAGGTGTTGCGAGATGGGGCGGAGGCCGCAGACGAGGTGGCTTCCGAGACGTTAGGGTGGGCCAAGGAGGCCATGGGCATCCCTTCGCTCAAGGACTTCCAGGATTAGCAGTGTGCCACTTTATTTTACTTTTTATCATGTTGCTATCTTGTTGCTGTTTTTGGAGAGGCGACGGGGGCGCACATCGATTACGTTTTTTGTTTTCACTCTGGGAGAGAAGTCTTAGAGGGTTGGTACGCAACGATTTCGTTTTGTGTTCACTCCCTTCACTCTGAGGGAGGGCCGTAGAGGGTTCGGGAGTTCTGAGGATCTGGAGCAGATCTACACAAGTTTACTAGCTCTGGAGCTGCAATATTTTGAGTAGGGCCTAAGGTTCGGTAAACGAGTAGGGACAGAAAAAGTTATCGAGAAACACTTTTTAGTTTAATTCTTATCGCGCTTGCAAAATTGGCGATCGTCGTTGCTAGTGAATGCCCGATCACGTTATCTGCGCTAACCTGTGCAACCTTATTACTTGATAGCAGAGGATGCAAGACTGATACAGTCCTATTTTCTCGCTCTTAGATATTAAACATACCATGTATGTACCTCTTCGCTGTGTCAGGTGCGGTTCATTACCGCCCAGCCGAACCCTAGACCCATATAATGCATTGCTCCACGTCTCGAGTATTTGTTAGCGCTGCCCATGTATAGCAAAAATGTCTGCCTTGATCCGAGCACGTAATCGAGGGAACCGGGCGCGGTTGCCGTCGTTTTCGATGAGTGATCTGCTGGTTCGTGGAGAGATACGTCTGTGCATGGCGACCTCTTCATGTTGATGTAAATTCAGCGACGAGCGCGGAATCATCTCACCATGTATGAGCACACAAAGCTATTCGCTTTATGTACGTAGACGGGAGAACCTGTAACAATGGGCTACGAAACTACAGTAGTAAGTACCACTCGTATGCACGTATGATACTGTCAACAGTATTTCGAGCGAACCGACTTACTGTAGCATCGACTCCTCTTGTCTTTGCGGTCACGAACATAAGTATATCATCTTTAAAAAATATGTTTTGAAACGACGCAGTTAACGCTACTACTGTACCAGTACTATACTGCCCTGCGGGGGAAAAGAGAGGGGACATTCAGATCGAGGCTGGGGCTACCCGAACTGACACTACTAGTATTAATAGTATTACGAGCGAACAGAGTCGCTAATTTCCCCTGCCGCCTTAACGCTTGAATGGGCCACTCTGCCTTTTTTAGCTATGATAGATGAAGAACCCGTTTATTAAGTAGTTTCATTAGGACCGCATTCCTGCTGTGGGGACATACTATCAATACTACTCGTAGTACTTGGCAGTTGAACTCAGAAAAAGGTGAAGCCAGAGGCAGACCCACGCCGTCGCACCGAAAATATCCGAAAAACGTTACCGGTATCTTCTTCGAAAAAACGTTATTTGTTTACGAGGTACTGCCTTCCGCCAGCAGCGCACACAGTTGACGTCATCACTTTTATTACAAATATACAACCAGCGCGAGTTCCTATGAATAGTGAGAACTACCCTATCAGACGACTACTCTCTTACTGTCGTATTAATAGTGCAACGGTCTACGTACTCGCAGGCTTCGTGCCTATCCTAAAAAATGGAACGCACAGCCAGGCACCGCGGCAAGTTTATTTTTCAGTTTTCAGTTTTCAGTTTACGTTGTTTTTTACCCTCAGCAGAGGTGGGCTCAGTTTTGGTCGTATCATACAGCAAAATGTGTAAGCCCTCGACGGCATTCTGGGCAACAATAAGCCGTGGTCGCCGGTAGGTGTCGTCCCTTCTCCCGCCCGGTACTTGCCTTCACAGTTATCGCCCATCAGGGTTCAGCATCCACCACTGCTCGTCTATTCTCATCGAGCTTTGCCAACTCGCGTTCTCGCCCTTTCAGCGAGAGAATAAGACTCACAGGAAGATGGGCCTTGTGCAAAAAAGCCGAAACCCAGCGCAACCACCACGTACGTACGAGTATACCGTGTAGACAGTAGTGTAGCGGCAAACAACATCAGCATACGTACATACGTCTATGTATATGTGCTAGCAAGTCACTGCGAGTCATTGCGAGTATTCGGTTTCAAAGCGAGATACATAGGATCGGCGTGAGGGATCGGTGGATCGGCGGAGGGTGTAGTTCTACGTACGCGTACTACCTGTACTACACTATTAATAGAAGTACTGTACACAACAGGCGCGGCTTGGTCGCGGTTGTGTATATATAGATATGAACAGATGTAAAAATCTCGTGATCTCGTCATACAATAGGCGGCGAATTTTGTGCCTTTTCGAAAATGAAACTGCCACTTTCTGAAAAACTCAAGAAATGACGATCATATTTTACGAACGGAAATACGGAGACGGAAGACGAGAAGACGAGAGACGAGCGCTGATTGTCTTTCGGCCTGTTTTCGTTCAGCGCTTTGCACCCGCACCGCAAGGGGACACACGACGCGAGAGGTCTACGTACGTAAAAAATGTGAGCGCAGCGAGGGATTACTGTGTACTGTACTCTGTACCACTGTGCGACGGCGTATCTTGGAGAGCGCACACTGTTCATAACTGCCTGTAGCAACAGTAGTGTTACGCAGCGGCCAAGTGCGTACACATACAAAGTACCTCGTTATTTTTCAAACCGGAAGCATTTTTCAAGGTTATTCATACAACAACTGTACTAATGTGGACTCTCTTCATCGAGACCCCTTGTTTGTGAAGGTGCGTATGTACACCAGGTATCGGTAGGTGCTTTAGGACTGCCACGCTGGAGTTCGACTCTAGGTACGGTAAAATTGATAATCCTGAGCAGTGAAGTCAGGGAGAGCCGGTGGAACTGCCAGCCTCGTCACCCCCTACCGTGCGCTCCTAACCTCTAACCTACATCCTCTAACTAACCTCGTTGGCAGCCTGAAAGTAGTTGGTGGTGTCATACTGGTACCACCATGTTTCAAGGGATTACGGTTGCGCGCAACCGACCTGAAGAGCGTGGGCGAAGGCAGCTCCCACTGGACAAGACCTTACTCGGGGTGAGCAGATAAAACGCTTCCCATTTCGATAACAGTAGTACCGGTATCTGTCTGAGTACAGTAGTGCTCACGCGAAGGCGGCATGCCGTAGGACTGGGGTTCCTGAAGCATACCTTTTGTTAGAGGTTGACAAACAAATCGTTGTTGTACTGCGCTGTACTGTCTGTCCTGCGCTGGTTGTAGTTTACCCCGCAATACAAAAAAATCGTCGTTCTTTGCGGACGGATGCCCGGCGGACCGGTTGACGCTACAGCCCCACGAGAGAGCGCAGGCGAGCCTCTCCACGGGGGCCGGGGGGTTTGGACTGTCGTCGGCTGAATCAAGGAGAATGTCAGCGTCCATCGGGAGCTTAGTGGCGACGGTGCCAGAGGTCCTCTCCGGTCCATTGAGAGAAAAAGTCCGAAGGGAGCTGCCCAATTCGGACCTCGTCCGCCGCATATGGAGTAGCGTCAGGGACCTTCGCGACATTCACGGCGTATCGGAGGAGGCAATGGCGAACGTGGTCCCCGAAAGCTGGTGGAACAGGGCGTTCCGTACGAATGACGATGGAGTAGCAGGGCAGTCTGATGTGGAGGTAATACCGACACATGACGCCCAAACGATCAGCCCCCACAAGGCGCAGCACAAGCTGGGGCAGCAGGTGAACCGGGTACGGTACCAACGGTACGTTGCTTCCCTGGACCACCTCCCCGAGGCAGCAGTACCGTCGGATCCGAACGACGTGTTCGGGGGAATCGAACCAAGAGATCTTGCCAAGGCTCGGCAACGGAGCCTATCGGGACCAGGCGCTGTCGCCTGTTTGAGGGCAAGGCCGGTGGGCCCGGCACGAATCATACCGGCTTCGGAGTTTGTGTCTATGGGACGGCGTTTCCTGGGAATGGAGGAGCCCCTAGCGGCGAGGTGCCCCTGCTGCGAAGCGACGGATGCCAACACGCGACACGCGCGCACATGCCACCGAGCAGGCGCGCAGGTAAACCAGCATCAGCCACTGGTCCACGCGCTGCCCCGCACCTTCAAGCGGTTATCCATCCGCCATCAAGTGGAAAGCGGAGCGCCCTTCAACGCCGACAGGAACCTCCGCATGGATATAGTGATCGAGAGGGGAGGCCTCCGAGACGCTACATCGTCAGAGTACCGCAACAAGGCGATACTCCTCGACATCACGTATGCAGACCCCCAAGCGAGGGTCCACATGCGGGCTGGCAGCGCTGATCGAGACGGATCAGCTGCCTCCACTTCTGAGGCGCGAAAGCGCAACCACTACGCTCGTGCAGGACACGTGTTCTTCGACGAGCGCAGCCATAAACTAGTCACCCTTGCGGTGGAAAGCTTTGGACGCCTCGGGAAGGAAGGTAGCGAGTTCATCGACCAGCTGGCGGCGAGCATCGTCGGAGGAACGGACGGGGGGTCCTTGTCAAGAAAAGGGGTATGTAAGGAGCACCTTTTCCAGGTCATATCGATAACCACCCAGGTCGCGATCTCACGCCGGGTGCACCGATACAAGCTCGCCCTGCGAGACCGACAGGCCGCCAGGGGGAGAAGGGAGGAGGAGGGAGGATTACTTCCCATGGCGTGGGGGTGGAATGTAGATGCGGAGTAGGAAGCACGGCGAATAGATATATATATAGCAGGTACAATAATTGGGTAAAGGGTGCGTATTCTATAGAGTACACGCAGAGGAGGAGAATAAGTTGTTGAATGAGAGTGGTGGTATTCGACGAAGTGTGTCAGCTTTTTCATTCTGAATGAATAATACCCTGCACATTGTCGGAAGGCAAATAAAATAATAAATATAAGTATCCACTCATCTTGAGCAAAAGAGTACGAGTAGCGATACAAATCATACCGGCACTTGCCCCTCCTCCTCATGCATTCCTTACGAGTTTGCGGCGGCACGAGTCAACATGCGTACATACGACGTACTTTAGCGCATGGGTCTGACTCAAGCGGAGCTATGATACAGTATACACGAGTCATCCGTAGATCTTCCAATGCCAAACCTGTTTGACCTTCGTAAAGCTTCAGATCAAAGATGTGTGATGTCCGCATGCCACCAAAAAGCGAGCGCCTTTCACAGACGAATATATGGCCAGCGTAATCCTCACTAAGACCTACCAGTTGCCTATAAGAACTGCAGGTATGTTACGGTTATATCAAGCGTCCGTCAAGGTTGTTTTTCTTTTATTGCCGTCTGTCGTATCCCTAAAAAGCTAAAATCCCGTCATTAGTACGAACCAGGCACCTGGTATACATTTGCTTCAGATCACGCTGTATCATGTCCGTCGATCTCGTACTCTCTCGACGACCCGTCGACTCCAAAAGACAAAGAAGGGGGAAGTGGTGATATTAGTCAATAGGTGAAAACGAAGTGACGGTCGCAAATATAAACGACACCAATACCAGCAAAGGAAAATGCCCCCGAAAAATCGTCCTGCTGACCCCATAAGTAACGAAAAGCGGAAAAATACCCAGGGAAGTCGCCGAGCTGTATATACTTACCAGGTAGAAAATATGCTATCAATACTCCTATACGTACCCTTCACGAGCAAAGATGCTACAGAATTACAGTAATACACTGCAGCAGGAGACCGGTCTTCTGGGGGGCGAGAAGGCCCCTTTTGGCAGGGCCATTCTTATCGGAGCCCTAAATTCCTAAATTTCCTAAATTTCCAATCTTTTTTTTCGCGCAATTTTCTATATTTCCATTTTTTCCATTTTTTTTTTCCATTTAGGGTCGTTCTTATCGAGCAACGTTTTTCCAAAATTTCCAAAAACTTTTTCCAAAAAAAACAGGAAAATCAAGAAAAAACAGGATTTATTTGGAAATTTGGAATTTTTACGGAGGGCAAAATATTTGGAAGGCTTCGCATTCCAAAATTTGGAAATTATTTTTGGAAAATATGGAAGTCCTAAAAATTGCGCGAAAAAAATATTTGGAAATTTTGGAAAAAGTTGCTCGATAAGAACGACCCTTATTGGAACGTGAAGCCTTCCAAATATTTTTCCCTATGAAGAATTTCCAATATTTCCAATATTTCTCATATTTCCAAGATTTCCTTCTTTTTTTTGGAAAAAAATATTGGAAATTATGGGGAAAAGCTGGTCGATAAGAACGACCCTTATACACTGGCTTTAGTGCAGGGGGGCGGTCAGCCAAGGGGTCAAACCGCCGTCTTCTACTACTCGTACTGCAAGTAGAATATTTGTTCACGGTGAATGCATATTAATTAATGTAGAATGCTGTGGTGTACAGTAGAACACGCGCGACCGACGTACCAGCCATTCAGCTTGAGAAGCCGAACATATCGACCAATCAAGTCGGTCCAACTCACAGCTGATGTATTGTACGCTTTGCAATATGTTCCTAAGAACCATCGTGCCGGCGCATCTATACGCGCGGCAAAGTCTCGTTGGGCGTTCAGGGCAAATTATTAATTGGCTGTCTGCGTATATCTGTGACCACGGGCTAGAGTTCAGGGAACTGAGCGAATGGGAAAGCACCATCATCATCGTCATCATCATCATTGCCAGAAGCGTTTCGCTCACTGTGTATTGCAACACGTGTTGCCTTCACCGCTGTGCACTGCAACACATGTGTGTGTCCTACGTCCTTGCCTCTCGCGTTTTTTTCTGGGCGTGGCGTGGCGTCAGGTGGATTGGCGCTTCTTGGCCGTTGAGGATGATGAACCTGGCTTCTTGACTGCCTGGTTGCAGCCGCGAAGCCTGGAACGGCAGGTTGATCGGCGCGAAGAGGAGTGTCAAAACGGGGTGCTGGCAGAGTTCTCGAAAGAGATCGGTGTAAATGGCGTCTTCGCGACCACGAACACTCGTGTCAGCCGTGTCGGGATTGCCCATGACCGTGTCCGCCAGGGCGAAATTGACCAAAATCGTGTAGGTCAAGGCGGGAATGTCCACAACCGTATCAGCCAAGGCGGGATTGACCACAATCATGTCAGCAAAGGTGGGATTAAGACCTTGGAGAATGCTAATGACAATAATGTTAAGGAGCGCGAAGATATCGAACGCACGGGGCGCGATTCAATGGCTTCCCTGGATGAATCAGACGGGCAATCGTCCGAGCACGCTCACCCGGAACCGACACAGGTGGGTGCATCGTGTATTAGAACATCAGAACAATAAGCTGACGGTAGAAAAGTGCGCAAGATACATCGAGATTTTGGCACGTGTAGGGGGTATATTGCCAAAGTGGAATATATACACATGCGTGGATAGTGCAACACATTTCCGTGCTGACATTTCTGGCTATCGCTATCACTGCACTATTTACAGCGCGTCTTGATAGACCCCTTCGATATGAAGAGTCGTCCAACCACCCTGCTCGTATCAGTTGCTTTGTCACGTCGCTGTCTGTTAAACAAAGGTACAAGGCGGCACGGGTCGGGTCTACCTTCGAAATCGTCTTTACCCCACCTCGTTGGTCAAATAGAAGTCACCAAAAACTATCCGGCAACTCATAACCTTTCACACGCCGGACAGATCAGATATATCAGATAGATCAGATAGATCAGATAGATCACATAGATCATCTAGATCACCTAGTTCACAACCTGCCGTTGTGAGAGGTTGTTCAGGATCTGCATAGCACAGATCCAACCCAGGAAGCATGTGCTACAGTAGATCATGCAGACTATACGGCTGCCACCCGGCAACATGAGCTAGATCGTGCAAGCTCGGGAATATATCTGCCTGGAAAGATCTAGATCATGATGTAGGAATCGGTGAACTGTCCGAGATGTGTACGTAGACCTTTGTATCCGATCCAACCCCCGTCCCCGTGCCATGTTGCCATGTTGGTGATGGCGGCATCTATACTCATTGATACAACAGATGGCGCAAACCTACTCCCTGGACGGCAGACCAAACGGAAAAAATTCCCTGGTGGTTGCTCTGAAGAAAGCGGGTGTACACTTTCCGATCACGGTAAGCGCTTCACAACACGATAACACGCTTGTCGTTGCTGTCGTATAATTACTCCATCACGGCAAACGATGCTGCGATTAAACCTGCAAAAGTTACCCCCTCCGATTGTCGTTGTAGGTATACGAGGGTCTCGTATCGTCATACAGACACCCTATTTGTCCCCGAAAACACCGAAAACATGAATTAAAAAAAAACATGGCCGTAATTCCACAGGGGTCGGTTGAGAAACAAAACAAATGTATACCTGGAATATCGGACGAGGTGGTACGAAGGTACATTGAACGCTGATCAAAGTTGCATGCATGCTCTGATGTAGCGCCCGACATCTTGCACACGCAGGCCCGAGTGCTACCCGGTCGATGAGCACAGCGCATACATACATACATCTGTCGTCTGTCGTCTGTCGTCTATGGCCAACCGCAACCCCGTTAGAGGTACTTGACTACTTTACTACTACGTTAGAAGTATATAGTACTTTAGAACAACACCAACGCTTGTGGGGACAAAGTCCTTGGAATTTGTGTAAGAAGGTTTTTGCAGTCGCTCAAGGTGTGTAGAAGGATGAACCTCCCCAGATTTGGTTGTGCACGGTTACCAAACAATGTGAGGCATGCTGAAATGTCGAAATATGAACATGCAGTCACCCCGTGCTACGGTAGAGGTTTGACTTGATTATAGTATAGCCCAAACCCTCTCTAGCTGACGGAGCTCCGCGACTCTCAAAGTACCCAATATTTTTAATCCGCTTTGTGCTCTACATTGTTTGTCCGCTATACATATACTATATAGACTATACCTGCACTAGTACATGGGGTTGTGCATTGGCCGACACGACTACGTACTAATACTTAACGTATGTACAATGTTGTTGTCTGTCTGGTATGTGCGACCCGGTATGTTCGACGCAACGAACAGACGGCCTGGCGAGAGCGCATACTGGATGCAGTAGTGCAACACAACAACAACAACCACTTCCTTCTTCTGTCTTTCGATAAAAACAACAACTCTTAGGAAGCAGCCAGGGGTCCCCCCCCCCCCCCCCTGGCCATCTATACTATATAGACTATAACTACACTAGCCCATGGGGTTGTGTATCAGCCTGACCTTAAAATTATGGTCAAAGTCGGTTGTTGGGTGAGTTCGTGTAGAGATCCTACATGTAATCAAGATATTCAAGCGAGGAGTCTTACCAAAAATAGGTGCTACCCCTATAAGGCAAACCTTAGGTGCTACCCCTATAAGGCAAATGTTAGGTGCTACCCCTACACGGCAAACATTAGGCGCTACCCCTATGAGGCAAACATTTGGTGCTACCCCTATAAGGCAAACCTTAGGTGCTACCCCTATAAGGCAAACATTAGGTGCTACCCCTATAAGGCAAATGTTAGGTGCTACCCCTACAAGGCAAACATTAGGCGCTACCCCTATAAGGCAAATATTAGGTGCTACCCCTATAAGGCAAACATTAGGTGCTACCCCTATAAGGCAAACATTAGGTGCTACCCCTATAAGGCAAGCATTAGGTGCTACCCCTACAAGGCAGACATTAGATGCTACCCCTGTAAGGCAGACATTAGGTGCTACCCCTTTAAGACAAACATTAGGTGCTACCCCTATATGGCAAACATTAGGTGCTACGAGTACCCCTAGAATGCAAATATTTGGTGCCATCCCTATAAGGCAAACAGCACGCGTCGTATGACCTAAGCAAGCCCACCGTCTGTCTCCCTACGTATCGAAGAGCGGGGACAGCAGCCACTCGGAGGACGCAGGGGAGTGGGACGGTGTAGACTTGGCCTCTGCTCCTTGTCTGCAAAGCCACGTCGCGCGAAATGCTGCGGACGCCAGAAGAATGTCGCGACATCCTCCCACCCGCAAGGAGGATGGCGTGGGCACAGCACTCGATAAAGCGGTTTGTGCAGATGACCGTGGTAAAAAAGTGGCTGCTCGACGGGACGCGGCACCAGCACCAACCCGACCAAGTGAACCCCCAGCGTTAATGGTTTTCAAACCGTGCTTGAGGTGCGTCGGTGCGTTCGGAACTATTGCTGCTTACGGCACTGTTTCGCTATTCGGCTGTAAAACATTTTCAAGTGAGCGAACCCCGTAGATCGCCAAAGAATAACGTGTGGCACCCTTAGCATACATGAAGATATCGATACGAAGTTCGTCAAAGGCCGTCGCTGAACAAGATACGAATCAGAGTGTGTTACACATTTGTTGTTGGCTAGGGCAGTCGACGCTGTCACACCGCGGTAGGAGATCTTAATCGTGCCGCAGCCATATTACTCGCGCCTCGTCCATACTACTCGTGCCTCAACCATGCCTCGAGCTCTTCACTCGTGCCTCTCCAATCTTACTCGTACTTGTGCGTCGCCCATATCTCTCGTGCCTGAACCATACATATTTCTCGTGTTTTACCCATCTTTCTCGTGCACCAGCCATCTTACTCGGGCCTCAACCATATTTCTTGCTCCTCAGCCATCTTGCTCGTGTCTCAACCACCTAACGCTTTCCCGACGCCGATATTACAGGGGTCGGTTAGTCTGGTGTACGTGGTAGGTGGTGTGGCGCCTCATGAATGTCTGGAGTATCAGACCGCCACGAATACCAACGTGACCAACGTGACTTTATTACTGTCTCAAACATGAGTCACTGAGCAAGGCCAATCGACTGTCCTTGTCGTGTTGTCGGCTACCTGGTACTACAGTAAGTATTACATTGTCGACGTTGACGTTGTTTACGACGATGGAAATTATCGCACGATCGACGTTATCGCGCTGCCGATGTGACCGCACGGTCGATGTTATTACACTGTCGACTTTATCGCTCTGCTGGCGTTCTTATATTGCCGACGTCCTTCCACTGCTTACGTTATGACAGCGTAAAGTTGGCCGAGAACGTGCCGGGCGAGCTTCAGACGATGATACAAGTCCCGGAACCGAGGAGGAGCCGGTAAGATAAATCAACAAATCAGCAAACCAATAAGAAAATCACCCTAAACATGCTCAGGCGCAATTAAGTTTGAGGTATAGTAAGCCAGATACACAATAACATACCTGGTATTAAATGAAGGGACCACACCGGTGAAAGGGTAAATATATTCCATGTCAGGGCTGCGATGAGAGTTTTTTCTGATGGTGTTTCTTCCTGGAAGCTCAGCGTCAGCGTTGGGTACTTACTAAAAAATGACCCCCACTGGGGTGTTCCTGACACCTATGAATAGTCTACGCACTACCAGCACTGTAATGCTATGTATTCCCAACTTGAAGACAAGGCGCCATCACCGCCGTATATACACGTGGGATGAAGTAACTCATGCCTAACGTCTTTGTACCACTAGAGTGTCTCCACTGCACAAGTACTACAAGCACAGTAAGCCCTTTTTTCTCAGCAAACATGGTAGAGCCACTCCCTGTTTATCAGCCTTACCCTCCACCGTCCTCTTCATAATTTCCCGCTTTCGGCCAGGTACCCACTGTACGGATACGTATGGCCCCCATTTCTGGCAGTTAGCCATCTTGGCAGAATCCCGCACTATACCGCCGTAAGATAGACGTATATATGTATGCACTACCGTACCGTACCCCTGTCTCCGTCCTGTCCCTTGTTCTGGTCGCTTCTGATGTGCAATGTGCCTATTGTGCAATGTGCCTATTGTGCGATGTGCAGGCTAGGGCGGCTCTCACTGAAAAGTCCAGGCGTATCCCAACCGCAATCGGAGGCAGGCGGGCAGTCGCTGCAAGACCGTGCTGTGGACAAGCTCAAGATCGACTTATCGTTGAAACAAATTTCCCCAACAACCCCAACATGCCCGCGAGGGGCGTGTCCCAGGTGATTTACCGCATCATGGGAGTTCCACAACGCATTCGCCTGGAAGAGATGTCCAGAGGAAGAGAGGAGCCGTGCTACTTACAGTGCGACAGGAGGGGTAGGGGGGGTTACTTACTTTTTGGATCCAGAATGTTTTATTGTTTTGCTTGTTTTGATTGTGTTGGCTGTTTTGATTGTTTTAATTGGTTCGGCTGCTTTGATTGTTTTAACTGTTTTGACTGCTTTGATTTTGTTTACTGTTTTGACTGCTTTGATTGCTGTGATTGCTGTGATTGTTATGAATGCTTTGACTGCTTTGATTGTTTTGGTTGGTTTGATTGTTTTTATTGGTTTCATTGTTATGAGCGTTTTGGTTGATTTGATTGTTTCGGCTGTTTTGACTGTTTTGATTGCTTTGATTGCTTTGATTGTCACACTCCCCAACTGAAGAAGCGCCCAGTATCTTTGAAATCTACTGGAGTTTGTGTTTTACTACAGTACTACTACCACTACAGCAGTATGCATTTGTTCATTTTGTCATATACCTAAACTAGCCCATGGGATTATTCGGCGGGTTCCTAAGAGTCAAGTTTTTTTCTTCTCAAAAGTCCGTTTTTGGGTGAGGTATTGTTGTGCTTTGAACTATGCAGATGCTTATAACAGGAGCCTCAGAAGCCCTATTAATAGACTAGGCTAGGCGCACTCCGACCGCAGCACGCGACAGAGTTATGATACACGACAGAGCCACATATGCTTCGTGCAAGCATGACATACCACAGGCAACGACCTCCAGTATGTTTTGCCGAAGATGAGCGCCACTACTCATACACGGCATGCCGACGGTATCAAATAAGTAGTACTAAAAGTAGTGCAATAAAGTAGTATATAGTGTATACCAGGAATAGAAGTAAAAGTTCAACTACAGTTAGGGCGCGACGTGTCGATTGGTAAACGGTGCGGTTTGTTCTTCGTGAGCAGTGGAGGGATGGGTTCCTTTCGCAGCTAGTGCTGGAATAAACACGCGGCGCAAGCAGTTGCCAGAGGGGGGTGTCCAAGTGTTGACACATCGTCAAGATGGGTTTAGACTGTTAGAAAGTAAGACGAGCAAGCCTTTGCAAAGTACGTTCGTGGTATCATACGTAGACGTGTCCCTTTCGTCGTTGTAATAGTTAAAACAATCCACCACGGGATCGAAACGTCACGCGGAAACAAATCGGCGAGGTACGACCACTGTATGATACAGGTGGCATTGGTGGGATCCAAAGCCCCGTCACGCTTCCGAAGTTTTCCTTCCTTCGGTGTTTCGCCCTTCCCCCGTACCAATTGCAACCCTTGTTTCAATTATTGTCGCTCCGACTACACATTCAATCCAGCAAACAAGGAGGAAGAAGGAAGCGGAGCGCAGAGGCGTCGAAAGAGGCCACCTGCAAACCACGATTTCGCCATGCCATACCACCGGAACCGGTAAGTCTACGAGTGCCACTATGTTCGGTTCGGTGTTCGGGTAGATAAGGACAGTTTCGGTATTCATGTTATTTTTAAACAGCCCTTACATTTCCACACAGATTGGTGCGATGTTTTTGTCGCGTCCTGCACCGCCACGCCATAATTAGTTGCCGCTGTGCACAGCAATTACGTCAATACTACCGACAGCAATACCGATATATCGAGTTACCGACAGGCCGACAGGATGCACGCCAGTATTTCCGACAGGGGTCCCGTTTTGGGGACAAGTTACTTAGAATTTGAGTGGTTTGTCCCCAAAATGGGACTGCAGTCCTAAAAGGGTTAACGACCGCGTTAGTGCTACCGACAGAGTCATAGCATGCTACACACGGTAGAGGAAGTACCTACCGTAACTTTCCTCATTTTCCTAACACGGGGGGCTCTATACCAAAACCCAACATCGATTACGATAAAAAAAATGCGCACATGCGCACCCCGATGAGCAATCCCATGGGCTACCTACAGCCAGTACACATTAAACAACAACAGTATGATGTAAAATACAGCAACAGAGACTGCAATGATACGCTGCAGTTCCACAGCTCAGGGGCTCCGTCAGCCTGTCAGTCGTGAGTGAGAATGTTCGGCATAACAGTGGTATATATACCCGTGATACCCCTACCCCCCCCGCAGCGGTTCTTAGTAGGATGCAGCTCACCCTTCATGCGACTCGCAGAACACCTCATGGTGATTCGCTATTGGTGCAAGCAGTGTCTGCCTGCTTGGTGAAAGCCCAACGTGTTCCGTTCCGGTGTTATAGGGATGCGAGGGTATATGGTCATACGACTTACGGTCATCCATGATGGCATGAGTACACCCCCCCCCCTACCGCACTGTAGGCTCTGTCTGTACTGTCTGTACTGTCTTTACTGTGGCGTATTAAGGTGCTAAAGAGATGGGAGCGGAGCACCGCACGCCCCCGTCGATAGGGTGCAAGAGACAACAAAAACACAAGAAAAAAAACTCTACAGCTCGAAAAAATCAAGGCTCTTTACACGGCCATGTTTTGATGCTCAAACAATAAAAACTCCATGAAACCAGCAGCTCAAACGAAGTTGACGAAACACATGAGATGCAAAGAAGGGTGTTGCCCAGTGGAATCGAACCTGCGTTTGTTAGCATTCGGAAAAAAAGCTCCTTTTAGGCATCAAAGCACAACTACCCACCGCCTCTTGCATAAAAATGTCGTCTGCTTGTGGAGGATTCAGGGCGTATTTCTCTCTGACATCCCGTACCCTGCTCAACGCCTATGTTATGCTCATTCCATCTTGCTTAGGAGGATTCGCTTTGGTTTCCCTTGGTTTCGTTCTTTCGGTAACAGTTTATGAGTGATCAACACTGAAGCCCATTCATAAATGCAATAACAACGACTACTACTATTGTTTTCTGGGGATGGTGTTTATGAGTAATCGACGTGTAATCTCATAATCATAGTAGCATACTTCGAAGTATAGTATTAACATCATTGTCGGACGGCAATCACAATGTATTAAAAAATTGTTTCTCGTACATACTTATCTTCTTTCTCCCGGGAATGTGTGATATATGAGCGATCGACGTTAAAGGTGATGGTGCAGTGCACAATGTCGGATGGCGAACGCAACACTGACCTCGTAATTCGGGTGCATCTCATTGTGTCCACCTTCCTGTCTGCAACGTGCCAGACTTTTCGTGCGTCATCGTACGGTAAAGCATGGTACGTCGATCCCGATCTTTGGGGGGTGGGGATCTCGCCCGAAGCCCGCAAAGCCGACCTTGGTCAACTGGACCAATATGCCAAAGGTAAGAAAATCGTCCAGATAGTACATACCGGTATCCTTCAAGCGCATGCGTTCCTCCACCCGGCGTATGACACGAAAAAACAATAATCTCGTGCAGGGGGAGATTGGTGGTAGTTTATGTAGATGCCAGGAGGGATGTGGATGGTGATGGTGTTTTTAGGGGGCTTGCTGTTGATGCATCATCGAAATTTTGCTTTTCGTATAACACATTCACGTTTTTGTCGTGGTTTTAGTCTTCGTTTTCTGTTTCATCATCGTTTTCTTATGATTAGCGCTCAAGCTTCACATGGTTGGACGGCAAATGGAATAGGAAATGCTGGAAACGGCGCATGATTCGAGTTTCTCTCGACATTCCCTGAACTTCGTTGCGCATATGCCAGGTCACCTCACCGCTGGGGATTTTGGTATCAGTCTGCAAATTGAGCATGCTTACACATCAGTACCAAACCCACCCGTGGACATGCCAGGCCCACCTCAGACGCCACAATCTTCGCTCTGAAAACCCGTGTTTTACGGTTGAGCATGGCATCTAATATCTGTGTTCGATCGGACGCCTCCGCATAATTTTGTCGGTGCACCGCAGGGTTGAAAGAGCAGCTCACACACGCGGACGCAATAAAGGCGACCATCCCGACTCTCTTCAGTGCCACTCGATTCGTCTCCTACATACGTCAGAAGGTACAATACTATAATAGTATACTACTCTAACTCCGCCATCCTTTGGAAGTTCACACGATTGTAGTATAGAGGGAGGAAGTGTCTAAATGTATCAGGGCTCTTGACGGGTCATGACCTCATAATATCATAATATCCGCGGGTCGGGTTCACGAGGCCATCAAAAGATTACGGGTCGGGTCCGGTCGGATCGGGTCGGGTCAGAAGGTCTTCATAATCTCACGGGTCGGGCCAGGTCACCCTGATCCGACCCGGACGAGACCCGACCCAACCCGACCCGACCCGCGAGATTTAACCTGACCCGTGAACAGCTCTGAAAGATATGATAAAGAGAAGTCAGTGTCGGCCACACTTACTATTAATAGTAGTAAAGCAGCCCGGCCGATAGGGGTGTCATTAGAGATCATACTTCTTTTCAGCCAAAAGATTGTCTGATTGGGTATTAATGTAGTATGCATGTACTTTTAATTAGTGTAGTATGAAGTAATGTAATATTAATTAAAATAGTATGGATACATGTAGTATTCATTAATGTAGTATGAGTTAATGTGGTATTCATTAATGTAGTATTAACACACTCCTCAACTGAGGAAATACCATTAATGTAGTATTAACACACTCCTCAACTGAGGAAATACCCCAAGTCAACCATTGGCTCAGGAGATTAACAAACAATATGTACAAACACAAATGGGGTTGCCAAACAAGTGATTAGTTCCTCACATATGAAGCTTCAGTCAGAACGTTAACGTTTTGGGCCCAAAAGTACCCCCCCCTCCCGCACTGTACCGCACTGCTGTAGTGGCATGGCATAATCGAATGTTCATTTCCAGGTAATCGTATATGCTGATGTTAGGGCTCCCGTCGACCGATATTCGCCGTGCAGGGTCTTCGTATGCCAGCCCATCTTGAGAGAACCGAACGAGTAATGGAAGAAGCAAAAGCCAGGGCAAGGAAGGCCCGGCAATTGCGCAACGCCGGCCAAGGCCCAGCCGAGCTTGTCGAAGATGAAAACAACAACGATGATGAACTGCAGCAAGAGTGGGACAATGACGGCACCAACGCGGGCAAGGATGAGGCCAACACGAAGATGAAGTGGCAATCGAAACTCGACGCAGCTATGAGGTTGATTCGGCAACGGGAACGGCGAACCTTGCTGGGGACACAGCCGACCCCGCCGGGCAGAAGCGGGAAGGCGCGATGACACGCGGGAAAACGCGTCTCGATGTCGGATTCGTGTTGAATCTCCGCCTGAGGGAGGGTATAGGCTACTACAGTAGTCAATCGAGGCGGCCTCGACTGTCCAAAACATTCCTTATCTGAAGCGTATCCGTTTACATCTAATGTGCAGGGGATTGTTTGAGAACATGACACTGATCCAATGCACAATCTATTTCGGGGAATGTTTACGAGTGGTGACCGTTGAAGCTCATGCTGCACACACTCGGATGGCACACGCAATAAAACTCATAATATACAGGTATATTTGGTAGAGGCAGGGCTATGCCCCTTGCAGATGTCCGTGCTACTTGTAGTGCTCCCTCTCTCCCCCCCACAGGGCGCCGTCCAGGGTATCCGTTGTGGGCGTGTAAGTTACCCAAAGCTGCGTGTTGCCACAGACCCCGACAAATGAAAACTATCAGTCGTACAAAACGCGCACCTTTGACGAATTACCAACACCCGTATATACATACGAAGTATATATAACCAGAACAAGCTTTACGCCAGTAAGCCGTCGTGCACTCCACCACGATGCTCTGTGTCGAAAGTACCGTAAGAATGCTGGTAAATGTCCGGGGGGGCACTACAGTAGGACTTTCCGAGGGTTAAAAGGCGCCACGGGGCGTTCACCACATATATGCCCGGGTCGTATTAAAGAAAAATATTCCTGGAAGTTTCGCCCCCCGAGGCGGCACAAAAAAAACGAACTTGTCTTCGTACCTCTTACATAATATTTTCGTACTTTTTGCTATTTGGTCTATGACGATTGGAAGATGGTCAGAACGACTTTTCAATGCGAAGAAGCACCATCATCATCACCATCACAATCACCACCACTACAAGCACAAGATTTAGTGTGTAGAACTTCATGCGTCAATGATGCCTGTCCCCCCTGTGTGTTCGTGCGAAGGGCCTATGTATGTGGATGTATAGTGTTACGCAAATTATGTACAGGCAGTACCTCTGTTGTGCATCCCCTTGCCTGCTTCGGAAGCAGCTCCATATCCCACTCTCAAATGACTTGCCAGCTCGACCACAGGTCGTTAACCCCGTTATTTTAAGGGGGGGGTGTAATGGTATGGGCTAGGAAGGCCGGTAATTACCTCTGCATAGGTAAGGAGGAAGTGTCTAAATGTATCAGGGCTCTTGACGGGTCATGACCTCATAATATCATAATATCCGCGGGTCGGGTTCACGAGGCCATCAAAAGATTACGGGTCGGGTCCGGTCGGATCGGGTCGGGTCAGAAGGTCTTCATAATCTCACGGGTCGGGCCAGGTCACCCTGATCCGACCCGGACGAGACCCGACCCAACCCGACCCGACCCGCGAGATTTAACCTGACCCGTGAACAGCTCTGAAAGATATGATAAAGAGAAGTCAGTGTCGGCCACACTTACTAGTAGTAAAGCAGCCCGGCCGATAGGGGTGTCATTAGAGATCATACTTATTTTCAGCCAAAAGATTGTCTGATGGGGTATTAATGTAGTATGCATGTACTTTTAATTAGTGTAGTATGAATTAATGTAGTATTCATTAATGTAGTATTAACACACTCCTCACCTGAGGAAATACCCCAAGTCAACCATTGGCTCAGGAGATTAACAAACAATATGTACAAATACAAATGGGGTTGCCAAAAAAGTGATTAGTTCCTCAGATATGGAGCTCCAGTCAGAATGTTGATGTTTTGGGCCCAAAAGTACCCCCCCCTCCCGCACTGTACCACACTGCTGTAGTGGCTTGGCATAATCGAATGTTCATTTCCAGGTAATCGTATATGCTGATGTTAGGGCTCCCGTCGACCGATTTTCGCCGTGCAGGGTCTTCGCATGCCAGCCCATCTTGAGAGAACCGAACGAGTGATGGAAGAAGCAAAAGTCAGGGCAAGGAAGGCCCGGCAATTGCGCAACGCCGGCCAAGGCCCAGCCGAGCTTGTCGAAGATGAAAACAACAACGATGATGAACTGCAGCAAGAGTGGGACAATGACGGCACCAACGCGGGCAAGGATGAGGCCAACACGAAGATGAAGTGGCAATCGAAACTCGACGCAGCTATGAGGTTGATTC
Organism: Saccharina japonica; assembly: GCA_008828725.1. Lineage (NCBI taxonomy): Eukaryota > Phaeophyceae > Laminariales > Laminariaceae > Saccharina > Saccharina japonica. The sequence goes on along the minus strand of MEHQ01003403.1, from coordinate 562,701 downwards.
GGCAACGGGAACGGCGAACCTTGCTGGGGACACAGCCAACCCCGCCGGGCAGAAGCGGGAAGGCAACGATGACACGCGGGAAAACGCGCCTCGATGTCGGATTCGTGTTGAATCTCCGCCTGATGGTACAGTAGTCAATCGAGGCGGCCTCGACTGTCCAAAACATTCCTTATCTGAAGCGTATCCGTTTACATCTAATGTGCAGGGGATTGTTTGAGAACATGACACTGATCCAATGCACAATCTATTTCGGGGAATGTTTACGAGTGGTGACCGTTGAAGCTCATGCTGCACACACTCGGATGGCACACGCAATAAAACTCATAATATACAGGTATATTTGGTAGAGGCAGGGCTATGCCCCNACATACCGGTATCCTTCAAGCGCATGCGTTCCTCCACCCGGCGTACGACACGAAAAAACAACAATCTCGTGCAGGGGGGGATTGGTGGTAGTTTATGTAGATGCCAGGAGGGATGTGGATGGTGATGGTGTTTTTAGGCGGCTTGCTGTTGATGCATCATCAAAATTTTGCTTTTCGTATAACACATTCACGTTTTTGTCGTGGTTTTAGTCTTCGTTTTCTGTTTCATCGTCGTTTTGTTATGATTAGCGCTCAAGCTTCACATGGTTGGACGGCAAAGGAATAGGAAATGCTGGAAACGGCGCATGATTCGAGTTTCTCCCGACATTCCCTGAACCGTTGCGCATATGGCAGGTCACCTCACCGCTGGGGGTTTTAATATCAACCTGCAAGTTGAGCATGCTCACACATCAGTACCAAACCCACCCGTGGACATGCCAGGCCCACCTCAGACGCCACAATATTCCCTCTGAAAACCCGTGTCTTACGGTTGAGCATGGCATCTAACATCTGTGCTCGATCGGACGCCTCCGCATGATTTTGTCGGTGCACCGCAGGGTTGAAAGAGCAGCTCACACACGCGGACGCAATAAAGGCGACCATCCCGACTCTCTTCAGTGCCACTCGATTCGTCTCCTACATACGTCAGAAGGTACAATACTATAATAGTATACTACACTAACTCCGCCATCCTTTGGGAGTTCACACGATTGTAGTATAGAGGGAGGAAGTGTCTAAATGTATCAGGGCTCTTGACGGGTCATGGCCTCATAATATCATAATATCCGCGGGTCGGGTTCACGAGGCCATCAAAAGATTACGGGTCGGGTCCGGTCGGGTCGGGTCAGAAGGTCTTCAGAATCTCACGGGTCGGGACAGGTCACCCTGATCCGACCCGGACGGAACCCGACCCAACCCGACCCGACCCGCGAGATTTAACCTGACCCGTGAACAGCTCTGAAAGATATGATAAAGAGAAGTCAGTGTCGGCCACACTTACTTTAGTAGTAAAGCAGCCCGGCCGATAGGGGTGTCATTAGAGATCATACTTTTTTCAGCCAAAAGATTGTCTGATTGGGTATTAATGTAGTATGCATGTACTTTATTTGTAATAAGTATGTATTTATGTAGATATGTAGTATATTAATGTAGATGAGTTAATGTGGTATTCATTAATGTAGTATTACACACCTCAACTGGAATCCATTAATGTAGTATTAACACACTCCTCACTGAGGAAATACCCCAAGTCAACCATTGGCTCAGGAGATTAACAAACAATATGTACAAAACAAATGGGGTTGCCAAAAAGTGATTAGTTCCTCAATATGAAGCTTCAGTCAGAAGTTAACGTTTTGGGCCCAAAAGTACCCCCCCCTCCCGCACTGTACCCACTGCTGTAGTGGCTGGCATAATCGAATGTTCATTTCCAGGTAATCGTATATGCTGATGTTAGGGCTCCCGTCGACCGATATTCGCCGTGCAGGGTCTTCGTATGCCAGCCCATCTTGAGAGAACCGAACGAGTAATGGAAGAAGCAAAAGCAGGGCAAGGAAGGCCCGGCAATTGCGCAACGCCGGCCAAGGCCCAGCCGAGCTTGTCGAAGATGAAAACAACAACGATGATGAACTGCAGCAAGAGTGGGACAATGACGGCACCAACGCGGGCAAGGATGAGGCCAACACGAAGATGAAGTGGCAATCGAAACTCGACGCAGCTATGAGGTTGATTCGGCAACGGGAACGGCGAACCTTGCTGGGGACACAGCCGACCCCGCCGGGCAGAAGCGGGAAGGCCGATGACACGCGGGAAAACGCGCTCGATGTCGGATTCGTGTTGAATCTCCGCCTGGGGTATAGGTCTACAGTAGTCAATCGAGGCGGCCTCGACTGTCCAAAACATTCCTTATCTGAAGCGTATCCGTTTACATCTAATGTGCAGGGGATTGTTTGAGAACATGACACTGATCCAATGCACAATCTATTTCGGGGAATGTTTACGAGTGGTGACCGTTGAAGCTCATGCTGCACACACTCGGATGGCACACGCAATAAAACTCATAATATACAGGTATATTTGGTAGAGGCAGGGCTATGCCCCTTGCAGATGTCCGTGCTACTTGTAGTGCTCCCTCTCCCCCCCCACAGGGCGCCGTCCAGGGTATCCGTTGTGGGCGTGTAAGTTACCCAAAGCTGCGTGTTGCCACAGACCCCGACAAAGAAAACTATCAGTCGTACAAAACGCGCACCTTTGACGAATTACCAACACCCGTATATACATACGAAGTATATATAACCAGAACAAGCTTTCGCCAGTAAGCCGTCGTGCACTCCACCACGATGCTCTGGTCGAAAGTCCGTAAGAATGCTGGTAAATGTCCGGGGGGGCATACAGTAGGACTTTCCGAGGGTTAAAAGGCGCCACGGGCGTTCACCACATATATGCCCGGGTCGTATTAAAGAAAAATATTCCTGGAAGTTTCGCCCCCCGAGGCGGCACAAAAAAAACGAACTTGTCTTCGTACTCTTACAAATATTTTCGTACTTTTTGCTATTTGGTCTATGACGATTGGAAGATGGTCAGAACGACTTTTCAATGCGAAGAAGCACCATCATCATCACCATCACAACACCACCACTACAAGCACAAGATAGTGTGTAGAACTCATGGTCAATGATGCCTGTCCCCCCTGTGTGTTCGTGCGAAGGGCCTATGTATGTGGATGTATAGTGTTACGCAAACTATATGTACAGGCAGTACCTCTGTTGTGCATCCCCTTGCCTGCTTCGGAAGCAGCTCCATATCCCACTCTCAAATGACTTGCCAGCTCGACCACAGGTCGTTAACCCCGTTATTTTAAGGGGGGGGTGTAATGGTATGGGCTAGGAAGGCCGGTAATTACCTCTGCATAGGTAAATGGTCCGTTTTCGTATAACTTGGATGGCATTCGTATTCGGTGTTCGGGGTATTTATAATATCTGCGGGCCATACTTGAAGCCCATCCCGAGGCAGATGTCATCTGGCTCGGGGATTAATATAAGCTGCTTCTCTTCTACGCTTGACTCTACGGAAAGTGAGTAACACCAAGGATGCTTAATAGACAAACCTGCAAGGGGATACTCTGTGTCTCACCCAGTCTTATCACACGTGGCGTCGATGCATAGGGAGCAGAAAGGTCGTCAATCCTTATACGTGGCCCGTGTGTGCAAAAATCGCAAAAATCCCGCGGAGGGAAAAGGGGAGCCCACCCAAGGTCGCAGGCTGTTCAGTGCGGGGCACCAGCCCACCCAAGGCAGTACTGTCGATGCGGGACACCAGCCCACCCAAACCGACACCTGGAATCGGCGAGGAAGTCGGCGTCCCGTGCCACCACCAGTCCCAGACGCACCACCTCCGCTTCCTCCACCGCCATCACCTCCACGACAACATGAGTATTATTAACAGGTGGCTGAGGGGCCCGTGGGCTCTTGATCGAGGTAACTCTACCCGTCTTGCTGGCTGTATGGGTTCGGACTCGCCTTGCGCACCCGAGGCCCGGTGCCCCCTGAGAGGGGCACCGCAGGCAAACTGCCGAGGCCCGGTGCCCCCGAGGGGGCACCGCAGGCCCAAACGGCCGCGGCCCGGTGCTCCGGACGGGGGCACCAGGCCCAACGGCCGCGGCCCATGCCAAACGGGGGCACCAGGGCCCAACTCCGAGACCCAGTGCCCAAGGGGACAGCGGCCGCACCGGGCCAAACTTCCGAGACCCAGTGCCCTCAAACGGGGACACTGCAGGCCGGAACACCGCAGGCCCAAACTTCAGGGGGGTCTGCCTGAAGGGGGGGCTGGCGGTTTGAATCGCGCGATCGCGAGCGCGAAGAGGAGTCGGAATCCCGGCTTCTTAGCCTAGCAACTTAGAGGTGTGGGAGGGGTTTTGAGGAGCCGCATCTTCGACTCATGTTCTAATTCGGGGAACTGGGATTTCCCCGTTTTTCCCATATTTCTGCGTATACGGCTCATCAGGGTGGGCTAGTGTAATGGTATGGGCTAGGAAGGCCGGTAATTACCTCTGCATAGGTAAATGGTCCGTTTTCGTATAACTTGGATGGCATTCGTATTCGGTGTTCGGGGTATTTATAATATCTGCGGGCCATACTTGAAGCCCATCCCGAGGCAGATGTCATCTGGCTCGGGGATTAATATAAGCTGCTTCTCTTCTACGCTTGACTCTACGGAAAGTGAGTAACACCAAGGATGCTTAATAGACAAACCTGCAAGGGGATACTCTGTGTCTCACCCAGTCTTATCACAGGGGGGGGCGTTTGTCGTGTGCCCGGAGCTTTTTTGCCGTATTGTCGGAGGGGGTGTTTAAACCGGTTTCCCCCCGTTGATGTTGCTCAAAATAGCGCCCCGGGGCGTTCACCGTGAGGGGGACGTCCACCAGCGTTATTATGGCTAACGTGCATACATACGTACTTGCTGTACGTATTGATTGTCATTATGTCTTCAAGTCTCTCTCTTCTACAATAGTAGTAGTACTTGTACTGTTGCGAGATTAGCCAGCCAACAGGGTCCCAATACAAAAACAAACGCACGACATGTACGCGGACGCGGAGGCACATGCAGCACATACATACGCACATACGCACGAGTGGTCCAGCAGTTTTATTATCCGGACTCTTGCAGATGTCCGTGCTACTTGTAGTGCTCCCTCTCCCCCCCCCACAGGGCGCCGTCCAGGGTATCCGTTGTGGGCGTGTAAGTTACCCAAAGCTGCTTGTTGCCACAGACCCCGACAAAGGAAAACTATCAGTCGTACAAAACGCGCACCTTTGACGAATTACCGACACCGGTATATACATACGAAGTATATATAACCAGAACAAGCTTTCCGCCAGTAAGCCGTCGTGCACTCCACCACGATGCTCTGCGTCGAAAGTGCCGTAAGAATGCTGGTAAATGTCCGGGGGGGCGCTAGGACTTTCCGAGGGTTAAAAGGCGCCACAGGGCGTTCACCACATATATGCCCGGGTCGTATTAAAGAAAAACATTCCTGGAACTTTCGCCCCCCGGGGCGGCACAAAAAAAACGAACTTGTCTTCGTATCTCTTACAAAATATTTTCGTATTTTTTGCTATTTGGTCTATGACGATTGGAAGATGGTCAGAACGACTTTTCAATGCGAAGACGCACCATCATCATCACCATCACAACCACCACCACTACAAGCACAAGAAAGTGTGTGGAACTGTGTCAATGATGCCTGTCCCCCCTGTGTGTTCGTGCGAAGGACCTATGTATGTGTATGTATAGTGTTACGCAAACTACAGTATGTACAGGCAGTACCTCTGTTGTGCATCCCCTTGCCTGCTTGCTTCGGAAGCAGCTCCATATCCCACTCTCAAATGGCTTGCCAGCTCGACCACACCGTTAACCCCATTATTTTAAAGGGGGGGGGGGGCGTTTGTCGTGTGCCCGGAGATTTTTTGCCGTATTGTCGGAGGGGGTGTTTAAACCGGTTTCCCCCCGTTGACGTTGCTGAAAATAGCGCCCCGGGGCGTTTACCGTGAGGGGGGCGTCCACCAGCGTTATTATGGCTAACGTGCATACATACGTACTTGCTGTACGTATTGATTGCCATTATGTCTTTAAGTCTCTCTCTTCTACAATAGTAGTAGTACTTGTACTGTTGCGAGATTAGCCAGCCAACAGGGTCCCAATACAAAAACAAACGCACGACATGTACGCGGACGCGGAGGCACATGCAGCACATACATACGCACATACGCACGAGTGGTCCAGCAGTTTTATTATCCGGACTCGGGAAACAAGTGAAAGGTACCCAGCTATGAATACTGTTTTATACGTACGTAAGGGGCTGTGTACTGTCTGTAAGAGTTCGAGGTACTACAGTAGTGTTGTAGTAAAACTGTAACGGTTTGGCGACAACCTGTTCTACGCGATACTGCTGCACACAAACAAACCATGGTGATCATTGGCTGGGGCGTTAGCGCGGGAAAAACACCCCTGTCCTGTGCCCTGCGTGCCGGAATCTCCTTCATTTTGTGGCAAGAGGGCGGAGGCGGAGGAGGAGCCTCGCCTCGTCCCAAATCACTAAAAAATGAGAGAAGATGCGTAACTCTTCTTCTTTTTCGTGCTGTATGGTACTACTACTGTATGTACTGTACCAACTCTCGTAGCCGTCATTATTTACCAAGCCGTTGCGGACGTGCCTCATAACGATCTACCTGCAGTCATGCACAGCACACGTACATGCAAGCACGTGTTGTAGAACTTCACACACATTCCTTCAACCTTCACAGCACATTCGAGCTGGTCATTCTGTTGCATACAAAGTAAGTGTAGCAGGAGAAGCAGTGCGAGTGGCTTTGTGCGAGCTTGACAACGGATTCATAAAACACGGGCACACATGCCCACGAAACAAAAGTTTACGGAGCTGCGAGCAGGGACACACGGCACACTGACAACACAAGACACCGCGCGGATACCTATCACAATACCTAACACCTAATACCTAACACCCACCCGACAACTACCACACAACCACAACGACGCAACGACGCAACGAGCGAATCAACGACCCGAAACCCGAAACCCGAAACCCGAAACCTGAAACCGAAACCTCCTACATCTTGTACTATGAACCGAAATGGGTTCCGCCGCAATATCCCCGTTCCCCATAAACGACACGCCTCCGCCTCAGGGCTGATGTTGTGCAGTTGATTCGCGCGTCTCCTCCTCGTAACTTCTTTTTGCTCATCTCCAGCACCGAAAGCTATCATGAAGTGCATCGCTATGGCTGCTGCTTGCATGGCGGGCGCTCAGGCGTTCGTGACCCCGAGGTGAGCATAAAAATACGTCGCTGAAGATAAATAGGGTACATGTTGGAGATGAGAAGTTATGAAATTATGGGAGCTGTCGTCGTGTGGTGCATGTAGTCCTGACGAACCATGTGTCAGCTACCTCGAGGGGTCACAGGGGTGAGGCATGCCCCTAATATAGAGGCTGCCCCAGGTGTACATTGTCTGGGGTTTACTGCTCTCCGATGTGGCGTGGGACGTTGTGGTGGCATGCGATCTTTCTGCTTCAAGAAACCAAGTCCGCCGGAATTTTTGGCATGTTTGCTGCTGTGTTGGAGTTTGCCTCGCGCGGCGGTGTTGCGTTCCTACCGCGAGAGTGCCGTGAGAGAGGGTGACAAGTGCTCGTACGTGGTTCACGACGAACGATCGCTGCCTGCCTCACATAGCTCATGGTTCGTCTTTTTGAGCGTGCGTGTTGGAAGTTCTTGTGCGTGCTCTTGTATCAATCACTGCATCATAAGTTTTCGAGAGTGATTGTTGCGACGTAGCGTCAGCCGTCAGTGTATTGGCTACTATCAAAACGTCATCACCCCCCACAATACAAATATAATGCGAGTACGAGTATCAGGTGGCGAGTGTACACTCCGAACCTCTGGAAGCTGGAATGCCGTCGCGAACCCTACTCGCATACAGCCGTTCGCGTTCTAGTCTGCTGTTGATGAGGTCCAACATCGTATTACCTTGGGGGCAGGGGTTCACGTACCTGTGCCTTTGTCGGAGTGCATGCAGCGTTCGGCCCCGCCGTTGATTTTGGGCAGCCTGTTTTGTCCGAAAACATGAGCACCGTTCGAATATTAATATTAATACCAAAACGGCCCTCATATTTCCGGACAGAGGTACCTGTGGTACAAAACTGCACGCTACATCGTACCGCCTGTGTGTACCAGGTGTGTTTTCATGTGTCAACAAACAAAATCGGTGGCCAAATTATTAATACCTGGTAGCCATACGAGTATCATCCGTGATCACGCACGAAAATGTTACATGTGACGGCAACAGCAGTACTACAGTACTTTATGCTGTACCGCTGGTACTGGTACGGGTATTGCTGTTGAATACAAGATGTACACGTACACGTAACGGACGGGCTTTGAGTTTTAAACGACATCGGGCCAAAGCGGCCGAACAAGCAGAGTAACGTGTACCGAGTGTACTGGTACGCGGTTTTTCTGTCTCCTTTGAAATCCTATGATATGTCACTCGATTTCAGTACGTACGGGTGGGTGGGAACATATCGGACGTACGTACTCGTAGCGCAATGTATATATGATACAGGGTATGTGGCACTCCTGCGACACGAGCGCAATATCGTAGGGTACCAGCAGGTACTCGTGATGACTCAGAAGTTTTACGTAGGTACGAGTACCTCTTTTATCCCTTGAATTGCTTTGACACGTGTTGGAGTTACAGCTCAGATAATACAGATATCGCGACACCAGCAGCTGTAGGTCTCCAATCTTGTGTGGAAGTCGTCGTCGTATATTACACCGCTGCTTGTTTCGTTCCTATTACGCGTACGTAATAGCTTTGTATATCAGTTTAACTGGTCTACTTGTACGTCGTCGTTTTTTTGTTTTTTTTGTTTAAATGTTCATGCCCAACGTTGTTGTATGTACGGGTATACGATACTTCTTTTTTTTCCTTTTTTTTTCCATCCCATTTATTATCTTCGCACTTCTGTTTTTCTCCCTCCCTAGTCGTAACTCAGATCCGGGGTCACAAAGCAGGCTCCTCTCCCTCCCCCTTCACTACGGTTCATGCCTTGATTTTTATCGCGCAGAGGGTTTAGCCTTCCCAACGCTCGTCGATTTTCATCGATTTTTGCCAACTCACGCTCTCGCATGCTCGCGCTTTCCGCTACGTAGTCAAAATATGTTTTTTGCGAGAAAAAGTCCCTACGAGTACGAGCATGCACTCGGGGGGGCTCGAACTCACGATCTTGACTTTGACAGACTTCGTGGTTACCTGCTACGAAGCCCACCGGGGCGACCGAGTATCCTATTTTATGATGCTAGTTTTATTGTATAAGTGTGTTTAAATACGTGCGCGTATGATACGAGTAGTAAGATCCTACCTCTGGTGAAGGCTTCGTACTGCTAAACAAGGCCAGACTGAGATTCAAAGGAAAATCATAGATATGTTACCCGTTATACTTTTGAAGTTGATGTAAAACGCATCCTGTCCCGAACAAGAAACCCAGCTTGAGCCAGCATTAATATTGATTACCTACAGCAGTATGTATATGCGATCGCAGGTGCCTTGTACTCTACCGGTATGTACTATTATTACTGCGCCACTACTGTACCGCCAGACCCAGTACATGGTAGTATTGTAGTACTTGGTCATACGATGCTCTTAGATACTGATCATCCGTTTTTTTGTCGAAATTGGCTGCTCTCCATGCCAAGGCAATTAATTATTCGTGGATTTCAATGGAGTACAATTTTCAGCGGCAACTTTTTCGCACAGCAGTATCTAAAACGTGATAACTGTGGAGGACAGCCCTCCGTAGCGGGTCAAAGCTACCACATCACTTGGGACCTTCGGGACTCTACGAGAGTAGGGGCTCCATATAACGGGTCGTATATCCACTTGTACTCACAAAAGTAACAGCTTAAAGTAACAGTGGTTTTCAGTACCGAATTTGATGGCGGAACACCCCAACTTGGCGAGCGTCGTGCTGGTACGTTGTCCAAGCATAACGTGGATAGTACCGTTGAAGTACGTTGACTGTTTCGTTCCACTTATATAGTATGTGTGTTAGTTTCAAGTGGACGTTATGGGCCAACCAAAAACTCTAAGCGGGAGACTACTGAAGCTCTCTGCTATTGCGAAGCCTTTTCTCATGTTAGGTAAGCTTCCGAAATCAGCTTGTTTTGTTGTTTCTACCGCCCACGCATGAACATGTACTAAAGACGGGTCGCCCGGTTAACATCCGTGTCTACACCGGTGCCCACCTCAACGTTTTTACTTGACGGGTGAAGCATCCCCTGCTCAATGGTGATACTCCAGAAGCCGGATCCTGCAGTATTATGTGGGACATGCATCCCCCCCCTCCCGAAATACACGCCTTGATATACGAGCGGCCCTCGATTTTGAGCTTGAATGCCCGCAGCATTGCCGCCGTCTCCTTTTTTATGTACAGGGTTCCTCTGAGAGCCTTGCTCCGCCGTGGCGTGGTTGTCCTCATGCTGTTTTCATCAACCAAGTTATGCTTACCCTGTTTTGTCTGTTTTATCCATGTTTCAGCGCGTTTAACGGCGCCTCCATGGCCACCCGGGCGAAGACCTCTTCCGCGATGAAGATGTCGTTCGAGAACGAGCTGGGCGTGCAGGCCCCGCTTGGCTACTGGGACCCTCTCTACTGGCTGGAGAACGCGGACCAAGAGCGGTTCGACCGCCTTCGGTACGTCGAGATCAAGCACGGCCGCATCTGTATGCTCGCCATCCTCGGCCACATCGTCCAGGAGAACGTGCGCCTCCCGGGCATGCTCTCCATCTCTAACGACCAGTCCTTCGCGGACATGCCTAACGGCCTTGGCGCCCTCAGCAAGGTATGGTAACGTCACGGATTCCACGTCTTGATTCCGCCGGAGTTGCAGCTTTGCCTCTACTCTTCAGTACAACGGCGTTGTTGGTTTATAGCTTTCGTACTGGTTTAGTGGTGTGTTTTCACAGCATTGCTATGATATTGTGCCGCACTGCTTATCGGCACGTTACTTGAAAATAGCGTCTGTTTCGACTGTTGAACGTTGGTGTCTTTGTTGATCCTTGAACATTCAGGCCCAAGATTAAAATGTCTCTTCGCTGTGAAAACATTAGGGTGGCAACTCACGTACTGTTTTATGTTTATACCAGTACTTCGCATGCTGTGGATCCTTATCTAGACTACGTATGTGTGTATATACAACCTTTGTTTATTTTACCGGAATTGTTATCTTGCGACCGCGTACTGCGTTGTTATATATGAATGCTCGTAGTATAATACCAGGTAGTATATACCACCCACGGTTGACGATTCCCATCCCTTCGGGGCTTGGGAGGGAAATAGTGCCGAGAAAAATGACAAATACAGCATGGGCCACACAAGTCAGCCCCTGCTACTGCTGTGTTGGAGTTTAATTTGTTGAGTGTCCGAAACACAGCAATGCAAAGAAAGGCATTGCTCTCATTGAAACCCCTCTCTCCGTGCGGTGTCCCCTGTCACGACTGCTGCGCAATCCTAACACGAGCAGCGTGATGCCTCATATAATTTTACATTAATACGTATATACCCTGTGATGACTGCTGCTGTGCTGTGCTGTGCGTCACTGCAGATGGGCCCCATTGGCGTCGCTCAGATTGTGATCTTCATTGGCTTCCTCGAGGTCTTCGTGATGAAGCAGAAGGAGGGATCCTTCCCCGGCGACATGTCGCGCGTGAACCCGTTCGAGAAGCAGTGGGATTCATTTGACGAGGAGACCAAGCTCAGGAAGCGCGCCATCGAACTCAACAACGGCCGCGCAGCACAGATGGGCATCTTCGGCTTGATCGTGCACGAGGTCATCAACAACCATCCGTATGTCATCAACGACATCCTCGGTGAGTTATTATGGGCTGCACCATAAGCGATTGTTACGAAGCAGAGACTGCATCGCCTCCTTCCGCACTTGAGACTACAATGATCTGTTACAACTGCAACAATATTGACACACCAATTGCAGGTTTTTTGTCCCAAAAAACGAGCATTCCAACTACTGCTGTATACTTTCAAGAAGTGTGTCCGAAAACCTGGCTGCGGTTCTATTTATGGGCCAAGGAAATATAAAAGCCGGTGAAACCCCCTCGGAGAAAACGGAAACAAAAACATATGTTTTTGTTATCTCTGCTGAGCCTCTTTACCCTGTGTTGCTATGCAGTCAAGAAGCTGAAAGCTTTTTATGAGATATAATATATACACCGACCGACATACTTTTTCACGAGGTCATACATACCGTAGCACGCGCGATCGAGGTATCATACGGCACGGGGAGAGGGATTTCGACGATTGGTCCGATCTTACAGCTGCGATGTATTCGTGTGTTTTATGAATGGCCTTTGTAAATACATGTCCATGGAATGTCTGAGGATTCGTTCGCGACCGCGTGTTTGTTCCCGAATGTAAGTTACCCCAGATTGTTGCACCAAGTTGAGCGAGTTGCCACCTCTACATCTGCTGCTACTCACATATATTGCTGATGGTGTTGCTTGTTTTCGAGGGCAATTTGCTCGCCTCCTACATGTCTTTTTTGTGCGGGAGATTCTTAGGGGGTGTTTCGTGTTGATAACCCCCCGCCTCAGATGAAGGCAACCAACGTCTCGGATAACAACGAGTTTTACGGTGTTGAGTCTCATTACTGGAATACGACGTATTGGTACGCTTCCATATTATATTACACGATGATTTTCCCCCACTACTCGCAGTACACGCCACACGTTCGTAACGCCCCCACCCTCCCGTTCGCCTGCTTCCCCGTTATCTCTCAGGCACCTCGTACACCTGGCCTTGAGCATCGGCACCGCACAATTCTGGCTCTCTTCGTGTCAAGCCAAGCGCATAGGGACCAGTCTTTGTTTAGTCTTATACCTGGTACTCCGTAGGCCGTAGTAGGCTTGGCATTCGGGCACGGTGATGACGAGTTGAAGACGAGTTTCACCTTGTCCGCGGAGACCTCGTCCTGGTTCGCACAGTTTTGAGCCTGTCGTGGTGGTCGCGAGGGAAAAGCGACGTACCTGGTACTCGCTTTTGTCGGAAAATATACGTAAACACACATGAGGGGGGTTTATTTTCTAATGGCCTTAGTTCCTCGTTTTAGCGGAAAGATTGCTGGAAACTCTTTGATACTACACGCTGAGGTGGAAAAAAAATGTAATGCAGGCGATCCTTTTTTTTGCAGCAGCAGAAGCGTTATGAATCATGAATATCTTGTTTTGTCTTTCTTGGTTTGGAACTTGTGATGACCTTATGGTATTTCTGCTGCTTTTCGAGCGATAGCATGTCTCCTTTTCGAGCAGAGCTCTTCGTGTCTTCGGTCTTGAGCAGAGCCAACCATGTGTGAAGTGCTCTTGTCTGTCGGTAATTTACAAACCCTTACGCGACAAGGCTTACTTGTGGGCTCACCACCGCCTGTGACGAAATGTGTGATTACGATCTACACGCAGTAGATTGTGCACTACAGCTGAACGGAACGATACGGTCACTGCTATAATCCGTCCTCTGTTGAAAGGGCGTCGTATACACAACGGGGGCATAGAGTATTGAGGACCAAATCAGAGGACCAAACATGCTTTGTAAAAATACTGGAATATTTTGGTTTTTATGCCTGACAGCTCCTGATTACTATGGTCCCCCATAATAGCACAATCAGATAGTTTGGACAGCACGTCGTCAAATCGTACCAGTATGCCGCATGCCGATATTTTGTGCGAGCTCCATCCTTCTCCAGTTTCATGATCAGCTTTAGTTTGCCGCCGCTCGCTGTAGATATTTCGATATCTCCATGCCTGTATATTCACTTTTAACGCTCAAGCCCCAAACCCACCCCAAAATAAATGCGGAAGCGAAACAAATGATCCTAGCCGATAATTCTAGCGCAGCTCTCTACGTACGTGGAGACTTTTATGCTTGCATTCTCCGTCCTAAGCGACGTTCGGCTTGCCCAGCTGAAAATCGACCAGCTTGGTAATTTGACATATTATATGTTCGCCGTCAGTCTTGTCTTCTTCGTGTCTCAGTTACCCGCTTTCGCAGCTGCTTCAACAGGCCGGCCGACCTGCGTTTGCCAAATTCACAATACACGCGTCACGGCAGTTACATGGACATTTATTCGACAAGAAAAGCGGCCGTAGCAAAACATGGAAGAAATCAGATACAATGTCAAAATCGTCTTGCCCCAACGGCCTTACGTGCACACATACATGTGTGTGTGCGTTAAACGAAGCATTCCGAAGTCCGACGCGCCTAATTGCAGTCCACGGATTGAAGTATAATTTAAGTCTCAGTCCATGGACCGCGAGTAAATGGCGTTTGTGAAGGTTGAACCCCTGAGACACTCGGGTCAGCGCTGACTTAGTACCTCGGTGGCTTTCAACACGAACATGCGCCTCGAAGTCTGCAAGGCTTCACGCTTCCAATCAATGTTCTCAAATGCCTTCAGTTAGCGGAACACTGCGAGGGGATGCCTAATGTATAGTCTAACGGAATAAACTACAGCAGTACACGTCACCACCGATACTACCACACTTGAGATACAAGGAAACCATCATGTTAACTCCTTTCAACGTGATCAACGATTTCTGCCTATAAAAAACTGCGTGTCCCGCGCGAAGCTTCGAATCCTGCATAAAAGAACAAGCGAATCGATTACAACGAAAACTATGCTACGAACCTTGCATCAAAGAAAACGAGAGTCCATTACAACGAAACCTATACTTCACATATATACACCCACCGGATATCGTGCCTGACAGCGTACCCTCTAGCCTCGAGAACCCCCTTCCATCTGCGAACAAGGTGAGATAATGGAGCGTAACACGAGCAGGGTAACCTCGCCACATTAGCTGGAAGACGGATCGACAACTCGGTTTTGGTCCAAGCGCTTGTGCCCCGCCATCTAGTTCGTAGTATATTTCCTGCCACGATGATTGCGTGACATTTGTTTGTTCTTTTCCATCCCATTTATTATATTCGCCCGTCTTTCTCCTCCTCCCTTCGTAGTCGTAACTTAGACTCGGGGTCACATGGTAGGCTCTTCTCTTCCCCCCTCCACTGCGGTACGCGCCTTGCATTTATTGTGTCGCGAGAAGGGTTCAGCACTCTCTTCCCTCGTCAACTCGCGCCGAGTTGTGTTTACCCACCCTACAACAGGCGATCTCGGAAGTGGTGTCGTTCGAGAAACAATAAACTCCATACGAAGAATCAAGCCCTCGACATCAACGCTAGCGGTACTCGAGGTTAACTACTAGATGGCCGTGGCGACCGGGTCCTACGCTGCTCGCTGGCGATATACTGCAGTACGAAATGCCACGGCAGGGGTGCCGCTTTTTGGCTCAATACTATGTAAGCTGTTGAGCTCCTCAAGTGAGCAAACACCGGTTAGCATAATAATTTACTATATTGATAGTATAGTCTATTTATGTTAAGGTTAGCGCCTGGAACTTTTGGTCGGGTTGCGCGAGTAAAGGTTATTCGAAATCATGTTTCGGGTGACTTACTAATAGTATTGAACTTCTCATGTGAGGAGCTCCGGCAATAAGGCACCACCCCTAAAAGGCATTGCTCGATGAAGTGCAGGTGGTATTGTACGAGCACACTTGCCCGATTAGCCGGATGTTAAGACGTCTACACCAGTGAGTTTATTGATCACCCATGCACATCATGGTGCGAATACGTAAACATCATAAAAATAGGACCTTTGAATCAGGGCACCTGATGAGCAGTCGCCAGAGGCGCTCGCGTTCTTTTGCGGTTTTCTTCAGCTCGTGAAGTTCTTGCCCGAGCAGTTTCTCGATTTCCTCCTGATAATTGCAATACGATCGTCAAGAAACAAATGATATGATATAGCTCCAATGCTGGAGGCAACTGTCGCAGTTGTCCAAAGCAAGCCCATCCAAATGAACGACGGCGCAATACCTCACACACTAACACATACGTGGTTGTACCCTGGGACATTAGTCTACACCGTCTGGTGTCTTACTTGTTCCATCCCATATAACCAGCAACACAGACTTCGACGTGCTCGGTGGTTTGTAAACAAAATCAGGGTCGTCAAGGCAACACCCAAACTATACAAATGTGTCCGCACCGGAGATCTGGTGGGTTTTATATGGCTGGTGATAGGCTGGAAAACCGAGTTCACTGTACATCGACGGCTGTCGATTGCTTCTTTGTGAATATAAATATGTACCTGAAGCCGTCAGCAAGTTGAAGCCATTTATACCATGACGCATGGACACTATTGCTCACCTGCACCCTAGTCATCCCTGTCAAAGCGCGTATCTTGGCTAGAGCGTTAGCCATGTCGACGCTCCCATCCTCAACCATGGTACCTTCCGCAATCTCAACCTTAACCTTCGCATCGCTGCCTTGATGTCCACCACCCCCCTTCCGCGAAACTCGACCTTTCCGACTCTCGATGGGCGCAACGGTTATAATTGGATCTACCAAGGGAACGGTACAACTGGCGGGTTTTGTCGTCCACATCTCGGCGTCGTCTTGCTGAGCCGTATCCACAGTGGTCGTTGTAGCTGCTGCAGCCAGTTCTAGCGTCCCTGTTTCTCTGAGTGCAGTGCTCTCTTGCCCACAATGTCCATCTCCTACTCCAGGCGGCGAGGCCCCACCCGAGCCATTCTGATGGTGGATGGAGCGGGGGATAGGATGTTGTTATGGTGCAAGCGGTGACATGGACCAGAATACTTGTGCGGTAAACCACTTATCGGCAGTTTAGCAAACGTGGCGCAGAAAGCCCGTACGTACGATTTCCGCGTGGTCGTTCGTACCTGTAACTGCTTGACAGTCGACCCTAGCTGCGCATTCTCTTCGAGTAGCCCTGCCACCAAGGCCTCCACCACCTTCAGTTCGCCTGCTTCTTCCGTCAGGTCATCCCCTAATCGTGTTTCACCATGGTCGCCTTCGCAATCGGCTCGATCCCAGTTGGGTCGACCCCAACGCCGGCTGCCGCTGCCACCACTGCACGGCGTCGGATCCAGCGGAGCATTGAATGGATTGCTGTCGGCGGCAATGTGTCGATTTCGGCCCACCCGTCGAGCCCGATCAGCGAGTGCTGGTGTGTTCCCGCACTCCTCAAAACAGTCCAAGGAGCGCCGTCTTGACAACTTGTTGGCCCTTTCCCTATGTGTCATGAGTTTGTAGACGAGCACGTTGTTGCTCAGTGCTATCGGAAACATGACCGGACAAAAACTAAAAACTGTCCGCATACACAAACAGAACAACAAACACATTATTGTTACTCAGGATTTGCAAAACAAATTACAGACTTAGAGAAAGACATTTGGTGCCCGCAGTTTTCCTATTGGTCAATTGTTTTGGTTGTAATTTTTTTATTGGTGGAACACTCTTGGTCAATAATTTACACGACCGCCAAAAATATAGGGCATGCCTTACTTTTGAGCTAGCTGGGTGAAGCTGAAGATATCCTAGCGATAACTACCACATCGTATATCAATAGAAGCAGCACATTACGAATGGGCAGGGGACGCGTTTCGTGAGCGGGTAAGGCTCGGTTGTTCCTATTGCTGGTGCCCGTGCCGCAAGTTTCATACTCATGAGTTTGAAATATACGCGTCGTAGGTGTGCCTCTTTCACCTCCGCAATGCTTTGTCTGTTTCCCGAAACTTGGCCTCTGCAATCTTGAGCTGCTCCCCCAAAAGCACAGCCTCGCCCTCTAGCTCCTGAGCAAGTGGGATATGTGAATGCAACGCACGCATCAGTAAGCACGAATAACACCGACGCAGAACCACTACGGCAAAGCTGAAACTATTGCATCCTTTTTTTGCGTCACAGGGATGCCGCGGAACACGCCTACCGAAGATGCATGGCCACTGACAGCTCGGTGTCATAGTGACACCACATACCTCTTCGGTATATCATAATAGGGCAAAAACCAAGCACAAACAACTGCTTGTGTACACCGGCGGTAACGGGCCGATAACTACGCCCGCGACGTAGTTATCGGAAGTTGGACGCTCGCCAGCAGAATGCACTCGTCGTCGTATACACTCTTGGCCTGCGGCAGCCCCTTCAAACCTACGGTAGCAATGCGACAACGTCTGTCACCGATTACGGAGATCAAGTCCTGAGTGTGCACTACCAATAACATGTAGGATCTCTCTTGCCTGCACTCTTCTTTGGCAGATCCTCCTCAATTTTTCCTCTCCGCTAGCCTTTAAGGATAGCTCCTTCACCACGCCGCTGAGCTCCTCCTCAGCCTCCGCTATGCGTCGAGCGAATAGTTCTCTCTGAAGGCGTCCCGTACGTAGAACATGTTACATCGACGGAGGCAACTGAGCTTCGAACTGCTAAAATACACTGGCAAGAGTATAGCGCTAGAGCTGGAGCTTTGCGTATGACAGCTTTATAGATTATCTTGAGCTTTTACGTATAATAGTTTTAGAGTTCATCTGGAGCTTTTACGTATATACGTATGGTGCTCGTACGAAGTATAGAGTTTACACTATAAATAGAACGGAATTCGACAATTTCGTGACGTTGAATGACTGCAAGGTGCAGTCCTCAATGCGAGTGACCACAATATTTCCAGACACATATTTATCGTAGAGAGAAGCAAAGCAGCGGCAGCGTGCGCCTGGCACACTCGGCTCGAGTATAACCTGCCTCCTGCTGGTGCCCGCGACCGAATAGAGATGTCGATATGTTGTTTGGCGACGAAAACGACGATACGACAATACCCGTGGAGAAGAGGTAACACATGTAGTTGCCTGCACCGCTTGTCTCATTGTCTCTCCACGGGCAACATGCAGTAAGAGGGCCAGTAAGCAAGTACCGGTCCACAACCCACGATACACTGTCCGAGTAAAAGCCATTATTCGAGGATGTGTGTTGCTGGCCGTACCCCAGAATGTTCCGATTAATGCACTGAGTCAAACCTGCGTTTCGAATGCCTCGCGCTCAAGTCGTCGTCCAGACGCCACCAGCGAAAGCTCCCGCTCCAACGCTTCAACCTTCAACGACCCGAAGAACAGACGGAAATAGACGGCAGTACACCAGCAAATACAGTAGCAAGGGCCGAAAAAACGGACCGACGTAACGGTTTTATGACAGACCATATTCGTACAGACACGTCTTCTCGTACGAGCCACCACATCACATCAAGACCAAGTCACATCATGATTCAATGTCGGAAACAGCAGCAGGCAACTCGGAACCATGTAATACGATAATAGATATGAATATCATTCACAGTAGTAGTAGCTCGTGGGATGGGCCGTTCGCCCGCACTGCCTGAAGCTAGGCAAGTCGACCTGACACCACACGAGTACCTACACACGAGTCTAGAGTTGCCGCACCTCATGCAACCCTAACCCTGCATGTTCCCGGCTCGTTCGTGACGAGTTCCCAATCGGGGGGCGCAGAGGGGGGGGGGTGACTTGCGCCCTATAACACATCAATGAATCCTGCTATTTCAAACGGGCACGCTACTCGTAGTGCTTCCTGCTTGCACTCCTTTCGTACAGAAGAGGAGGGCTACCGACCCTATGTACGACTCGTACGATACCTCTGGTACATATCATACGCGTACGTTCAAGCGAATTCACCAAAAAGGGTTGAAGGTTGCGACTGCGGAGTCTGTAGCAGAACGAGCACCACTTTTGTAATGAGTCGTGTCACACGAATACGCTGCCAGTCGCCGAACCGGTCCAATCTAAAAAAGGCCCTTGACAGTCTCTCGAGCCCTCGGTCCTCAGTCCTCAGTGCCAGAGGTCAGAGGTGGTGACAACGAACTGCTGAGTTTGGCCGTTTGAAATTCTCCGCATGATGAGACGGAATGTGTTGCATTTCAATTTCAAACTCACCCGCAGAAATAATTTGGCACGATCCCCTTTCACCCATCCCCCCACCATCATTGCTTCCAGCTCAGTTTCCATAGCAATCCTGATCTTTCGACGCTGGGAGCTTGGTGAATGGCCGCACCATCTACCATTCGTATCTCGCTCCTCCTCTCCGAGAGAGAAGATACCTTGGTACCTCTGGGTTGGTCTCAGGATTTTCAGAAGTTTACGGGTTTCCAAGTTTTATGGTAGCGTTATCTTTATCCACTCCGAGTAAAAAGTTTGTTCTGGTTCCACCTTCACGCGCCGTAACCTCCCTTGCGCTCGAGCTTCGTCCTGGGAATGGGAAAGCCAAGGCGCAGAGTTCCTCGGGAGCGATTGGAAGGGGACGATGGTGGAAATGGTGCCACCTGCGAAGAGAGCACAGAAGGTAACACACCCGATGCACAACAGCATATCGTCTTGCGGTGGAAATAGCGTAAAAGACTGTTGTCAGACTCTCGCATTCACCACCTGCTCGTATGATAGCTCAAGCCTCGTGACTCGTGACCCGTGGACGGACGGGGTACTTTGTGATCAATACTGCATGTCAAGAAGTTAGAAAAACTTTGATGGAAACACTCCAGACGCACTTGAGGAGTCTGCTTGACTGCATTGCGTTGCATAGAGCCAGTGTGCCTGTACATGTAGTATCGTAAGTGCGTCAAGCATATCATACCGGTAGCCGCGGCGGGCTGACGCCCGCAGGCTTCGCGCATAGTAAGCCGAGGCGGCACAAAATCGACTGTACTGCCAAGGGGTGTACAACCTTGTTACATTGTCCTGCTGGCCCGGGTAGTATCCAGGGGAGTCACTGAACTACCAAGTACATCCTTAAGGGGCCCCTTCGGTATTTAAAAAAAAGGGGAGTGATAAATGTGCCCCCGGGGGCACTTTTCTTAACGACGCCCCCGGGGGCACTTTTAGCTTATTGCTCCCCCGGAATTGGGGCAGAATACAAAGCACATCACCACGAGCGACTACGACGATCGTAGGGCAGCAGATCTGTTTGGGAATTGTCTACTGCATGTGCTGCTGCGGTGTGTGCAGTAGTTCCGCCGATAATCGTGGTTCGCCCAATATACAGACGGCTTCGTATTGTCGATACTCAGGATCTTTCCAGGCATTGGTTTTGGGTGCACATCAAGCTAAAAGTGCCTCTACATGATGCACGCGCCACGAGCGATGACGACGGCCGTAGGGCATTGTCTACGGCATGTGCTGCTGTGATGTATGCAATAATGCCGCCAGGTATCGCTTCTCGCTCCATATACTGTTGTTGTTTGTGTTCTCTTATTCCCAGGCATTTTTTGGGGGCACATCAAGCTAAAAGTGCCTCCGAAAGCAGACTACATATACACGAAGCACGCTACTACGACCGATTACAACGATCGTAGGGCACCAGAATTCTCTGGAACTTGTCTACGGTATGTGCTGCTGAGGCCTGTGCACTAGTTCCGCCGGCCATCGCTTCTCGCTCGATAGACATACGTGTTCGTGTTCTCGATACCAAGGATATTCTCCAGGCCATTTTTGGGGGCGCACCACGCTGAAAGCGCCTCCGGAAATAGGCTGCATGAAGCACGCCACCACGAGCGATCACGACGATCGTACGGCACCAGACCTGTCTAGGAATTGCCTACGGTATTTGCTGCTGCGGTGTGTACGTTGTGGCGTGCTTCGCGTACGAGTTTCTTTTCGGAGGCACGTTTAGCTTCATGTGCCCCCAAAACAATGCCTGCAAAAATCATGAGTATCGAGAATACGAACCCGTCTGTATATCGGGCGAGACGCGATGACCGGTGAAACTACTGCACACACCACAGTAGCACGTGCCGTAGACAACCCCCAAAGAGGTCTGGTGCCGTACGGTCGTCGTCATCGCTCGTGGTGGCGTAATTCATGCAGCCTATTTCCGGAGGCACCTTTAGCTTGGTGCGCCCCCAAAAAAGGCCTGGAGAGATCCTCAGTATCGAGAACACGAACCCGTCCGTACGTCGAGCGAGAAGCTGCGACAGGCGGAACTACTGCACGCCCCACAGCAGATTTTGTCGTTGGCAATCCCCAGACGGGTCTGGTGCCGAACGATGGTCGTGATTGCTCGTGGTGGCGTGCTTCGCGTACGAGTTTATTTTCGGAGGCACTTGAGCTTGATGTGCCCCCAAACATGCCTGCAAAGATCATGAGTGTCGAAAATACGAACCCGTCTTTATGTCTGGCGAGAAGCGATGGCCGGTGGGACTGTAATGCGACTACTGTACACACCGCAGCAGCAAATACCGTAGGCAATTCCTAGACAGGTCTGGTGCCGTACGATCGTCGTGATCGCTCGTGGTGGCGTGCTTCATGCAGCCTATTTCCGGAGGCACCTTTAGCGTGGTGCGCCCCCAAAAATGGCCTGGAGAATATCCTTGGTATCGAGAACACGAATACGTATGTATATCGAGCGAGAAGCGATGGCCAGCGGAACTAGTGCACAGGCCTCAGCAGCACATACCGTAGACAAGTTCCAGAGAAGTCTGGTGCCCTCCGATGGTTGTAATCGGTCGTAGTATCGTGCTTCATGTATGTAGTCTGCTTTCGGAGGCACTTTTAGCTTGATGTGCCCCCAAACAATGCCTGGGAATACGAGAACACAAACACGTCTGTATATGGAGCGAGAAGCGATACCTGGCGGCATTATTGCATACATCACAGCAGCACATGCCGTAGACAATGCCCTACGACCGTCGTCATCGCTCGTGGCGCGTGCATCATGTAGAGGCACTTTTAGCTTGATGTGCACCCAAAACCAATGCCTGGAAAGATCCTGAGTATCGACAACACGAAGCCGTCTGTATATTGGGCGAAACACGATTATCGGCGGAACTACTGCACACACCGCAGCAGCACATGCAGTAGACAGTTCCCAGACAGGTCTGCTGCCCTACGGTCGTCTTAGTCGCTCGTGGTGATGTGCTCTGTATTCTGCCCCAATTCCGGGGGCGCAATAAGCTAAAAGTGCCCCCGGTGGCGTCGTTAAGAAAAGTGCCCCCGGGGGCACATTTATCACCCCCCTTGAAAAAAAGAGTACTTGAGTGTTGAAAAATATATATTTTTCGTTTTTTTACAGCAGCAATACTATTTCTGGTATAATAACACCATATCAGTACTCCTTACGGAAAACGGCATAGCTCCAGTTCTAATGCTCAGACCTTCGACCGACCAACGTATAGCTTGTTCGTTATAGTCTCTATTAATAGCAGGGCTTGTCGTGGGCCGACGCTGATGGGCCGGCCCGGGGTTGGGCCGGGCCGGGCCGGGCCCGGCCCATCAATTTTCGATATGATGGACCGCGGCCCGGCCCGGCCCGGCCCATCAAATTTTAGGTTGGTGGGCCGCGGCCCGGCCCAACCCGTGAAATTCTCAGAGTATGGGCCGCGGCCCGGCCCGGCCCACCAATTTTTCAGAGGGTGGCCCGCGGCCCGGCCCAGCCCATCACATTTTCAAACATTCACGGCCCGGCCCGGCCCGGCCCGGCCCGGCCCATCACATGGCAGCGAGGCCCATGAGACACGGGCTCTGTATGGGCCGGCCCGACAATTTTCATGGGCCGGCCCGTGAATTTGACGGGCCGCCCCATGGCCCGGCCCATGTCTTGTCCCGTACTAAAAGGTGCATGAGTGTACGCTGACGTGATTTTGTTACAATTAATTGTTGATTTTTCGTTGTATTTTCGTATTTTCCCGTCTGGGTTTGGAGGAACAGCTGTTTTCGGCCCATGAGACACGCCTAACCACTACCCACTACGAGTACTCACACAATTCTGCTCCATCAACGACCACTTCGTTCAATGACTTCCGTCCCGACTGTGGACCACCACCACCACACAACAGTACTCGTAGTAGCAGATTGGTATACCTGGTACGTACGTATTTATAGTACCGAAATAAGCATACTCGTATGTATAAAGAACACTACTGCCGGTACTAATACTCTTATGGTAGCATACGAACAGCAACAAACATCAGTATCATACTGCTGTACGACGTGCATACATACCACAGATCATACATATGTATATATGATACTCTGTTACTGCTGTATATGTACCGGTCGCAGAAACCGTCGTGGAGGAAAAGCCTGGAGAAAGCATCGGAGACATGGTGTGGTGAGAAGCTTAGGCGTTGCTTTGTCTAGCACAGTGGTGTGTATGTATGTACGACGGTTGGTTTACGACGTCAGCACCACGAAACGCTTACCTGGTATGTATGATACCTGATATATATGTATCATCGTCGATTTTCGGACCTTTACGCACTTTTACCACTGTAAACAATATCCAACTCTAAATCCAAGTACTTTGTCCCCGAAACGAGCTTGCAGCTTTGAAGGGTTGAATCCTATAGTATGATAAGCTGTATATATTGCATAATGTAAGCCGTAGGCCGTAGTAGAGTAGTTGTATATACTGTATGTAGCAGGCCGTAGGTGTTCTATGTCGTTTTTATGAGAAGCAATACGAGTAGTAGGTGCGTCTTCTTGCAACCGCTGTGTCTACAATGTGCGCCAGTACATAAAATACCCACATTACTTGTGCGTCCCGCAGTGCACTTGTCCACAGAATGGGTTTGCTTTGCTTTCGTCAGATCACCCACCATCAATCCTGTTGTCGCTCTCAAAAGGTTATGATATGTCGGAGGAAACGAGGCGCCTATCATGTCCGTAATGAACTACTGCTTGCTGTGTAGTGTGTGGCCCCGGATCAGAAAAAAATGCTGGGTTAAAAGGATGCATGAAAATATCTGACTGGTGTCACTGAGTCCAGTCCAACCCCGCACGCTGTCTCTGCAGGGCCCCGTCTGTAACTTTGGCGTCGGCGTTCGTCGTCCTGATTCGATTGCTGTCGGCGGGCACAACTTGCATCGGCGATTGTGATGAGACCTTCAACTACTGGGAACCGCTCCACTACCTGCTCTACGGCTTTGGGTTTCAGACATGGTGCGTTCATGAGGTATACATGAGGTGTATGTTGGAGCCTTCTTGGGGATGAGGTTTATGATCACCGGTGCGCAGCATGACACCTAGTTGCCTGGATGTTCAAAGAGGTGCATGTTGATGCAAAAGTGGACGGAGGGTTCCGCTCCGCGTCTCCTTCGATTTACTGCGTTACTGCTGTGATGTTCATGTCTTATCAGCCCTTTCGGGGCTAGTGTACTTGAAACTACATGTATGTATTTTCGAAACTACTGTTTTATTTTGAAACTACTACTCGTACTACTGTACAGCGATAAAACAAGTCAGAAATGCGGTGTTATCTTCCGGTTTTCGTTTTTTATAGTGTGAGCGTGCAACATACGATATGCTATACTTGACGCGTACTACGATAAGGGTAGCACTTTTCGGCCGAACTACTGTAGTCCTGACTATTCCCGACTATTACCGACTACTACCGACTACTACTGACTATTACTGACTATTAGTATACTCAACTGAGGAACTAGCCGGTATATATCCCATTTGTAGCCGGTATATATCCCGTTTGTGTTGCACACTAACCTCATGTTTCGTTAGATCCTAGGTTATGAGATGGTTAATCAGGTTGAGCCTACATACGTACTCGTAGTTCTCAAAAGTCAGTTTTGGGTACTGTAGGGAGCTCCTAAAGCCAGGAGTCCCAGAAACATTAGGTGTTATATATCATGCTCATACCCCTATATTAGCACCTGTCAGTTCGTCTTATCTTGTACAACTTATCTTATGCAGCTGTTTGCCTTGGGGCCCGATGTAAGATGCACCATCCCCTAAAAACTATTATCACCCAAAGTTGCTTCATGTGGCTGACGCTGTGGTTGTTCGTTTTTTTTTTCTTCACTTTTCCCCTGTATACTTGTATACTATAGTCGTATACTATAGTCAACTCCCAAGAAACTGCCTGCCACGAACAAGCTGTTGACAGTATATTAATAGTCGAAATTAACAACCCGATCGCAACCGGAAAGGAATGCTGGCCATGCTGTTGGCTGCAGGTGTTGAGACGGTATCCCTCGACTTCCCACTCATTGGTGCTTCCGAACCGTGCACGATTCTCGCTATCCGTCAACCAGGGAGTATGCCCCCAAGTACGCTCTGAGGAGCTATTTCTACCTCCTGCCCTCCGTAGGCGCAGCAAGAGCGTCGCAAGCTTTCCTGTCTTTATTTGGCCAAGGCGCCGATAAGCCGCAGGTGATAACTAAATGCTGTCTATGAGCTGATCTTCAGGGGTACCCGTTGCGTAGGTTTTGGGCTTGGCGTATGCGGTGCAGTCAGCTTGGGTTCTTCCGACAGCGACGCACAGCGGTGTGCAGATGGCCTCAGAACTTCGAAAACCGTGATAATGGTCTCTTAATTGCTTCGCTCTGAACTGAGCGAGTCGATCAATGGTTTGCTACGCTTGTGCTACGCTTGTCGCTCTAAAATGTGACGATCCTCATGTCGGTCTTAATTTCAACCAGTCAAAGCAATTGGTTGGCACGCCGTGTCTACCAAGATAGTGCCCGGATCGGCGCCGTCGCACTCAGATCTCCTCCTAGTAAGAGTGCAGCCGCTGACAGATTTTTGTTGTTGTCGGTTTCCGTTCAGATCTGGCTGGGCGTGAGGCTGTTCCACGTCTTGTGCTGCACACTGTGCGAGGTGTTGATGTACAGGGCCGTCAAGCAAAAGCTCGGCAGGTAAGCGCTACTTACTAGAAACAGACAAGTGCTTGGTGTGGGTGTGGGCAATGTTTTTGTCTACCGTAGTAAGTTCACACTACTCCAAAGCGCACGACTGAGCTGTTGGCTAAATAAGTTCAACGCGGAGCCCTTACCCCCCCGCATGTCGGGTACAGGGGGCAGGCTGGCTTCGTCATCGAATCGTTAGTATTGTATTAGTTGTCGTATGCAGTACCCACGAACGCAGCTTTAGTCCGGTGCGAAACGTGACAAACTCTTGTTCTGTTGTGCGTGTTTGTTATGCAGACGTGCAGGGGGGTTTTTCCTCCTTTTGTCGGCCACCTCTGCGGGCATGTTCGTCTCCGCTCCAGCGCTCCTCCCCTCCTCTTCCAGCATGACTCTCTTCATGCTCGTCATGGCCTTGTGGATGCAGGAACGCTTTGGTCTCGCGGTACGTTTTCAAAAAAATCTCGGACACGCTATGCTACGGCGGAATTGGTCGACGTTTTGATATATGATACCAGGTATATAACTGGTACATGTATATACTGAAGTATGTCTGGGAAAAAAATAAAAACAGATTTTAGTCGTGGCGATGACTTTGTGAGTGGGCATCCGGTATTGTGGGTCTACTGTCGATACATTCGGAGACGATTTGGTCAGTAAGACATGGCAAGAGTAGCACCATGCAGCTGCTTCGCACGAATTATTCTTCGTTTACACTCACGTAACAGTCTCCTCGATGACGACATTCATTATAGTGTTTCTCCCGTGTCGGGCGGTGGTGTGGTATTTTTTATTTTTGTGTTGTCGCCTCTTTCTGCTCACCTCGTTTTTTGTTTTGATGGATTTCTCGCACGTGTTTTCCTCACTCCCCCACGGGTTGCCCCAGACCCTGTCGTCTATGCTTTGCGTCTTCGGTACGGGCTGGCCCTTCGTGGGACTCCTCTTCATCCCAATGCTGCTCAATTGTGCCTGGGTGCGTTTGAGGCGAGGAGCTTCATTCGCCGAGGGGCTAGGCGCGGCGACGGCTTCGGCCGTGTGGGCCTTCGTGTGCGCTGCGGCTGTGGCTGGTTTGGCCACATACACGGACAGTGGGCGGTATGGCCGGACGACCTCCCCAACATTCAACATCATGTGAGCGTCCGGGTGTTATTGAAATGTTTCCCGTTTTCCTCTCGTTTTTGTTTTTTCGGGATTTCACCGCTTTCCTGGCAGTTCCAACGGATATGTTGTTTCGGTCGGGCCGGTGGGGATACCTGGGCAAGAAGCTGGCGTGTTATGTACCAGGTACCTGGTATGGCTTTGAGCCTGTCCTCGTTTGCCAGGGTCGTGATACTCAGAGCGATAGGTCACCTGTCAACCGCACTTGAAGCTACTTCCGTCTTTTACGTTTTGACCGAGTCTCGAGATGGCCACGGTAACTAAATCACAGCAATCGCGAGTTGAAGGTGTTTTTTTTTTCCTTTTCTGGCTATCGAACGCTTCGTTTCCCGCTCCTACACTGCTTGCTCCGAACAGAAAGTACAACTTTCTCGACGCTGGGGAGGGTCGCGGTGACGAGCTGTATGGTGTGGAGCCAGCGTCCTACTACTTGAAAAACCTATTCCTCAACACGTCCTTGGCCTTCCCCTTGGCAGTGGCGTTGCCCTTCCTGGCCTTGCTGCTTTACCCCATGGCTGATAAGGTAAAATGTGATTGCTTGAGGGGTGTGTCATAGACCTTGAACTTGAACGAGTTGGCGTTTTTGTCATCCTGTCGATCGCCTTGTTAGTATTCGTCGCTTTTCTTGTGCCAACGGTCGTCTATTAGTGTGGAAGGTAGATGGGCATGCGATGACAAGGAAGGGTGAAGCAACGGCAGAATATGGAGTAGATCGATGCTACTGTAGAGTACATCGATCTTAATCTGGAAGTAGGCACACAACGAAGTTGGTCTACGTGTGTGTGCTTCCTTTTTTTTGTTTCCCTTGACTTTTTTTCTTTCTGGCAACGTATATGAGTGATGGACGATGTAGCTGATGCTAAACATTGCCGGATGGCTAAGACAATTATTACTATTACGGGGGAGCATAGTAATCAGGACCAAATATGCTTAGTAAAAGTACTGGAATATGTAGAGTTTTGTCTATGTGATAGGTCCTGATTACTATGGTCGCCCGTAATATTACGACTAGCCACCCGCAACTCTTCGACGCTGTTGTCTGCATGTACTGCTGCTTGTAGCCCTTGTGCATTCCGACGTTCTATGGCGGTCGACCGCAAGCGTTACGTGTCTGTCAGCCTTGTTTGTGCAAAGCGCCACATCGTCGTGATGCGGCCGGTGTTTACCTAATTATACAGTAGTTTGTGGCAACCTTGACCTTGCCGGTGAGTATCGTTCCTACTGATTCCTACTTTGGAACCCCGCGCTTGGGTATTGAATGGACGTAAAATGATTCGCCCTTCAGGTGGCCAGGTCGGAGCTAAGGCAAAAGCTGCTACTGTGCTCCCCGGGCATGCTTTGGCTTATAGTCATGTTCTCCAAGCCTCACAAGGTGAAAAACTCTGTGGTGGCTGATGGCTCATGATTGATGTGTGAGCGCAGTGATTAGTGGTGTTTCGTTCTGTAAAAATGTTGACGTACGCTGCTCCGTTTTCTGGGGCTTGACATGCCTCTCTCCTGCAGGACTCGACGCTCAGACGTTACTCTAGTCGGCTCGCTTTTCATTTGACGTGGCTACCTCAACAACAATGATATACCTCGTACGTACAACGATTATTCCACACCTCGGACAGATCAGATAGATCATCTACAAATAGATCATGATCTAGATCATCTACAGATAGATCATGATCTACTGTAGATCATCTACTGTACTTTTATCACCTGCCGTTGCGAGAGGTTGTGCAGGATCTGCATAGTACAGAGTGTCCAACCCAGGAAATATGCTTTACATCATGCAGATTATGCAAGTCCCACCCGGCAACACGACCTAGACCATACAAGATCGGGAGTATATCTGCCTTGAAAGGTCTACTGCTTATACTGCTTATAGATCATGAAATGGGAATCGATTATTTGTACAAGGAGTGGGACTATTTGCAGTATGTGTAATACCTGTAGGCTTCGAACGGTTCACCGAAGTCGGTGTTTTATGAAGGAGAGAGCACCGCATTTGTTGCGATGATAATGTATCAGCCCTGCCTGTCTGGTTGTTTCCTCGCTACCCGCGGAGCAATGTTTCCCAGGTGTCGGTAGTTGCCGGCAAATGCGATTCTGAACAGAGTAGATACCAGGGATTCATATTTAGTTGTACGAGTAACAGCATAGCCCGATTCTGAAACAGAGTAGTCTAAATTAACGTATAGTGGTACGAGCAGAATGAGTATAAGCGTATCGGAATTAGAAGTGCCGTGCGCCGATGTGCCCCAGCCCTGTGATCCGACATCCAGCCCATCGCCGTGGTCGTGATGGCGTCCCCCTTCTGCAGGAGGAGCGTTTCCTGTATCCAGCATACCCCTCCATTTTCCTGTCTGCGGCATGTACACTGGACATCATCGTCCAGGTGAGGCTACATCAATTTGTATTTGTCCACGCCCTTGCTCACCTTGCTCCCGCTCCTTTCACGAGAATGCATTCGCGGTTGGGACCATTGGGAGCATTTCAAAGTTTCCTGTGTCTTACCTATCGGTCCTCTGGTTTCAGTGGGAATTTCTTTGTTCTTACATCTTGAGAATACACTTCAATCATGCATTAATGAGGCGTTAATGATAAGTGCAATGATACGTTCTGTTGGCCTTTGGGGATGGAGAGTACTTTTGAGATTTGCCATGTCGTGCGATTGTGTCACACAGGTCGATACGCTATATCAATACCCAACTTTGATAGATGTCTCGTTGCTCGGTTACTACATATCGTCCGAGTTGACGGTGCTACCTTGATTACGGACTGCAGACACGCTGGTGTGTCCTTCACCCCTCTGCGAGAAAAACGCTTGCGATCAGATCGCTTGCAAGCACGTCGCTTGCAAACATATGGGTTGCACATGCTCACAAATCCAATCCCATGAGCATGATTGTAGATTATCAGGTACCAGGCATACTGCACCTTACTTTTGTATGCGACATAAGCGACAGCTCATTGTACCGCGCTTATGGCAGGCGGCCAGCGAGCTCGTGGACAAGTATCGCGGAGGCGCATCAGCGGGGAAGGTGCTACCGCAAGCAGCGGCCATGTCATGTAAGAATTATCCGGCAGCTCAAGTCTAGACCCCACTCCAGAGCGCTGCTCGTCCTTCCGCGCTTGCTTGTCATGTCCAAATTTCGGGAAACCCGCTTGAATATCATCATACGACAGAGGAAACATAACGAAAACCGACAGCGAATACTTGGTTGCGGCCGCTCTCCTTTTTTTTTTTTTTTTCCCATCTCATTTATTATCTTCGCACTTCTGTCTTTCTCCCTCCCTAGTCGTAACTCAGATCCGGGGTCACAAAGTAGGCTCCTCTCCCTCCCCCCCCACTACGGTTCTTGCCTTGATTTTTATCGCGCAGAGGGTTCAGCCTTCCCAACGCTCGTCGATTTTCATCGAATTTTGCCAACTCACGCTCTCGCGCTTTCCGCTAGTCAACTTTTTTTTTGCGAGAAAAAGTCCCTATGAGCATGCACTCGGGGGGGCTCGAACTCGCGACCTTGACGCTAACAAGCTTCGTGGTTACCTGCTAGCCCACCGGGGCGACCGGCTCCTTGGGAACGGATGTCGCCAGCATGGTACTCATTTGTGGTTTATTATAAAACACGCCGTATCCTTGGTGCTCTTCCTGACAGCAATGCGGTGTCCTTGTGGTGTCCCTGTGGTGTCCGTGTGGTATCCTTGTGGCCCTGTCGGATGATGATGATGATGATGATGATGTCAGGTGTGCTTTTTGCGGCGTGCCTCGGCATGTGCCGAACCGCGGCTGTCGTGCGATTCTACAACACCCCGTGCAACATTTTCAAGTGAGTCCAGTCCACCTTTCCTATTACAGTCCTGACAGTAACCCCTTTAGGCATGCACACACCTTTTGGGGGACAACTTAATGTTTATAGGGGATTGGTGTAGTCATTTGTTTACAGTTCCAATCTCCCGACCGCTTCAAGCGCGGCATACTGCAGCGTAGCTCGGGCAACGTGATCCCGATACAAAAGGTATCGAGGTGCGCCCTGGTTGCTGTAATCTACTGCATATTACTTGCCGTGATAGCTTTGTTAGTGGCGTACGGCGCCACATGCTTACGCGCTGTCATGACGGCGATGCTTCAGGTTCGTTTACTACCGGGAGTTGAGGTCGTACTGGGATACCGTGGAGAAGGCTAGCGAGATGATGAAGCCTGTTCGCCTGTGTGTAGGGGGCGAGTGGTATCGATACCCCAGCAGCTTCTACATTCCGCACAAGAACATCGACGTCAGTTTTCTGAGGTCTGACTTCCATGGACAGTTGCCACAGCCCTTCCCGGTGAGTCAATAATTTTCTTACGGTACTCTCGACCGCACCGAGTGAGATTGGCAGACGGTGTAGCTCCTCGCGTGTGTGCCGAACATCCATGTGCGTTGTGGGTCTCAAATGGGCCTCAACCATGTTGCGCGTCCCTCCTATCGTGGTGTTAATGCGCCAGGATGGTGGCTAGGTAGCCGTTCGTTGTTGGCGTTGCATGCGTTCAAACTCGCCTCCAATCCTCTAGTGTGTGTGTTTTTTTTTTGTCATCTTCACTTTCGAGCTCGATTCGTAGGGGTTTTATCACCCTCAACAGCATTCTGGACTAGTGCAGTAGCGGTGGTGGCAGGTGTCTTCCCTTCTCCCCCCCCGGTAGTGTGCCAGATAACATGTAGATATATAGACGTTTACACGGTGGTCGCCATATGAAGCCCAATCATCCGCATAAAGTGGCGGAATACGAGCACTCATGTGATCTTGCTTGTCGCTGGCGTGATCTTTGAAACTCTGTTTGTTGCCCCAGGCTGTCGATGGTACCATGGCCGAGCCTCTGCAGCCCTTCAACGACGCCAATGCAGAAGAGGACGAACGGTGAGATTAACGCACGTTCTTTTTATTCCTTACATGCTTCATGTGGACACGGCTAGTTGGTGTATTTTCATCGCGCAGCGTTGCCTTCACCTTCCTGTCAGGATTGTGAACATGAGGGCATCATACTTCGTACACATTTTACATGGTTGAGAAAAATCAGCAAAGCCCGGTATGGAGGAGCGGATGAATATGTCTCTGCTCGATCAACCCGCCTTTTTCCAGCGTCGCCGTGAACACCGATTTCTCTGTGATTGTTATGGTTTCATGTTTCTCGCGCCAAGAAGATCCTGGTCATCATTAGGTGTCGGAAACGGGACGAAGAAACATCTTATTGCACAGCTATATATGACACCATGCCACGAGTATGATACGGTTACAACTACTCCAGTACAGGTGCACTACTGGAAGCACAGCAGCGAGGGGGCTTCTGTCTTTTGTCCTTTCGTTCCCATGCTCCAATCAGTTAATTCGCCGATTAGACCTTCTTTGTCCCTTATTTATTTCTGACTTGAAGCTTCGCGCCTGACGGTGTGAATCAGCAAACGGAATTTTACCCACACCTTGGTTTCTCGGTGTGTTTTTCTGTGCCACATGTGTCATCCTTTGATTGCATAAATACCCATTAAGTATGAATGCGAATATTTATTACGTATCACTTGGGACTACTGTAGTTCCAACAAAATGGTTGATATGGTTCATACTGCGTGCACCTCTTAATTTCAGCTGAGCGTGTTCAAGCTTAGGTCTCGTTGGTCCCAGAAAAAACAGAAAAAAAACTGCCATAGACGCCGATTTCGGCCCCGGTAACCCCTATACACTCGTGTGGAATGGGTACATGATCGGTTTCAGGATTATAGGGGCATGATAGAGTTTTATAGGTTCGGTCGGCCAAAGTATCGATCAAAACAATCATTATCCAAGCGTTTTGTCAAAGCTAGGCCAAGTAGCATGAAGCCCTCTGTGAAAACTGTATGCGCCGGGTGATGGTCGGGTTGAGGGTTAGGGTCGGGGTTAGGGTCAGGTTGGGTCCGCCAAAGTATCAATCACATCAAATCATGATCGCGATCATCCAACCGTTTTGTCGAAGTTATAGGCTAAAGGGTATAGATACAGTATACAGTTCTCTAAAACAATACATAGCGTTTGATGTCCTCCCGTTGGTGCCTGGCCCCTCATTGTTTCCTCACACCTAACCACGCCTAAGGTTTGTGGCGCTGGATGATTGCGACTACGTCGTAGCAGTCAGGTACAGAGACTACGACCCCCTTTCCACCCGGGCCTCCAGCGTAGTGCAGGACATCTTGAAGAACAAAGAGCAATGGCAAACGGTGAGACTGTTGCGCACCAGTACGCACCAACACTTTGGCGGGGAAGTGGATCATAACTATGACGATGAATAGCACACTAGTGGTACGCCGAAGCACCAGTGAACGCGAAAACTGTAACGTAACGTAATATTACGGCCAACCAACCCCACCCCCACCCACCCACCCAGCGACCCAGACAAGTACTCCTGCACGGTACGAGTACCTAGTAATAAAACTGCCGCTGTAGCTGTACGTATGAAACACGTGCAGTAGTGCGTACCATTACCAGGATTTTTGTTCTTTGTTGATTTGTGTGGGAGCGACTTTTTATCTTGAAGTTAGTGTGACTATCTCGCTTAGTTTTTATTGTTTTTCGGTTCTGATTCGAGTTTTGATCACCCTTTTTTTTTGTTATCTTGAAGTTATAGCCCGGGGAGCGAGTATCTCACTTAGTTTTTACTGCTTTTCGATTCTGATTCGAGTTCCGATAATCATTTTTTCGATTTTTTTTCGGTTTTGTATCTTGAAGTTAGTGTCGTAATTTGTATCATGAATTTAGTGTAGGGGCGACCCCAGGAGGGAAACGCCTCCGAAAACATTGGAAAACCCTTCTTTTCCCGCCGATCCACCCCCTTCACGGAGAGCGAGCGACCCGTCCCCGGGAGGGCGCCTTTCCACGCCCCCAGCTCGCCATGTTGGGCGTTGGCGCCCGTTCTTTCGGCGGGAGCACCGAGGGCTGATGTGTGGGGCGGGCGCGGCTCGGCCGTGCGGGCGTGGGGAGTCGGGTAGCGGTCAGGAGAGCCGGTGCCTCGCGGGGTATACTGAAACAGGCACACTCGTGAAGGTTCACTGTGACGTCATCACCTTACTCACTACCGAGCAGCATTAAGTTACAAGGATAACACGAGTGAAGCTGCGGATATACCACAAGACTGGAGAATGTAAACGCAAATCCAACGACAAGGTTTTTTTTGTTGCTACCGTTTACCTGGGACTGCGAACAAGTGTCACCCAAAGGTTGTAGAGTTGGGGTTCGCTATTGCTACTCGGAGTTCGTATGTGTTTTTAGTGGATGATGAGACAGCACCGTTGGTTGTGAAACGAATCGGCATCCATGAGGTGAACAAAACGCATTTAAAATATCCAACGAGTAGGGTGTGCGTATCTCTTTCAACAGCTGGCAGGGCTGCGTTCTGTGCTCTCTTCCGATGGGCAAACTGACTACATGTGGTGCATTTGTGAAGAGAATACCTCTTGTGAAAGAAAACACTCTTGCAGTGACCGCACGTTAATTTTAATATGTATTTCCTGCCTCCCACCCTGCCTTTGTGTGCACGCCCCACCCCACCCCGCACGCATTGGTGCGCTCTCTAGGCGCTGTCGCACAAGATGCTGGACGCAGAGTTCTCCGACCCTGCTCTGCGTGCGTTCTTCATCCCCTTTGTCTCAGAGCGTTTCGTCAGGCACGGAATACTCAGCCTCTACCGGAGGGCTACACCTGGCTAGGGCGCTTCTCAGAAATAGAGTTGAACGGTTGTCTTTTATCATGTCACCCTATGCGCTGTCTCCTACAGACACCACGTACCTGGTACCCGTCCGTGTTTTTTTTAGCATAGGAGACCTGGTAGCTTCTAAACCTGGTGTGTTTTGTAGCATAAGGGACCTGGTACTGGGAGTGTCTTGTAGCTTGTAGCATCACAGCTCGATCAAGGCGCTAGGGGAAAATGTGCGATGGAGAGCTAGCTATGCAAAAACGCATGTGCCCTATTTTCGGTTTCACCATTCCTTGCGAGGCCGCTCGTCTCAAGGCCACTCCAATTGGTCGACTTTGAAACCGTTCTCGTTGTTGTGCCATGGTTCACGTTTTGTTTTCGTGGCATACAGGCACTCACGTCTGTCTGTGGGTTGTCAAGACGTTAGTTTTGGCGTTTTTCGTGCCTGCTACGCAAGTGGCTCTAGAGTTGTACCTGTACGCAGGTCTGCTCGGTATCTGTGTACTACGCACTTTCGCAACATGAGAAACCCTTATTTTCTTCGAGTAAGCTTGCACGCAATCTCCCTTTGATGGCTGGAGTCGTTGGAGGTCGCAGTGAAAACTGATATACACCACCACACTATGACGTTATGACGACACCACACAAACATGCCACAGAGAAGCTTGGTAGAGGTTTAGGCAACCGAGCGAGGGAGGTGCCTCCCGGTCCAGTTCTGGAAACGCAATGCCGAAGTTTTTCAGGGCTGGTGCCAACGGGGGATAGCGCGTTCTTCAGCTCCATGTAAAAAATGTAAGGTAGCTGACAGCTCGCTGTGATGGTTTGCCTCGCACAGTATAGCACGTCATCCATTACAATTCCGGTTCGTTCGATTTTATCGGCACCTTGTCTAGTGCCAAGTTTTTTTTTTCATTTTTTTCGTTCCCATCCCATTAACTGTCTTCACCCTTCCTGCTCCCTTCCAGTCGGAACTCAGATCCGGGGTCACTAATTAGGTTATTCGCCCCCCTCCCCACTACGGTACGTGCCTTGCATTTTTATCGCTAGAAGAGGCCAGCACTTTCTTCCCTCGTCGAGTCGAGTCGTACGCGGGGCGCCCTTGTTGCGTGTATCTATTTCAGACAATAGAGGATATTCCTGGACACACCATGAACATTCAAAAGGAGTTACACCGAATTTAGGGGTACGACCAACTTCGATGGACCTGCTACAACAATGGACAGCTTCGCCACAACCCGGGATCGGATCGAGTATCCTCCTCCCGAGCGAGGGTCGTTCCAACGCACGATTTGCTCCCACGGATGGGCGAGCGTATATTATCGGTGCCGTACCTCTTATTTCCCATCAATGCCGTGCTTGTCAACACGGCCGTCGATCTACTACTACTACTACTACAGTTCCAATATTAATACTTACCAGGTCGTACGCTAACTGCTACTACCTGGTACGCTTTTTGCGACAGTTGTAGACTTAATTAAGTTGTTGAAACAATAATTTCCCGCGACGTATGAAAGTACACTACAATACTACTAACTGTAGACACCAGCCTTTCTGCTTTGATCCATTCAATATTGGGTTGCCGTTTTCTTTCTCGCAGCGGTATATGGCTCGTATAGTAGTTGTTTGGAAGTTTATGGCTTTGAAGTGTGTTTTATACACACATACATACATACATGGGTCGGATGGAAAAAACGTGAGAACAATATTTATTTTATGCAAAACTATTACCACCGTAGAAGTACAGTATTAATAGTACTGGTCACACGAAGCATCCCGAGGTACGACACGTGCACAAAAGGACGGTGGATGGTACTGGTTGTGCTGTTGTACGCTCTTCGTACGAGAAGATTTTGATGGCACCGCACATCTCGCTTTTTAGGCCGCAAATTATACCTGGGTTCCAATAGAAAATAAGCCGCGAGCCTGCTGCTGGCGTCGATTCAACCCATCCTTGCTATGAAGATCCCACCGAGCGCTCTCGGCTTTATACTGGAACAACGCTTGATTCGATC
The DNA here is from genome assembly GCA_008828725.1 of Saccharina japonica. Lineage (NCBI taxonomy): Eukaryota > Phaeophyceae > Laminariales > Laminariaceae > Saccharina > Saccharina japonica. The sequence continues at coordinate 525,364 of MEHQ01003403.1, read as the reverse complement.
GAACCCACCTCGCTCACATCATTCCACCCCGCATCCCCACAACCACAACCACTCCGCCAGTTACTGCGCCGGAGTAAGAGGGTAGCGAATCAAGGCGACCCGACAGACCTCTGGGACAGTCGACTCTAGAAGTCCTTCACGGTGGTGCGTACGCCCGGGTGGTCTACCTTTAGGCGCGATAGTGCGATTGAGTATCGATAGCGATACATTCAGCGCATTCTTGCCTCCATGGAAGAACACGAGCAGCATACTCACGAGACAACTCGCCACGGCCACCAACGGCCATCAAGGAGCGCAGCGGAACAGGTAATACCACAGGTATTTATTGTGTGTTCGCGTCGTACGACCGGCGCCGGCGCGTGGCTGTGCGGCGTTCGCGCTTAAATCTCGTTGTCACGTTTTTCGCGATGAAGCAGGCATGCTGCGCGCTTTTGTTTGTTTTCAACTCGGCCGGCAAGTCTTGGTAGTCGAACAACCTAACCCGCATCGAGGGTCCCGGTGCTACGCGGTACGTGCGCGCGATAGTCGCGTAGGGGAGATACCGAGCTGATGGTTGGGGCGCGCATTCTGCCGTGTGGTGTAGGAGCGGTGGGCGGTGTCAGGCACGAAAACAATCGGCCGTGTTTTGATATCGCGTTTTTGCTTTCAATCCGGCCGAGTCCTCGGGTAGAAGTCGAACAACCCAATCCGCACCGAGGGTCCCGGTACTTCGCTTTACGCGCGCACGGTAGTCATGTGAGGACAATACGGGCTAATGGTCTGGGCGCACGTTTTGCCGTGTGGGAGAGGCGCGCCGTGGGCCGTGACAGGCACGAGAACAATCGATCGACCTGAGACGGATTCTTCGAATAACGAAGGTTCAAATAGTGCTTTTTGGTGATTGGGGTCTCTTTCTCGCTTTCATCGGGATCGGCCTACCCTTCCCCCCAAAGACGACCAGGACACCGCTACACTGCTATGTCTACTTAGATGCCGCCTTAGGAGACGATTTAGAGCTCACGGCGCCGGAATGGGGCAGCTTTCGTCCGGTACTTGGTGCACGGTCGTGAAGCCTCAATTCTACCGAGAACGCTGATGATAACGATGATGATGTCCAATGTTCCACGTTACACGATCAGTACTTGTACTGATTTGAGTATAGGGAGAAGGAGAGAAATGGCGGGCGCCGTTGTTCGTCGCCGTCGCTTGTCGCCTGTCGGTTGTTTCTTTTGAAAATATTGTGTGAATTCCATTGGCCAAACAATTAGGCCGCGCTTCAAATAATTAGGCCGCGTTAAAAAAAATAGGCCGCGTTTCAGACAATTCCTCTCGTCGCTCGTCGCACGCCGGCTGCCCGAGATGCCCGCTTCCCGCGCACTCTCAGCTGCGTGCCCCCGCCCAGGGACGATCGATCTTTCAGGAAGCAATCGCTACAGTTGTCCCTCCCTACGATGACCCCCTCTCACGCTGCCCCTTCCTCCTATCTCGTCACCTGCCGCATCTTACGGCCACAACGAAGATTCAGCGTGCCGACAGCCTCTTGTGCTGTCGCTGTCCGTGATGCGGCGTGTCGAACAACGTCCCGTGGTCGCGTTTGTTGTGCCTCTACCGTCTGTGCTTATGCCTGTCTTTTCAGCCATCGAGGCCGAGGTTGAGGGGTCTACTGCTGGATCCAGATGGAGTAGGCTTTGGGTGAGTGGTGGGCGGAATTAATTGAACCGCGTATCTACACGCAGAAGACGATATGCATCATATCATATCATATCGTACCGTATCACGTCATGTCATATGATACATATCATACAAGGGTACTGCTGTAGACAGCATATATCGTACCAGGTACGAGTACCAGGTGTCAATTAGTCGATCTACGAGGAGTGAACTTCAGTTTTTTTCAGGGTTTTCGGGTTCTTTCTGGTTTTGCAGAAATAATTTCTGGAAAAACAGAATAATTTCATCCCCGAAAAAACTCGCAGTTTTTGCGAAAAAACTCGCAGTTTTTTTTTTTTTTAGGTACGAGGGTGAGGAGGATCGGACAACCGCGCTATGCTACGACCGTAGCTGCCCTACCCCTCACGAGCAAACAAGACTGGCCAGGCTTGTCCCCAAGGTCCTTTACAGGCCATGGCCGAGCGCAGAAGGCGCAATAGCAATCTGAGCTCTCATAAGCGAGTGGACACAGTGACACAGTGACCGCACCGAGGTAGCCGACCGAACGAGCTCGCTGAGGGCAGTAGCTCAAACGTTTGTAGCGTTGGGCGTCGTAGCGCGACGAGTTGGTGATGTATTTCACTCTCCAAGGCACCGACACCTGTTTACGAGCCAGGCCGACTGCAGTGGGACCACCACACGGATGGTTACCGCGAGCGCTGCTGCTGTAGTGACGGTTTTGTGCCTGGTGGACGATTATTAGCGAGGCAGCTGAATGAAGCTCGTACTCGTTAGGATAAATATCCTAGCTAACAAATTGTATAGGGAGCTCGAGCCTCGTTAGGATTTACCCATTTTAGAATTTGGGAAAATACTGAAATTTCAGGAAAAACCCGAAAAAGTACGTATCGTTAAGATCGACCCTTATACGAGATATACTCGTACGCGTTCGACGTATTATACGAGGTACATATTCGTTCGACATATTTTACGAGGTACAGTACCTAGAAAAAGAAGGTAGCGGCCGTCAAACATCTACACATGTACCAGCACAATTTCGATGTTTGGTGACGGTGTGGTGAAAACTCAAAACTCAAAGCACGTCATGAGCAGGAGCCGTATCATACGTCGGGAATATTCGAGCTGGACGAAAACCCACGGGTGCACATTATTTGATTTTAGTGGTATGCCACGACAGATACCACGATATGGCACGGTTCCGCGGCATGCCACGGCAAGGCCCATGGTTTACCATCTGCCGCGGGACGTGCCACGGTTGTGCCCGCGAATATTGCTGTGATACTGGCCATGGTATCCAACGGCAAGCCCCGCGGCAATGCCCGCGGCAATGTCCACGGCAAGACCCGCGGCGGAAACGTCCGCGGCAAGACCCACGGCAAGTTCCACGGATCTACATTGTTTGACTTTTTCGTGGCCCTGTCCGCGGTACGTGTCGCGGTATGTCGCGAACCGTGCCCCGACATTTCGCGGCATGTCGCGAGATGCCGCGATACGTTGGCGCCGTCGCGGATTACGCCACGGTTCTTCCCGTGGCAGTGGCCGCGGAACTCGCCGCGGCATGCCACGGCTAGCGCCAAGGCAACTGCCACGGCATGCGCCGCGGAAAGTACCTTGACACGTGTCGCGACAAGTGTCGCGGCGTGTGTCGCGGCAGCTTTCGCGTCAAATGTCGCGACGTGTGTCGCGGTGTGTATCGCGGCGTGTGTCGTGGCTAGTGTCGCGTCTGGTTTCGCGCTGTGTGTCGCGGCGTGTGTGTCGCGGCGAGTGTCGTGGCTAGTTTCGCGGCGTGTGTCGCAGCGTGTGTCGCGGCGAGTGTCGCGGCTAGTTTCGCGGCGTGTGTCGCGGCGTGTGTCGCGACAGTTGTCGCGGTGTTTGTTTGACAAAATGTCGCGGCGTGAGTCGCGGCGCGTGTCGCGGCGTGTATCGCGGCGTGTGTAGTGGCGTGTGTAGCGGCGTGTGTAGGGGCGTTAGGGTTAGGGTTAGAGTTAGAGTTCGGACACTCGCCGCGACACTCGCCGCGACACTTTCCGCGACACTCGCCGCGGTGCTTGCCGCGGTGCTTGCCGCGACACACGCCGCGACACACGCCGCGACGCACGCTGCGGTGCTTGCCGCGACACTCGTTGCGGTGCTTGCCGCGACACACGCCGCGACACACGCCGCGGACATGGCCAGGCTTGCCATAGATCTTGCCGCGTAACGTTCCGTGGCGTGCCGTGGACACTTTCGTGGCGCTTGTCACGGGCCTCGCCGCGGGTCGTGCCGCGGCGGTCGTTCCGCGACACGCCGTGGCACTGTCCGCGTCATGTCGCGGCACGTCGCGGGGTGTCGCGGCATGTCGCGACATGCCGCGACAGCGTCCGCGACATGCCGGCCGCGACACGTCACGGACGCTGCCGCGACGTGTCGCGACATGCCGCGGACAGTGCCACGAAAAAGTAAAAACAAAATCCACTTGGTACCATGTTTCCATTGGGCCTTGCCGCGGAACTTGCCGCGGGACTTAGCGTTGGACTTGTTGCGGATTTTGCCCCGGGGTCTTCGCCGCGGACCTTGCCGCGGGCCTTGCCGCGAGTGTTACCATGGGCATGGCCGCGGGGATTGCCGCGGGCCTTACCGTGGGTATTGCCGTGGATATTGCCGTGATATTCCGCGAACATTGGCGTGGCGTGCGGTGGGTCTTGCCATGGCGCGTGGGGCTTGCCGTGACGTGCCGTGAGGGTTGTTATGGTGCTTGCCGTAGGGCTTGCCGCGGTAGTCGTTCCGCAACATGTCGTGCCAAATGACGTGGACTTCCACGACATGCCGTGGCATGTCATGATATGCCTTGTTCACTACCATGACATGCCGCTGCATGCCGTGGTAATGCCGCGGCACTGCCACGAAAAACACAAATGATGTACATCCGACGAAGCTCTAAATACCCCGTGGTGGCTTTAAACTCGAGCAGACCATGTCACAGTGTGGTGGTCACAACTACTGTGGACATGTCGACATGATTGACACCAATAATATATGGTGTTCATCATCGGGGACGCCACGAATAGCACGTGCTCACGACAGACTACTCTACTGCAAGTCTATCCTGCATGGCGCTCAGCGATCGCCACTCGATATTGTACATTTCTCCCGGTCTCCTGCTACTGTTGATTCACGTGTCATGGTCTTTCGGTACTTCCTCCTGCAGGTCACGGCAGATAAAGTCGGAGGAAAACTCTATCTCTACAGGTTTTGAACGATTGGGCTCTGGTACAGAGGTGAGAAGTAGTCATGGTACTTCGGTTGTTTGAATCTTGAAACGTTATTGTTCATGCATAACGAACGTGTGTATGTAGACTAGATGGTATAATTGCAAGCACAATCGAGAGGAGCACTGGCTTCACACAGTGAGCAACGGTTTTGATATTTGACGTACACTCATCAAAGTGCCGCGAGTAACATGTCTATATAACGTCATGAGTTGCGCCGTAATCATTTTTAGCTGCCCATGCATTTGTTTAACCGACCAACAATACTACTATATATGTTGTCAAGTAAACCGAGTGGTAGTGACCCAAAGTGGTCTTTGCTTGACGTTTCGATCGTCAAGTTGGAAAACGAAAGGTTGGTTTGGATTAGCAGCCAAACATCTTTCGATGACATGCACACACGCTTTTCCTACGATATATTACTGTAATAGGGTATCCGTTTGTGTGCGCCAGAATTCCCACGGCTACGTGTACAGTAGGCGCTCTCATGACCACCCAAGCAGCCTTGATCACCACAGCAGACTCACTTTGCGGTCGTCCCCATACCGATCGTTTTCGCTTCAACAGGCTTTTGCTGTGCTAGCGCTATTCTTCATCGCTCTCTGGGCTTTCTGGAGGTGCATAGTCAGACGACAGTTAATCGCGACAGTGATAGAGGGCCAGGACATTAAACTATCGAGGAAGCAGCCCAGCAGTGTTAGCACTAGCGCCGGATCGCTTAGACGAGAGGAACTTGACCCCGGTCCCCTGAACGACCTGGAAAACCAAGGTAGTACACACTTTTGCGGTGATTTTATCGCCGTAAGGTATGAAGAGTCTGGTCCTATCAGACTAGGCGGCCATGCCTTGACAGGGTCTAGAAAGCAGCGGGAAGAGGCGAAGTCGTCCCAGAGCAGCAGCAGCAGGCACCGCGGAGCAGGCGAAGACATCGAGGATGGGGGAAACATGTTTAGCTCCCCCCCTAGCATCGACGAAGTCCTGCAACGCAGCGTACGTGGCTTCCGCGAACCATGGTGGACGACACCTGCCTCTGGCAAGGACAAAAATCGACAAGATGAGGCCAACACCAACCTGGAAGCCATCGAGGGCTGCCCCCTGCAGCCTGAAACTCTGGTGGGCGCGTTTGATGCATTGTGCCAGCTTATTGCCTCCGTTTTTGAGGGATTGCGTATATGGTCAGTGCCGCTGGGTAGCGCTGTGGTGTCCATAGGTGACACTTGCGGCTCTCAAAACTGGCGTGCAATTGAACATACGGCGCGAACAGAACATTCGGCGGACGACATTTTACTATACGTGATGGGCTCAGAATAGGGTGGTTTTTTTGCTGACTCGTGCACGCTGGTCCCTCCTGTTCGTTCGCACTCCGACCTTTGCCCCGCAGGCCTTCTTGAAGGACCACGCCGGTTCCTGCCCCAGAAGCCGCTGCATGAGCGCTGTGCCGGAAGACATGTGCCTGCTTTCGTCTCCATCTTCAGTTAACGCTGCCGACACCTACGTCTTCGGCGAAGAGACTAAGGATGAAATAACGGGCAGTATGATGCTCAGGTCCGTGGCTGCACTGTCACCCGCTGTCACACCCACACCCGGGTCTATTCAGAAGCGGTGCATGCTCTACCAGACTCTGTCCTTGGTAAGCGAAGAGCTGGTGCTGCCTTTGCAGGCCGGGTCAAGCTCACGGCATAGCGAAGCCTTCGACAACCAGGCGGCGGGCATGGAAATAGTCCAACTCGCCGACGAGGCGACCCAAGGAGGTTACGCGATCATAGAAGACGAACAAGATGATCACCCCGTGTCAATCAGGTCAAAAGAAGACGCCCATCACCTCCGAGCGGAGTCGAAAGAGGAGGAGGAGAACCTCCCTTTGCTGCCGGTTTCTCCCTCCGTGGAATCGCCCGTACAAGAAGTAGCTGAGCGTCCCTCCATGACGAGCCGGCTTGTTGGCATCCTGCGCGGCGTTTCTAACCTGACGACGGCCATCCGCGGTACCTTCCTGGCCCGACACTGCTCTCTCTCGCGCTCTGAGGAGAACAGCGACCTTCAGTGGGGCAGAACCCTCGGTGCTGGGAAATACGGCCGTGTGACCCTCGTACAGCACGAGTTGGGGCCCTTCGCAGTCAAAGAACTGACTGAGGTAGGCGCTTCGTTGCCGTTAGCCTTGCGCATTCTTTTGTGTCATTTTGTCAACACTCTGCTTGCCTCCCCAACCGTAATATTTGAGTTGCCATTCAGAAAGGTGTGCATATACTGCGGTGGCATGAGACCCGCTAGAGTGGGTGCAGTAGGTACAGTAAGGCGGTCAGTCCCCTGCAGTAGGTGCAGCAGGGAGGAAAATGCAATGGCGGTAATATCGGTTCCCGCTGTCTTCTTTTGGTTGTTTTCTCCCCTTGCCGCCTTTTTTAACTTTAGGAAGCAGAGGACGACGACCGTGTGTACGCCCTCAATGAGATGGAAACGTTCTTAAGGTGAGAACAATCATAGACTATATCTCCACCATGATGCTATTAATTGGTTACATTCAGTACATACTACACCTTGTTTCGACGATCTCTAGTTAATAGCGAAAGCATGCGCGTTGCAAGGCATGAGATACGAGAAGTTTTGTTTAGCTCACAATCTGTAACTCCTTATGTTCTCGTTTTTCAGATGGATCGCTGTGTTTCGTACTCACGGCCCATAGGGATTACTGAGCGTACTTCAACCGGACTGTTTAGTTTTGGGTTGACCGTTGCGGCATGAACGTACCCGTGGCCGTAGGTGTCAAATCGATGCAACAAATATGCCGAAAGACAGCACAAACGGACCAAACTAGCGCCGGTTGAAATGTTCCCGCGACACTGCAGAGTGGTGTAATAAACAATGATCGCATGCCAATATTAGGAGAACAAGAATACACCGCATTCTGAAACATCAGCCGTTGCATGCTACAAGGACGTTGTTCACCCCCCCCCTCTACATCAGACGCCGATGAAACAGCAAATGCTACAGATGTACCTGGAGGTTTCACAAAAAGGCGAAATCACACCTGTCTGAGACGCCTTAGCCCATTTTTGTCACTGGGACTAACACACTCCTTCTCGCACCACCACCCCACGCCTACGCTTCGTTTTATCTGGAACGCTTGTGTGTTTTTTCCACGACGCGCGTCTTGCACCTACTGTAGTGTTGGGGACAACCCGAACATCATTCGAGTGCTCGCGATGGACAGCACCCTGCCTACGATGCCCATATTGATGGAGGCTGGCATGGGGGACATGTTCGACATAGTGGGCGACAATACAATCTCAATGCAGGGAAAAACCAGGCAAGGGCACGATTAAACTCTTCGCGAAGTCGAGCTGTCGCGGTAATGTTCGCACGTCCGACCGATCTTCCGCGTGTCGGAGTATGGACCATAGATACTATGTAGGGCACTGTTAGTGCCTCATTACATTTCTGTCTGCACATTGACGACATTGTGCGCCAGATGGTCTGGCCTACGCGAGGCACAGCGCCGCACGTGCCGCGTTGTAATATTTCCACCAAACACACAGTTGTCCCTGTCGGTCATGAGGAGCGGAAAGCTGACACCTTCTTACGAAACACACGGATTCGGAGTAACAGATATTTCAGTCTGTGCAGGAAGATAGGCAACTTTTGGAAACGTAGAAACAAAAGCCACGTTTGCAGTTGAAGCCATGTGGTGATGTTCTCGTAACCCTAAGAATCGTTTATGATCGTATCACCGTTCAGGTAGGGCAAAAGTTGAAAAACAAAACTCCATTAGATGAACCCCGGGATGCCCGGAGCTGCGCACGATTTTCCCAATAAGGAATTTTGTTTCTTTGACAGAGGTCGTACAGATCGAACATTCGACATGTTTTTTCATTTCTTTTCACTCTACAATAGGATATCCAACAGTAGCGGCATATATTCCGGCACAGTGGTAGGCGCACATGATGTTTTCTACTTCACTGGGATAGATACCGACATCCGACTTATAACTCCTGCGCGTTGTGCTCTGACCAAGTTCCTAGCTCGTCAGACACGCCCTCGACTCCGCTGTGCCCGTACCGTACCTCCTGCAGACTTCTTCACGATGCGGCTTGTGGAATAAGCCACATGCACCGTAAAGGAAAAGTGCACCGCGATATCAAAGCGGGAAACATCGTGGTCGTAGGAGGGCCTGAGGAGGAGACCTTAGCGGCTAAGATTGCCGATTTCGGCCTGACATGCGGTGAGCAACAATATCACTGGTACTACTGTTTCGCCTATTTCGTCTTGAGGTATTCTTTCACTCCAGAGCTGTTGGAGCCTGTCCTGTGAACACCGATTCGAGTTGGCGATAAGTAAATGTGAGAGCAACAACCACAAAAAACAACGACGACCATATTTTTTCACTTCGCATCAGCATGCTTCGCGCTCCCCGTTGCCTTTGGAGGCTGCTAACATCTGCGAACCCTTAACACAGCTCGGCAGCTCTATTCACGCTCCGTGAAGTCTTTGCGACTTTCTTGAGATGACAGTTGTGCAGCAATTTGTTTGGCAGTACGTATGTTAGGAGCACCGGACAATGCTATGCAAAAACAAATCGAGAAAGACAACGCGCTCGTTGTGGCTCCGGCAGCACACAGCGACGCTCTTGATAGTGCTTTTCACTCAAAGAAATCAAGACACGAGGGCAACTATCATCCCTTCATGGATGGATGTTACCAGGTGGTCTTATTATAGTAATTGTCTTCGTATGATCTGTCCACGCCACTCGATACCGTCGGATATCGATGTCTTAGTAAAACAGCAGAATAACATGGTGTCAAAGGTTTCCGAGACACCAGAGTACCATAAATACCTTATTTTTCGTCGGGTGTCACCATGACACAAGTCGCTGCTTAATAGATATCGTGCTGACGCCATGAAATATTTTTCAACTGCAATTGTTACATGACCACTTTATCGCCTCGATATGTCTCTCAAGTGCGTGACTTGTTGTCAATATCTTGCTTCACAAACGGAGCTCAAGGTTTCAATCACGACGTTCACGACAGGCGGTGTATGCTCGTCTGCATCTGACCCCCATCCCCCGTCCGTCCACACGTGACCTCACCCCGCCCTGCTCCAAACAAATGTGCGAAACCCTTATATGAATAGATGTCGGAACCATTACGCCGACGACGACGGGGACCCCTGGGTACGTCCCCGTAGAGAACCTCCGGTGCGCAATCGAGGCCGGGCCAGAAGGCGACGTCTTTTCTTTTGCGGTGCTGATGCTTCTCGTTTTCCTGCTGCCGGAATTTAGGACGAACAACGTGTTCGCCAACGCGGTGAGACATAATAATGTCAATTCCACTCCAAGCACATCAGCGTTAGTCGCAAGCCCATACCAAGTACGGTAGCCCTTGAGTTCGTGCACAACAAAAAACAGGGTACAGATAGTTCAGGCTCTGCGGTTGTAGTCTGTGTATTGTGCAATATGGGCGCATGCTATAGACTGCTACGACTACGTAGTGTATGGATATCTGCATAGCAAACGTGTGTGATAGACATTGGTTGTACAATGTCCACGGAATGCGCTTCTTAATGCAACACAACCTCTCCGTTTGGCAGGGAGCAGAGCCGGACATCGCACGAGCCTTTACCTCTTCTGCTTATTTCCCGACCCTCGTAGTCGCCTATATTTTATAATCGTCTTCCTTCCCTTCCCTTCCCTTCCCTGCGCTTGCTGGGGCCACTTCAATGCGCTTGAACAGCTCCTCCTCATAGACGGAGAGCCGCTGCAGCTGGAGGACGTCCGCGGGGACGCGATGGAGGAATTCCGCTTCGAGGTTTGTCATCTATGAATACTCTTATATGACACTGTCGTTTACGTATCTTGATTCACTGATGGACTTTGGTAGACCCCTACTGTAGTATATAACATACTCCTACGAGCACAATGCATAGCATATACCCGGTAGAGCGCAATTAACCTTTCGTGGGGCTGACGATCTGAACCTTTCTGATATCGCACAACGTGTGCACCAGTTGTACGAGTACTTTTCGACGGCCAGCTATCGATGATACCAGTAGCAATTGTAGTAGACACACGCACGTGCTTTGCTGACTTGTTTTCAGTTGTCGGTATGCATTTGCCGGCGCGGCTCGTTGTGCTGTTGAAGGATGCCACTGTTGTACCGCTGTAAGGAGGGACCCACCGTTACAGTAAGATTATAGCATCCTTCCTCACGCCAGACAGGCGTACCTCTGCTGTGATTTTCATGGCGTGTTTCATCCCGAATTCACTATGTATCGCCCTCGTGCAGTTTACCTCAATGACACCGGCGGTCCGGGCCTCTTGCCCCTCACGCTGCACTTTCTCTTGCTTCACGGATGATGCATGCTCATATGTACCACGCACGTGTGAACAGTGCCAGGTAATGGAGAGGACCATGTTCGACGGTTCATTCGAGGAGACTATGCTCGTGCCAGAGAAGCTACAAGACTCAGTGCCGGACAAGGAAGCCGTGAGTCTTACGTAGAGCCATTATTGTTGAACAAAAAATGTACCAGTATTATTTTTCTTGGTCTTTTTATTTCCCTGATTTTATTTTGTTTTCCCTGATTTTCCTGGTAGTTTTTTGTCCTGAAGGAGGAATGCCTTGTAAGTAAGCGTTCCTGACTTTTTGCTCTCCGTTATTTTTCCTGATTTCGTTTTTTTTGCCTATATTTCCTTTCATTCGTTTTTTTCTTGAAACAAAACGAAGAAAATAAAGAAAGGAACTCTTTGATACGAATGGCCCTTATTGCCACCACTGCTCCGTGCCTATCTTACGCGTACCGCATACGGCATATATATGCCGTTAAAATAATATTTGATTGCAGAAAAAGCCGAGTACGTGCCGGTACGATGGGCGACGAACACGTGCCGTGCCTTACGGGCTTCCAATGATGCAACCCTACGCGCGCAGCACCTGGCCCGCGTTCGTACTGTAGCGTATCCGCTGCTTTACATAGGCACGTATAATACATGCCTTGATGTGCGAGTACTGTACCAGTACTGCGCATGACCTGCAGCCATGTTTCAATGTCCAGAAGAGAGGAGTGTTTCGTGATCGCTCCAAATGCCCGGCACGACCGGCCAATCAGTAGCCGCTGCCCTCCCGGGGGTCCCCTGGTTTCTGATCACGCCCCCGCCCCCTTCCGGTCTTTCGCTACCGCTGCAAGTAGTAGCTTCATTGACACACGGCGCTTTTTTTGCATGTGGAAGTGTGACAAATGCAAGCTTTAGTTTCTGTAAACCATATCCGTCGGAGCATTTAAAAATCCAGTAGGCAAAACAAGGTGATAACCCGCGCTGTTTCTTTAACTGCGCGTCCACAGGTGTGCGCGTGGCTAAGGTGCTGTCTTGCCCCGGAGCGCGAACTGCGCCCCACCATGGAGGAGGTGGCGGGCATGCTCGAGGAGCTCATGGAGTGATCCGTCACCGTCTCTCTATATAAAGGGGGGTTGCCCAACCTGCAGTAGTGTTTTGACTGAATCTCATTATTCCTCCTTCTCTTTCTACCAGCTGACAAGGTTTTGCCTTGGGGGTGTCTCAATCGCGTTTGCGCGATCGGAGTGATGGGTGTTCGGTTTGACGGTGTTAGTAGTATTGTACTTGTATGGTGTTATGATATGGTGTCGAGTCGCATGCCACCCAACCAGATAGCGACAGGGTGCCCGCCTACATGGCGGTTTTGCTGCGAGTTTTTCGCGCGTTCCCTTGTTCGTCTTGGTACGGTTGTTGCCATCATAAGATAGCATGATAGAGCAACTGGTTATCAGAGGAAATGGGCGCGTCACATGGGGATCAATCGGTATGCAGTGACAATGCTGTTCCACTTGGCCCCAGATATATGTTTGTTTTTCCAGGTAGTATAACTTCTGGAGTAGTCTACGTCACAAAGCACGACTGCACGGCGCGGTACTTGGCGGCTTCTGTGTTGAATGCACCGTCAATGTGTGCGACGGGACGGGTCTTGTCGTGTGCACAGCCTGTAGTAACCTGTGAATAGCGAAAGTGGAAGTGTGATAAGGAAGGGTGGCGGTCGCTTTTGTAAGGCGATCCGCACCCTGCATGTGGCCGCATAAAAATGCGGAAGATTTTTTTTGGAGAGGAGATAAGATTTAGCCAGCGGGCAGAACCCACATCAAATTACTATAACTAAATGTAGAGACATGTTTGGCAGCATTTTTCGATGTTTTAGGGTTAAGTTCGTTTTGCCATGTCGTGATATATACCCGGTATTGGTATGGACTTGTTGTATGAAGAGATAGCTCACAGGCGTCGCTCGACCAATCGTAGACCCGGCTTAGGGGGGAGGGGTACGTTGGAATGTTGCGATATAGTTACTGATGAAGAATCGGTCCCAGCTATAGCGGTATTGTTGCCATTATTGTGCTCCTTCTCCAATACCTCTTGTGTCTGTTGGGTAGCATCCCTGTTCTTCTTCTTCATGTGTAAAACTTGCGAGTACATCATAAATTACTGCGAGTTCACTTAAGCGGGTTGAAGCATAGCTTTGGAAGCCGGATGTTGTGTACTTCAGCAGTATGTCTGTATGCATGTGGGTACATAGCTATCGGAGATACGAGGAGCAAACGTGCTTTGCCAGGCCTGGCGCTCACTGTTTGCTTTTGCGAAGTTGTGCCTCTCTTTTTAGGAAGACACTTGTTCTGTTCAGATGTCAACGGCACGCAGTACATATGAACACCATGCGTGCTTCTGGTGTAGTACTGTAGTATCCCTGGTGTACACTATTGATGTAATACTTCGATTTAGTAATATAACGAATTGTGACCAACGAAGGGGCATTCCCGGAGATGGTGACGAGCGCAATATCGCGCTGCGATCGAAGTGACCTTAAGGGTGGTGACGTTCTTGCTTGTTTTCCATTTGGCTAAAGCGGACACTGTTCCAGCCATCCGTGGTGCTTATATATTTATGTGATGATGATGGGGACTAGAGGCATCGATATCATCGCATTTGCGGTGCCACCCACATTTCCACAGAATGCAGCAAGAAGCGCAGTGGCAATGCACCTTTCATTATTTCGAAACTGTATTCCAGGTATACCGGCACATGTGTTGAATCGAAATTCCAAGCCTGAACAGAAGCTCTAATTCCGGCCGCACAATCAACGTTACTTGCATACCTGGCATACAATACTGTAGCGGGTGTTACGTCTCTCTCTTGCTTTTTCGCGTGAGGTATTCATCCACAATATATTATAGTATTGATGGTCGTATTTCATCACCGGCGGACGACCCCTCATCCTCCTACACAGCACCTTGTGCAAAATAAACAGCTAGTCCTTTCACCTTGAGGGCACGCGGTCAACGTACCAAATTTCACAAAGCCTGCACAACGTGGTGAGCAACGGGTGTTCGCAACACCTCGTTCCTACAGGACGCTCGGTTATCGCACAAAATTCCACAAAGTTAGAAAGTTAGACTCATATGTAAGGGTTGCCAACGCTGGTCAACAAAAAAACGACGTTGCTTGACGTAACGCAAAAAAAAAGACAGGACAAAATTATTAATACCTATATTGCCTTTTTCGTCGATCCTCGGTGGTGGTGTCATGTTTTTGCCATACTGTAGTACAACAGTACTTGTCTACGCCGCGACACTACGATATACGTTAGAGTGTTGCCCCTTCATCTCCATGGAACGATGCATCCCCCTGGAAGGATGTGTTTCATGTTTCGCTCGTTGGTTGTTCGGTGCCAAAATCCCACCCTTTGGACGTTTCACTCTCAACATATGGCAGGCATCCATGTGGAATGCCCCAGATTTAGGTGACATCTTACCGCGGTAGTACCGAGGTAAAACCGCAACACCGTCAAATGTGGAAACCGCTCGCGAGAACCACTACCGGAAAACTGGCGAAAAGGAAAAGATTATTCGGGATCGGGAACCGATATAAGGATGATCTGTAGTTTGTTGTTATAGAGAGAATTCGGCGTTATGGTTCATATTATTTGGCTGAGCACGTAGTACGTAGCTCACTTGAAGGAGCAGCGGGCGTTGTTTGGTTGATCGCGCTTGTGGGAATACCAAGTGGATACCGCACGGAACGGTGCTGGTAGACTGGTAGAACACGCGAACAGACAGGGCTGTTGCTTGCAACTGGACAGCGGTCGTTCGCTAGGCCAGGTAGTTCGTGATAACTGGCGAAAACGTAGGGTTTCCACTAAAATATGGAGGCGTTTTCCACCAGGGGCCAGCACAAAAGTCTCGAAACCGCAAAAAAAATGCATTCCGCATGCGACTCTGAGAACCGCTGAGAACCTGGTATTATACCGATATTTCGTACACATCCCTGATGTATGGTGATGCTGTGATAGTGTTCAATCTCAAGTTGTCATACGAATATCATGCTCCTCTATTGCAAAATTAATTAATCCACTCTACGACATCCATCCTTTTTTGTACGAATGGTGGAAAGCATGCTCCACGCGCCCCCGAGTACTGCTCGATATTCGGCACCCATTTATGCACGAGGTGCGAGATCATTACTCTCTCTCTCTCCTAAACGGCCCCCCGACACCCACTTCAGAAACGCACGGGGTTTCTGAAGTGGGTGTCGGGGGGTCGTTTAGGAGAGAGAGAGCGTTCTCGTACTTCTTGTGACTCGGATCTGGGCCAAGCATGTTAAGACGTTGCTTGGAAGACACATGTGGTCTGAACAAGTGGGCTCAGCTGTGCCTCGCCCCGAGACCCAGCTCCTTTTTAGGAATAGGGTTTCCAAATAGCACGCCACGTTTTCTCATATTCTTAATACTGGACATTTACAGGCCTTCCGGGGCATATGCCCTAACACTGGCCCACCCTCGTGACCAGAAAAATGCAGAATTATGGAAGATTCGGGAAAATGCCAGTTGCCCGAACTATACGGCTCCTCAAAACTCATCTCGGCACCTCTAAGTAACTAGCAAGGCTACAAGGACCCATGAAGGAACGTAATAAAGGGTAAAGGGAATTAAGTCTACCCGTAAGGGACTCGACAAACTTCGATCACCGAACTATCGCCACATACCCATCGAGACGGGGTGTGAGGGGGTCGACAGGGTAATATCGAAAAGATAGAACCCAATAATCCACACTCCTGTGCCCAGTATGAGCGGCCAGATTTCCCAAATCACCCCCGGCGATGGACGCCGGGGGACCGGCATGACCACACAAATACACCAAAAAAGGGATGCGTGTGCCTATAATGGCTAAGTAGGGCGAAAACCCCTATACCACTTGGTATATGATAGGTAACGTACAAGGCAATCAAAAGGCTGACTACAAAGAAAATTTGAATTCAACACGAACACTACCGGCATACGGCAAGAGCACTACGCATGAACTTGGCATCGCGTCGGAGGAAACAACGGTCGTAGACTCGAAAGTAAAAACAACGACGGAACAGCGCGGACATATATATTTTTAAGAACGGAAAACAACCGAGCCAGCGGTGTTTATGCCTCAAGAGCTGTCTACGCCACGCTGGATTCCTCGTACAAACTTAGCCCTTCCGTCGAAGGTGATTGTTGATAAGTTACCTGGAAGGAACCCCTTCCAACACGTATCCCCTTCCAGGTTTCCCTATAAATCAAGTCCCGCGTTGTCAGTCACGCGTGGTGGGTGCTTTGCAGCGTTTTCTTTTCATATTTAACTCAGTATAACTCTAACAATTACAAGGGGTTGCGGCTGACGCCGCCCGATCAACGAATCGAAACCAAGACCTTGGTAGTGGCTGCCAGTGGGCGTTAGAAGGACGCCTACATGCTGTTGAATGATAAATACGTAGAGTATGTGCATAGTAGTAGTAGTAGTAGTATTAATATCAGTAGTTATAGTAGTAATAGTAGTAGTGTAGTATAAAAGGGCATTTAATATTGCCGTATTACGGGTTTTGAGGGGAACACAATCTGACATCATATGTGGAACTCAAGGGAGGTCACACATACATATCTATCTATTATATATAGTTCGTCTGATGCCCAAAAAACAATACTTTAATCAAGTGATCTTTGATGCCCACTTTATCATAGCAACTTAGAGTAGCGCTGATATGGTATGTACGTGCAGTGTTCACCAGGAGATATATCGAATTATGTACGAGTTTGGTTTTCAATTCGTTCTTGCACCACTCCCCTAGGCATGTCCCGGAGGAGGGTTCACGATTATCCCCGCTTCTTGCATACCAGGTATATATGTACAACAGTCGTTCATACCAGGTACCAGACAGCACATACATACATACTCGTACATACGTCAAGTACTCGTACGACGACGGGGATACTTGGTTTTTTGTACCAGGTACGTATCATATACAAGAAAAAAATCGCATTTTTTCAAGTTTGACATTTTGACATATCGATCGACAAACCCAACGACTGCGTCATAAACTCTGAACGCATCGCGCTGGTGAGGACCTCCGATCCACCCTACGAGCGTAGTGCCACAGTTCTCACGCCTCGGTCGATGATATGCGGAGGGCGCAGAGCAGGCGTCTGACGAAAACACAGTTGGCAGCTGAGTTCAAAACAGAACACGAAAACTCTATCCGATCGCAAGAACGAGTGTTTTAAGGTTTTTCGACGAAGACCGTCGGACGCCGCAAGCAACCGCTCGCCCCCTAGACTACGAATCGTAATGATACCTTCGAGGCCGCTATGTACACTTGCTGGCCTTGCCTGGTACTAAGGTCGTTAGTCGTGGACTGAGTCTATGTCGAGATCGAAGGTCAATCGTCGCATGCAGAATATATGTTCTATTTGTGGTTGATTTGGGAATTGGGCATCAAAGCGAACTGCTGTACGAAGATTTTTTTTTTTCATCCGCGCTACCAACTTGGCGCTACTCTAAATTGCTATGATAAAGTGGGCATCAAAGATCACTTGATTAAAGTATTGTTTTTTGGGCATCAGACGAATTATATATAATAGATAGATTATAATATAGCGAAACGCTATGATACGTGGTGAAAGTATTCTATATGATACGGGTATTAATATGAATAGTACAGCAGCAGTGACACAACAGTAAGTAGTGAAAGGTCCGAAGTGACAGCGAAATTTCGATTAGCTAATGGCACCGTATTCGACGGCGATAGATGAACCGGAGCTAATGGTGGCACCGTATTCGACGGCGATAGATGAACCGGAGCTAATGGTGGCACCGTATTCGACGGCGATAGATGAACCAGTGAGCAGAGCGGCGAACGGCTTATCGTTAACGATTTTTTTAAAGGATAAAAAGGATATTACTGTTGTGGATACCACGATGAAAGGTCCAAACCGAGGTGGCCTCGACCGTGCCTCGCCCTGAACTCCTGTTCTCTTCGTATTCGAAGAGGGCTTCCAAGTATCACTCCGTCCTTTCCTAGATAATCCTGAACCTTCACAAGTCTTCCAGCGCCGTGGGCTACATACAGTACTACTGCTGTATGACGGTTTTCTCCACAGCACGCATCATGTACTTCGGCGGACGCCAACTAAAGACCTTTCGAGCACGAGACACGCTGTATGCAGAACAACGTCAAGTAAGTGCAGATCCTGTGTGACATGTGGCATATCCAAGTCCAGCCATCCTGCTCGTGCAAGAGAACTTTGTATACGAGTACGTGGGACACTTTTTTTATGGCATTTATTGTATCTTTGCCGTTATAATTTGTTTTCTTTCTGAATTTTTACGGTTTGGATATTTTTTCCGCAAGTGGATGGTACTCACAACTCAAATAAGGTACGGACGAGTCGTATATACGAGCATGCACTTTGTTTGGCACAACCGTGATCTCACTTTGCAGAGGCCGGTCGTCTCCTCACTCTACGCGCGAAAAACTGAAGAAGCTCTCCTATATGTAATAACCCGCCCGTTATCCCGTAACATTTTGTAAGATACGAAACGCGCTGAAACGCAGAAACCATAGCAACACAGGGGGCGCCGAGAAAGGAGCCCCGAACCAGAAAGCACGGGAGAGGTTGGAACACCCGCATAGCACCAAACATCCTCAAACATGAACACCAGATGTTGGCACCAGCAGGCATCTGGTAGCCTCCTGAGCGCTGTATTGTCCTCATTGGACTGCACTGCAGCTTGCGAAGATCCCTGTGGAGGAATAATCTAGTTTGTGTGGGTTATTGCCGGTCTCTGGCCGAGATGGGCCTGAATTCTGGCAGTTTAGCGTTCGTCCATCCGAGACTGTCGGGTTTGGCAACCGCACACCGTGTTCTTCATGACAGCCACCACCACAGCTGTCACAGTCACACTCGGGCTTCCTTCTCGCTTCATGCCGAGCGCAAGCCCACACCGCACCGTGCGAGGTGGCCTTGGCCCTTTGAGCAGCCCGGAAGGTGCATCCATCTTCCTGCAGAGGAAGTATTTGCCGGGTTTGATGGACTCGATTTATTTGACGACGACTTCAACGACCAAACGGACGATCAAAACGACTTTGATCAGAGCAAGGTATGTGGTACCTCCTGGTATGAAAGAACCACAACATCAGCAGCCACAGCCACCGACGTGAATTCAACGAACTGAAGATTTTTCAGGCGATTACCCGCAAGAAACACACCACCAGATCCCGACTTACTGAAGCGAACAGCTCCCGGTTTTCGTCTGGCATTGTTTACTGTTTACGATACCCCGGTAGTCGCACCTGTTCCTGATACCACCTGGTACCAGGAACACGTCTAGCCCCGGTCGGCAGTCGACCCCTCTCCCTCCTGGTGGGCCGACGCCGGGATCGTGCACTACTTCCTCTAAAGCCCCCCCCCACCTCTGCTGATGTTGCTGTCGTCGGGCGACTGCTGCTGCTATACCTACTACTATACGAAGTACAAGTTGTATTTAGCCAATCAACAGCCTCGCCGTGACTCTGTCCGCCGAAGCCCCGATGACTGCGGCCCTCCGTATCACAACGCGTGTATGCATGTACAATACCAGCTCTTCATGAAACTAATATTAATAGCACACTACTGTGTCTTGCGTGTTGTACAGTGATACTTGCTCATGCTCCATGTCTCCTCACATCCGACACCCCGAACTTCCATCGTACTGCATACGTGTAGGTAACACGAGAAGTTAGGAACGCCTGCCACTCTACGGTTTGCCTAGACCCTGCCCCGGCAGCCGAGGTCGTGGTGCTCAGCCAAACCGGTGCTGCGCTCACGGGCATACCTCGCGACGCGCGATACCCGGGGATATGCGCAGAGGGAAACCAGCGAGATCAAGATCTCAACAAGGCAGTGGACACCGAAGGCGGGGCACTGTCCCAGCTTGGGCTGAAAGAGCTTGCGCTTGTTTTAACAGGAACTCGTTTGTTACCAGGTTCACAGCCATTCGCCTCTTGCTACGGAGGGCATCAGTTCGGGAACTGGGCTGGTCAGCTAGGAGACGGGCGAGTTGCAACTCTGGGTGAGATTCGGGCCGGAGGTGACCGAGATGGTGTTGCAGGAGTCGCGGCGACGTGGGATGGCCACTTGGTCGAGGTGAGGGGTAGTACCACGCTCATGAATGCCATCATAACCTCCAAAAAAAAAACTGCGCAGAACGTCTCCAGACATAATGTGTGCCCAATAGTAGGATGCACGTTAAATACATCAACAGGTGGGCACTTATAATCTTACATAGCCTTCCTGGTAAGTACGCGTAAGTGTTCTACACCGTGCACCCACTAGCTTGTGCTGCCCTGACCTCGCCCATCGTTGCGTACAACTTGTCTGCTACGATCAGATCCAGCTCAAGGGCATTGGAAAAACACCGTATTCAAGAGATGGTGACGGGAAAGCAGGTGATGCATGTTTACGATGATGTTACCTCTACGCGCCGAACGTGTAAGAAAGCCCTTATTTTGTGTTATGATCGACTACTGCGATGTATACGCACTGAACGCCGGCCCTTTGCCTTCCCTGCTCTTGCTCCTTTTATACGTTTTACTACTGCAACTAACCACCTCTTGGGCGTGCACAAGTGCTTGGAGCATGTCTACGAGAATATTTATTCAGCGAGGCTTTCATTGGCCTTGGTCTTGCTGCAGCGGTGACGGTTTCTGTGTGCTCTACTGGACAAGATTCCATGATCACAGCATCTGACGCTGAAAGGAGAGGAACGTTAAAACGGGCGTCCGGTGCGGTTCTTTGCCGTGCCGCACCCAGCTTCTTGCGCTTTGGTTCGTTCGAGCTGCCGGCTCGAAGAGGCGACATGAATGTAGTACGACGCTTGGCAGACTTCTGCCTCCGGTACCTCGGGCCCCTATTAGAACGGCCCCAACCAACGGGTACATTGCGCGCTGACCCCCAGGATCCCACCGAAGGCTTGGGGAATAAATATGATAGGTGCGCCACGACGGTGGACAGCACTGAATGTAATGCGGAGAGCCAGGTGGTTTGGCCACGTCCGGAAGACGGATTGGTTCAAGCAGCTGATCACGAGGGCAAAGGGCATGCGGGGTCTAAGAGCGACTATTTGGTGCTTCTGGTGGCTATCGTAGAGGTGGGAACTCGTTGTGTGCTAGCGGCAGTGCTGCTTGCCAAATGTGTAAATCGGACATCACGCCTCATGTACTGGGAGGTGAAAACCCCGTGTGGCGAGCGGCACCACGACCTGTAGATAGCGCATATGTTTGTTGGGGAGGTGAGTCGAAGGCTGCATATGGTGGCTTGTGCGAACACCTCGAGGCTGGGTTTCTTGCTATAAATACCTCGGATGCACCAGGTGCATACCGGCATTGCAGCACGCCGCAGCATAAACAATCTGTGTTTGTGATTGTGGTTCAGGCGACGGCAAGGATGGTGGCGGGCTGGCAGGCGCTGGGGTTCTGCCACGGCGTGCTGAACACTGACAACTTTACCCTCCTCGGCCTTGCCCTCGATTTTGGACCTTGCAGGTCAGTGCCTATTTCAGCGTGGTCGACAATGTTCGTGTTTCTATCAAATCGGATTGCCCGCTGCCCATCGACATGTGATGGGGTGACTATTGATAATTACTTTCGGACAAAGGAGGAAACGGTGACACTCCTGGTTGTACCACGTGCAGATTTCAAGACGGGTAACATGCTCGTAATGTACTGTAGTGCTGTTATATTAAAATATTTCCGATCCCGTACATGAACACTTTGTCGTCGACTCCTGCGAGCACTTATCTCCTAGTACCTTCGACTCCTTTGACCTACCCGGAGAGGAGAGCCCGTGGGGATGTGGCAGAATAAACAGACCTTGAGGCATGATCGCTTTCGGTGCATCGCTGCGTTCTTGCTCATCGTCGCTTTTGATATTATGGGATTCAACTGACAACTTCCTTACTTCCCCAATCCAGTTTCATGGAGAAATACGATCCCGCTTGGTCTCCAAATGAAGGCGACTCAGCACTGCGCTATACTTTCCAAAACCAGCCGGATGTATCGGCTTGGAACTGCGAACGATTGACCGAGGCTTTCTCTTCGTTAGTTGGTGAGTGGTGATGGTCGAATGTTGTCAGGTTCGAATGCCAGATTTTTTCGGTAATGCTCTCTCTACTCTCTACTGCCACGGCAGAGCTTCCGTTCGCTTGGAAACTCCGAAGAATACCGCTACGTTTGGCATGGTGATCAAGAGATGGTGCGAACTTAGCGACGGCAGCCTAATAGCAGTCAGGTTGAGCTGTGAGACAATGGTCTTTGGTGTGGAAAACGTGACCAGTTTCGTCGCCGGTTGGTTATTTACTGGCACAACTATCTCCTTGCTGCACTCCGTGATGCGATCCGGCTGACTAGTATATTTCCCCTATAAGTATATACAATCTGCAACATCGCGAGATCGGAGCGCGTGTTTGCGTTGTTTTGCAGCCGTGCCAAGCGCCTTGCGGCCAAATTGTGGTTAAGGTGTCGTTTTTAACGCCGCACAAACACCCCCCCCCCTGGTACACACACTTGCCCGCAACGCAGGCGTGTCGGGGGTTGCCGAAGCCAATAAGGCCTTCTCGCCAGCGTTCGATTCCACCTACACCAATCATCTTCAGCGAAAATTTGGTCTGACTGGCATGGAGCTGGGCAGCGGTTGGGTTGATGCGCTGAGGGATGGGGGAACCCCCCCCTGTGAAACGAAGGCGGAATTATCCTCAGACGCGCAGTTCGTCTGGAGATTCCTCCGGCTGATGTCCACGTGCGAGACAGACTTTACAGATACGTGGCGGGCATTACTAGATGTGCCGGCCTTGTCAGCGGTGCCCAAAACAACAACCCCGGAGGGATTGGAGGTACGATCAGGAAAGGAAGGCATTGCCGGGGGGCAAGCATGCACCTCTGTGGGACTGGATGACGCAGGGACGAAGGCACCAGAAGGAAGTCAGAATCGTGACGGCACTGCGGAAGAGTGTTGTACTCGGGACGGGGGTGGGTCAGAAGTTACAGACGGAGACGCGTTACGGCCCTTAATTACTGTCTTGAGGGCCGCCGGGGTGTCCAGCGACCGGATGAGAGGTTGGGCCGAATGGACGCGTGAGTACATGGCTAGGATCGACACCCAGGCAAGTTGGTGTGAGAGCTTTCACGGTCTTTCCGTCGGGTTGTTCGCCTTTGCACCACCGCTATCAACTGCATCCACTTCATACATCTTACTGAACACATCCATGCTGGATGTGCTGGATACCGAGGCGTAGAAGCAACGGTTTAGTGTGTATGCAGAACACACACATACATTCGCATGTGTTAAATCAGCCATAAAAGCATCACCAGGAGTCAATAGAGAGTTTTGAGAGGTCAGCCCTTCTAACCACGTAGTGTGCACGATCGGCACGAGAAGCCCAACCCTCGGTTTTTGCAATACCAACGTGCAGGGCGTCGGAAGATCCCATCCCGAGGGGGCGGAGGAGGGGCGACGTGAAAGGCTTCAGATAATGCAAACCAGCAATCCCGCCTTCGTGCTCCGCGCGGAAGCCTTGGATCAGGCTATAACGGCAGCCGAAAATGGAGGTGAGCAGTGAGACAAGCATATACAATCAAGTACATCTATTACGGGGGACCATAGTAAAAAGGACCTACTATACACACAAAAACCTTTACATTTGCCTATTTTTAGTAATAACATTTGGTCCTATTTAATATGGTCCCCCGTAATACTAAGAAAATTTGTGCTCAGAAAGCCAGGCTGAGATTTACAGGAAAACAAGAAATTCCGACGCGGGTATCTCGAAGACAGTGTAACACGTAAACACACTTGCCAAGTAAGAAATCCAGGCTGGGCCAGCATCCCTGTTTCTTGCTACTGTATATACAACTCCTACCTACGAACTCAAACTGGTGTGTAAAATTCCGTGCTCCACGCCTCGAGATTTGTGGCCGTACTCAGATACAATCGAAGACGCAGAACACGATGGCGTCGTCGGCCAAGCTGCAGCATGGGCGCAAAAGTTTTCTGTGTATAATCCTTTTGACCGATCCTCCGTATTCTGCACGTCCGGCGTTCCACTGGGCAGACATGATGCTGGTACACCAGCTACAGGACCGCTTGTCCAAGCCGTATGGTATGGAGGACACGAGGGTGCGAGCAGATTCACATGGCAGATAGCACGGGGGAATCGCTGCTGTATTGGCATGGGCAACAGGCCAACTTTGTGCAGGATGGTTTCGCACATCGCCTCTTGACACTTCCAGGAGCGAGATACTGCGGATGCACGCGGTTGAGGCTTTGCTCTACATATTTCACATCAATTCCACACAATAAATCGGTTCAAGGCACCTCGCCTCGCACGGAACAGATAGCACCATGCCTTTCTTCAGCTCTGTGAGTCCACCAAGGTGGTCAGCTGTTGACGTTCCAACACTACCAGGGC
Organism: Saccharina japonica; assembly: GCA_008828725.1. Taxonomy (NCBI): domain Eukaryota; class Phaeophyceae; order Laminariales; family Laminariaceae; genus Saccharina; species Saccharina japonica. Next base: position 500,672 of record MEHQ01003403.1, on the reverse strand, counting down.
TATTAACATGGACAGGGACCTAAACACATGCCATTTCGTGTCAGGTCTTTCAACGTCTTTCCTACTAATAGAAAGAGGATGGTATTGCCGAAATTTAGAAACTTGAAAAGACAAATTGCGGCCCGGTGGCTTTTGTGTACGCAGCTCTTCAGGAAGAATGGTAAGCGCACGGTGGGCCAAGGAGCGGTGACGCATGAGCGTAGTCCGAGACAACAGCGACACATTTTGACATCTTGCAAGATTGTTTCACGTCACGCTCGATGCAGCAAGGAAGCAAACACCAGGCCGTAACCTATTGTTTATCTACTGCACCACTGTCGGATACACCCCGGTCAAAGTATAATCCATCAAAAGGAGCGTTGGGGATCTGGAACGTTTTACAAACCAATGCCTCCAAACGACAATCAGTCCTTGAAACCGCTTGCGAACGGTGGCTTGCGAGTACGCGGCGCCCTTGGCTGTGCCACCCCGTCGGCATCAACGTCAATCCTCTCCGTCGCGCACACTCCCAGGATGCGCGACTCCTCCCTGACAATCCATCTTGCAAACGGATCGTGCGATTGTGCGAAAACCAACAGCAGGCGGTAGGACGACGACGAGGGTATCAACCAATCTGGTTAAGAAATTCAGAGGAGCTCGAGGATGCCAATTGATAGGGTACCTATTTTCAAGTCTCCGAAGCTATTTCCAAAGTAAAGCTGAAAGTTCGCAGTGCGCATTCATCCGGGAGGAAAGACAACATTCTTCCATGCACACCAGGGGCGCCCGTAAAAAAAAAATGTGGACCGTCGCATAATTTTTTGTTCGTTAGGTGGAGGGGCTTACTAAAACCAAGTGAAAAAAAATGAAAATAATGATTTTTTTTTCCCCATTTCTTATTTCATCATGTGATCACAACGGTTGCAACGGTTTTCTATTCCGACCTCTGGGGGTGTGGTGTGTCGTTTTCTCTTTTTTCCGGGCGCCCCTGTGCACACTGCAAAGCAGGGCGACGAGACGTCAACTCCTCCAATCAACATCGTGGCATATCTATCTATCAACAACCGATTGACATCCGTCAATTAACATGTCAACTTCTTGCTATGTATTACCGGCGGTACCAAGATAGTGTACAAAGAGTGGCTCAATGATCGATTTGCGATAGGATCGTGTGCATACCCCGAAATCGAACTTGCTCGCAATCAAGTAGAACACTTTTAACGGTAGGCGCGCTGCTGTACGTCATATTGTAGAGCAAGTACCAGGCACAGTACAGGTGCACTATTCGTAGGAACATTCCAACAATCACGTCCGAACCAAAAACGGCTTACCGTTTCTGCCGTACGGTTACAAGCCCCTTTCGGGACAGCTGCCCTCCCCATGCAGGTACGGCGAAGAACAGCTTCCCAGCAGGTATCGTTACGTCGCCCCTAGCAAAGCCATCAGTCTCCACCCAGAATCGGCATGTGTCTGATATCACGTTAAGGCCACCTGCTGTCAAGAACATCGATTGCGAGGTATCACATACCTGGTGCGCGATAATAGACTACCCTTTGAAAACAAAATCGGGGTGCGTTGATCAGTGCCCATTTCCAACAGTATCTTACGGCGGCTCTGACGGTTTTTGGTGCCTCTCACTTCTCCTTGCTTCACAAGCCTGCCATGAGCACCCAACATCCCAAATTGCGAATACCAGGTGCCATGATGAAGTTAAAAAGCTTTCAAGAACCCGCGACCCGGACTCCTTAGCGAGCGCAATATTGACGTCTTGCATACTTGGTTGCGCTTCCGCTGCGCCTACAATCTGGTCGTCGCATACCTCTTCACTCTGCCATCGCTCGCCCTTACTTGCTGCTGGTTTTCTTCGCCGTAGATTGCTCCCCTCTGACGGCCCGACATTCCATCGCCCAGGTCTGACGGCCATGTCGATGAACGGGCTGTCCAAGACTGCCACCATCTCTCCTCCCGGTAAGAATTGTACAGTGATATCTACCTCCACTCTCCTGGCACATGGTTGTTAAACGTGCAAGTCAAGTGCACTCGAATCAATAAAGCTACGCCCGTCATTGCAGCGTTTGCATAGATTACGCTGCTCGTGCGGCTCGTTGTTGTGTCTGTGGTCATTTCACCCGCACGGGGAACTGACTGCCACTTGAGAACGGTTGCCAAATATAGGTTCGGTTGTAATTGCGGAGCGGCATACAGTTGCAGGTACCGGTACCATGGCAGAATAGGCACCCCGAATCGTGCCTAATGTTAAAATACTGAACATATGGGCACCGCGTGGAGTTGTTTACCATACGAGGCCGAAGACATTTGAGACAAGGGGAAAAACAACGCCCACGCCGCCAGTAAGCATTCCTGAGTTTCCGCTACCGTCGTCTGGATACTGCGAATACTATTGTAGTCTAGGGTCACATAATATACGTGTACGAGTAAGAGTATAGACACATTTCGTACTGTACCCGTATAAGTAACACGAACACCAACGGCAGTATGTTAACAGCTCGATGTCAACATTTGAAAAGGCGAATAGTATTGGCTGCGTCTACGGAGTGAAGGCAGCAGGATCAGACGCAAAACGGAAAGGGGTCCAATGCTTGAACTTCAAATTCCAAATCAATTCAGTCCAGAACAGCACCCTGGCACAACCGTAACCCTTAAACCTTTTGCAAAGTAAAACTATGATACAGCAGTAACTGCTCTGCTGTTGCTCAGGGGACCCACCTGCCGCTGATTCCCCACGATTGAGGCATCCATGTGCCCTTTTCCCGTCCAATATCCATCATAATGAGCCATTTCGTAGGGGCAAGGCTGAAACCATTCCCGTACTCGGAGCTTGAAGGTTCGGTCAGCTTGTCCGCGCTGTTTTCGACCGAGCCTGCCGTGTCATCACCTGCTACGTTTGCCGTCAGCTTTCCTTCCAGACGATGCGATGCCGACACACGATCATAAATTATGATACCACACAAAGTTAATGTCAACCAGATATCGATGATGCGTAACTGTACCAACCCTGATCAGTCCTAGGGCCAGTCTCTGTGTCTTTGTGCTTTGTGCCCACCATCCGGAGGTTATGTATACACATACCAGGGTATCATATAAGTACAGATGCACACCAGTACGTACATACTTCTATGTATATACGTATTACTTCGAGACGGTACCGTAGTCAGCCCGGTCAGGTTATAGGTTATACCGGACCGGGCGGCGGGATTGAACATTAGAGGATTTCCACGTAGCACAAATTGTACCTTTTTTTGGTGCGTCTCATGAATTTCGGTGTTTCTGGGTATTACGCCGCGTTTTCAGAAGCACTTTTGCCGAAATGGTGATAACATTTGATGGTTCAATTTTTCCGAGAAACGGCGGTAGTTGTCTCTATCGCACAATTACATCATTTGCGAACAGGCACAAGAGTACTGTTCGATCAAGATACAGCCCACAGCAGTTTCCAGCCATCATACCAGTCGTCGCTCAGCGGTATCGCTCCATCGTCGCATCGAATGGTGTCGGCGGTCCGCGCACGTAGTCCGGTCTACATCGTGCTCGTCCACTGCGTGTGTTTTTGTTCGGGCTGGTACGAGTACGAGTAGGCTCGTACGAGTACGACGAGCAGAGAAGGCAACTCGCTGCTCAAGGAATCAACCACGTGGTCCCGAGAACACAGCAGCAGCAGCAGTCAGCTTTCACGAGGCTGGCCCCACAAGGGAAGTTGCTGCTTCGTGTTTACGTCCCCAGGCCTGGGTGGGCATCGCTGGGGGCACCGGGGTGGCCTTGCCCTCGGGTGGCGGGGTCAACTCCAAGCGCCTCTGCGTGTGGTAGTGTGGTTGCAGCAGCAGCAGACCGTTGTTTCATGTACGTGAGGTACCTCATATGTCTCAACCTCCTAATACCGGTTTCTAAAGTAGAGTCACGAGTCACGAGAATACAGCAGCAACATCGGCTTCCAGTAGGAGGCCGGCCCCACAAGGGAAACTGTTTCGTGTTGTTAACGGCACTAGGCCTCTGTGGGCGTCGCCTGGGAGACGGGGGTGGCCCTGCCATCGGATGGCGGGGCCGGGTTGCAAAGCAAAACAAGGAATGCGGGATATATCAAAATGCTCACAGCAGCTTGCTGGCTGCTGGCAGACGCGGGATTTGAGTAGATTATACAATCCGTTAGCAAGGATATTTAGGGGATGATTTTGTATTGAAAATTATGTACGTGTGGTCTGAAGTTCGGAAATGTGGCCCGCGATCGGAAAGTTCTGGCAATTATCTCGCTAGTTGCAAAAGTGGCGCAGCCGCGTTTCTCGCCCGTTTCTGGTCCGTTTTGGGTCATGTTTGGGGTCAGGGTTAGGGTTAGGGTTGGGGGTTGGGTTGGGTCTACGCCCGAACCTTGATCACATCAGGAGGTGCTCCCGAACGAGCAAAAAAATGCAATATACGTGAACAGCCCACCCGTATAAAGTACGTGAACAGCCCACCCGTATAAAGATCCTTGCTAACGGGTTATAATAGGCAGGGATGCGTATTTCCCGGTAGCGCTAATTACCCGAAATTAATAGGGCTCGAGGTAATATTTTTTTTCAGAGGAAGTTTTTTTTGCGTCCCCTATCCCCGGGAAAATAACGCCTCCATATAGAATGGAAACCCCTGTTTTTTTTCATTTTTTTCATTTTTGTTTTAAACGCTGCGACGAGTAAGCTGTGCAGCAGATCAGAGCGCTACGTAGGCGCCCACAGGCCCCTGCTATATCACACAGATATCATACAGAGGAATTGGATGTTACGGCGAGCGGAATCATCGAAGGATTGTACATAAGTATGATGAAACATAATAATATATATGAGCTAGCATATTCGAATGGAAAGGGTGAACTCGGCGCAGATGCAGCTGGGACGCTGGGATTTCGTTGAGGCGTCCAGCGTCCTTGTTTTCAGTTTCTAGTCACGGAAAAGGTCGCGATCGCTACACGCGTACGAAGCAGCGCACTGCTTTAACTGCTCACGTCCTGCTTTGCGCCTTGTGCTGCTGATTTACCTCGCGACATTGTAGTAGTAGTCCTATTATTCCAGTATCAAATGGCTGCGGCTGCAGGACGAAATCAACGAGGACATGAACACGTGAAAAATCAACTCAAACCGATGCACATGTATTTACTCAACAAGAAGTACTTGCATTGTGCGCAACTGCTATCAATACTACTATTTAATACTGCTGTGTACCTGGTGCAGGTAGAGTGTACTCGTAGAGTGGAAATTATCGAAAATTACTGTCCGAAGGCCTGAGCGCATCTTACACTTGTGCTTCATGTAGTGCATTGGCCACCCGGGGATGATCATTTTTGTCCCCCCCAAAAAATCACGCCTTTTTTCCCTCGAATGAGAGGAAATAGGGGAAATTTTTCCGAAAAGCTGAAAAAGGCTGTTTCCCGGAAATTTTTGGGTTCCGGGCGAGGAAATGTGTGTGTGTGTGTGTGTGTGTGTGTGTGTTCTTCACATTAAACCTTCCTTTCTACCCGTCGACACGCATCCCTGATAATAGGAGCTCCGGGATCACATATTTCACTGAACAGTCTGGCCGTTGACGTTTTTTTTTAATCGTTCACAAGCATGATTTTCGTGTCAAAATGGTGCAAACTGCAAACTCCAGACGTCCAATTTTCAATTTTCTCAATTTTTGGTGATTTTTACGGGGAAACCCTCGTACGTACATACTGTATACAAGGTCCCCCTCCGGGACGTGCCTAGGGAAGTGGCGCAAGGACGAACATGAAAAGCAAACAACGTATATATATATATAAATTGACTTGGTTTTTGTGAGCGGACCGGAAATGACTTGGTTTCAGTGTGGGTTCCAAATTGATTCGTTTTTTTGTGGGTGGTATGCATTGCCTTTTTTTTGTGTGCGGGCAGGAAATGAACGAAATTCATTGCCTTTTTTTGTGTGCGGGCAGGAAATGAATGAAATTAACTAGCTTCAGTGTGGGGGATCGAAATGGACTTGATTTCAGAAGGGATCGAAATCGATTTGGCTTTTATTATTTCGTTTGCCCCCCGACGATATGCAGCATGAGCTTCAATACACACACCCAGTGTCCGTGCCGACTCTTCATCCCAGAGAGATATTTTCCTGCGGGAACAAATCATTGTATTTCCTGCGACACCCGGCCCCCGTTTCGTACATTCTCTAAAGCCTACGATACAACGCCATTTTTTTAATTAATTAATACTATTTCAAGTCATTAATTAGTTTTCACCTTCGAAGGACACGATATTGAGCACTCATAAGCATCCTCGAACAGAAGAAAATCAAGGCCACCATATGTGATATCTCACTCCTTTCTTTGTCATACGTAATTGCTGTTGTATTTAGTGTCTCGATCGAAAGTGAGCTATTAATACAGTAGTTTTTGATGGTGGGCCGATAATGACTTGGTTTTAGTGTCGGGATCCAAATTGTTATGTTGTAGTGTGAGGATCGTAATCGACTTGGAGTTCGTGTGGTCAGTCGAAATTGACTTTGTTTTTGTGTCGGGGCATCGAAATGAACTTGATTTTTAGAGTTGGCATCTAAAAAACCTTGATATTAGAGTCGGGATCGAACATTACTTGATTTCAGTGTTGGGGTCGAAATTAACTTATCGTTTATGGGTGGGGGTGGTTTAGTGTCGGGATCGAAGTCGACTTGGTATTTGTGTGGGGGTCGAAATGTACTTCGTTTTTGGTGAAACACGTACTCGTGTATACGTACTACATTCCAAACGAAATAAGGGAGGAAACGAAAAAAACCCATACACAACTGCCGGTACACACAACAAATCAGTTGTATCCGTGCGAGTGCTCGCGGCCAACGAGTACTTGCCAAATCCCTGAAAAAATATCCGGGTACTCATTTCAGCTGTTTCTTGTTAGGCTTTCAGTCGGGTGTACATACTGAACGCCGTTTTTGTAGTGTCTACTATGATAATAATAATTACAGCAGTTAAACTGCCTATCATACGTACAACTATATATATATGCATGTCTTTTAGCATTGCATACTACACACCATACAATTACAGAGGGCCCTAAAGATACCCACTCGTGCCCGTTACGTGTGATGACAGAGATTCCCAGAGTACTAATCGTACGTACTGCTGTAGTTGTCCTCGCGAGTACCCGGGCATTCGCTAAAAGAGATAAAGCTCCATAATAAATAGCAGTAAATAAACAACAGTCGTACTTGTATACATACCTGCATGCCAAACAACGAAAGGAAACAGAGAAAATGTCCGGGATTCGAACGCACGTACTCGTAGTCGGACCGTATAATACGTACATTTTACCTGATTATTTTCCAGAAATAAATATTGTTCGTTTTTAGAGTAAAACCGCCCGAAGACCGGTATGCTCTCATACGTCGGCATGTAGCATGCAGGGCACACGCGTGGCACATGGAAGACACATGGAACCCATCAACAGCAGCAACAAGCAAGAGAGAGGTGGTGGTGGTGTGGTTTGGTGATTGATTGCTGGCTCCTATGAAAGCAACGAGTCGAAGCAACAACAAAGTAGTGCACAGCACAGATCTGTATCCGAGGCGCACAGGCAGTGTTGTACCTCTCTGTTCGGAAGTGTAAGGATAGTTGGTATATATTTTTAATGAACAAACGTTGCTTACATTTCGGGACAGCGGAGAGATTCGTACATGAGCATCGATCTGCAGGTGCCACGAGTTTGGAAGATGGCAGGCTCCGACAAACGCAAATCACCACTACTGTACAGCACGGATTTATGGCACGCGCATGCATGGTGTGATGCCTGCTGTGCTGCTGTGCGGCAGGGTTGTAAAATTGAGGTTGTGCTGTAGCATGCTCTCTGCAGTGCTGCTGCTGTGTTCTTGCCTGCTCCCAGCAGTGCTCCCGGCAAGAAACACACAAAAAAACGCATGACGGAAAAAAAACAGTCGTGCTCTCTGCATGATCTGTTGTCTACCTGTGGTATGTCTGGGCTCTCCTGTGTGCTCATCTCGTTCAGCTCGTGAAAAGGCCAAAAGCAGAACATTATTATTTGCTGGCACGTACGTACAAAACACGGCCTCATGCAGAAAACCCGGGAAATCGGCTTATCCACTCCCGCGGGAAAAAAAACTTCGAGCGCCCGCCACGCGAGCCACAAAGCTCGGATCGAGCCCAAACCTCGACCAATGTGTCCGGCCGGGCCTCCCGTGTCGGGGTACTTAGCGTTTTGCCGAAAAGCGCTCGCGCGGAGAGAAAAGTTGCGAAAAGTGCGAAAATTTCACAAACATAACTATACATATTTCTACTTTTTTTTTGTATTGTACGTAACAAAACCAAGTGGGTTTCTTAGGCAGGTGTTGTCGAGAGTTCCAGCCCTTTCTTCTGTACATGCATGTGTCACGTGTGCGTGCGTGTGCGGTGTGTGCCGTGTGTCATGCGTGTGCAGCGTATCACGCTTGGAGTATTTTCAATTTTTTTTTTGCCGGGAGTCCTTGGTTTTGTGCGGGATGGGCCTTCCTTAGCTTGAGCTCCACAACAATTAAATGTTGGCAAACATGTTTGGCGGGATCTCTAAGAGTCAATAGTAACGGTTCCACCATATTTCCGAGTATGTTTTTTATCCCCAAAAATGCAGGTGCAGCAAGGGTGCACAAAAAAAAAAGAAAACGACACCACACACCTAGGAAGGTCAGAATGAAAAACAAACCGGATCGCTGTGATCACAGGACGAAATGAGCAAAAAACATTTTTTTTCCGTTTTTTGTTCCCTTTTTTTTACTTGGTTTTAGAGACCCCCCCATATTTTTTTTTCGCTGGTCGGGGGGGGGGTGGGGGGGGGGGTGATAAAAAAAAAAACTTGACTTATTGTTTTCTGGGATCACAACGGTCCGGTTTCTTCCCTTCAATATAGGGGGGGGGGGGGGTGTGGTGTCGATAACTTTTTTTTTTGTGCACCCTTGGGTGCAGCTCTAAAAAGGTCTACATTTATGAACAGTAGTAGTACCAGATATTTCATAGCGTCGTATTTATGTACTACGAATTGAATACAATATGATATGCGTATGAGGCAATATCGCATGCTGTTGTATGATAATAGGTTTTCGATTCGTCCTTGCGCCACTCCCCTAGGCACGTCCCGGAGGGGAACCTTGTACTGTACGTATATTGTTCATGTTTCAGATTGAAGTTCCTACTGTAGGAACCTACAGCAGCCGTGGCTAAATATCCAGGGGGGGGTAGCTTGCGCTGGTAACGTCTTCAATTAATGCTGTCGGGCGCAGATTCGCAACTACGAGTGATATACATGAGTACGGCTTCCGGGATGCCAATCACGAGATCGGTCCGAGAGACGAGTGAGTACGTGAGTACTCGTACCTGCCTCCAAGTAAAAAATACTCAGCCAAATACCTGTGGAACAAGTACCGGTGAATACTTGCTGTTATACAACACCGCAGAGTATTATACAGTCAGCAACTTGAGCGACCGTCAAACACAGGGGAGGTGGCCTTTCACCTCCTTGCAATTGCATCGTGCGACATCTGACTGCATGCCACACCTTTTGCGAGGTCCTGTTCCAGATCCGCGATTTCTTTCCTTAGCTTCGCAGCCTGCTCGAGCGCCTTTCCAGCTGCGTCCTTCTCCTTACTCATTGAACATGACGTTGCGCGAGACGGAAGGGTTCGTCTTCCTTGCCGCACCGGACTAAATCCAGGGGCGAACGCCGAGGTGCGTCGACTCCCCCATCCGGCAAGGAAAGCATAGACAGCAAATTGAAGCGTGCACACTAGTGCAGGCATCAGTTACGTTCACTGCAGAACTCTGTGAGTAGAGCTCTATTCGTGTCTACACAGCTGATTGGCAAGTGAGGCAACAGACAGCCGTTTTCAACCACCTAAGAGGCGTTCAATGCAAGGGGTCGAGGGACACCTGCGACGAGGGATGATGGAGCTCAAGCTCACGAGCTGGGAGCTCAGTGGAGCAGGCCGCAGGCAGGGATGCAGGCGAAGATGAAAGCATTAAGCGGGAACATTCTACTCTTATTTCTGTGGCTGGTGGTAGCATCTGCCTTACCGGAAACGTTTCTAATCGGAGAGAAAGAGGAACACTGCTTCTACATACATGCGGAGGAAAAGGAGCAATTCAAAGCAAAGGTCTTCGTGTTCCATGGAGGATCGCGCGACATCGTATTCTCGGTAAGCCACTCATCGTCTTGGCAAGGGTGCTTATTATCGATCGCATGCGTTTCAAGTGCACAGGTAGCTTGATTACCGATGCACCATGGTACCTAGCCCACGTTGGCGCCAATTCCTAATATCAACACGATCAGAGTGTGTGCTTCCACACGGGGCAATTGAATTCGAGGGAGACTATCAATGGGACGGGTATATACAAGGGCTCCGCATGGGTACCGGCATGCTTCGGATAGGACAATATACCTGTGGTACATCATTTATTTGGAACCATCCTTATTATTTACGACAATGTGATGGCGCTCGCTCGTGTTTCGATATCTGCCCCCTACGTACAGAATCAAGGCAATGCCAGTGTTGCAGGAACAAGGAAATGCTATGATGTGTACGTGTTGAAATATTCAGTTCGCGACCGCATTTCTCAGTCTCTCGGGCTCGTTTTCGGTGTTCCCTGGATATGTAGTCTCATTTTTCAGGATAGTTTGTGAGATTTACGACAAAAATGTGATGGCGCTCGCTCGTGTTTTGATATCTGACACATACGCACATAATCAAGGCAACTCCAAGTGTTGCAGGAAAAGGGAAATGCTAAGTGTTGATACTCAGTTCGCAACCTCATTTCCAGTCTCAGTCAGAAATGCACCAGTCGAGGTGGCGGGCTGAGTTTTGGTACCCTCATACGGCAAAAGCACTTGGTGCCGAGCAAGCGGTTCCGCGTGGATAGTCGAGAGGCTTAAAAGCTGGGAACGGGGGAGGCGGGGTGTACTCATATCGTGCATGGCCGTAGTCATATTTGACCATAGACCCTCGCATCCCTACAATGCCGGGACGGAGCACGTTGGGTTTTCACCAACCAGGCAGACATTGCTTGCACCAAGCGCGAAGCGCCGTGAGGTATTGGGCGAGTCGCATGGAGGGTGAGCTGCATCCTGCTAAGAACCGCCTTTGAGGCGGACTTGCATATGGACGACAGCTTCAATGAGTTAATTTAATTTCTGGTGTGGCCACTTCCGGAGACAGCAATGGGTTTTACTATGTAACTGCCTCGCGGANTGGGCGAGTCGCATGGAGGGTGAGCTGCATCCTGCTAAGAACCGCCTTTGAGGCGGACTTGCATATGGACGACATCCTCCAATGAATTAATTTAATTTCTGGTGTGGTCACTTCCAGAGACAGCAATGAGTATTACTATATATCTGCCTCTGGGTGCCTTACCATATACACACTACGTGATACGATCATTCCCCTTGTGCGGAGTTGAGGTTCCCGACCCCGCACAAATGATCTACTCGACCGCCAGCCTTGGGTAACCGCCAAAAAAAACCAAGAAAAAAAACGGTACCCTGGTTGTCTAGGTCACGCAGTGAGAGGCATGTTTTACAGCGTCGTCGCCAGGCGACGGCAACCCAACCCATAAATATATAATATGAACGGGGGGGGGGGGGGGGGGCAGAAGAAAACTCTTGGCGCACCCGCCGTGCCGAAAAAAACGAAGCCTGGTGATCCTCCGCAGGTCCGAGTGGAGCCCGTGGTGCCTATACTCTCATGAAAACAAAGCAATTCAGATTTGGGAGGCCACACGCTCAATGCTTGTGATTTATCATGGCCAAAAATACAACACCGCTCTTGGCGTGTGCTTTTTAGTTGGTTTCAGTATATACCTGTTTTTGGGTCAAATGGAACGGGGGCACCTGATTTTGGCTTTTGCCTTGCCTGAAATTACTCAGTTCTACGGAACAAGCCTAATTTCTCGCCACACCAGAGAGGCTCAGTTCTTGCATACAACAGCAGTAGTTTGTGTATGTACATGGTATCTATATCTCAATTCCTCTCGGGCTCGTTTCTGAGCAGACTTGCAGATTTCAGGGATGCCTATTTCCTCACCCTGAGGCCCGACTTTATGGGATCGGAATCCAATGCAGGATTTTCAACACCGTCGCAGGCTTTTTGTCCCGGGGATGCTAAAAAATGTCCCCTACTATCTCAACGAGCCATTGGTCAATTTTCGAGAGGAATCTAGTGGTATTGGCCGTTCTAGTAGGCTCGAATTTCCAACGGATGGCCAATTCAGGCCAACTGGCCCTATTTCTATTTTTTTAATGAAACCGGGTAAAAAATACGAAACAAGCGGCCTGTTTTGAATTTTTTAATCGAAACAGGGTGAAAAATCGAAACAGGGCCAGTTGGCCATCTGTTGGAATTTCGAGCCTGGAAATCGGCCAATACCACTAGATCCCTCTCGAAAATTGACCAATGGCTCGTTGAGATGGTAAGGGAAATTTTCTAGCGTCCCCGGGAGAAAAAGCCTGCGAAGGTGTTGAAAACTCCTGTTTTGGATTCCGATCCCATAATAGTCGGCCCGAACCCTATATTTTTCGGGAAAAATGCGTTTTTTTAGTTGGGGGGGGGGGGGGGCGTACTCATTTGTTGCTTGCCTTAGTCATTTGACTTTTTTCCACGCATCCCTTTCGAGACGGGGCGGGGGGGCGTACTCATTTGTTGCTTGCCTTAGTCATTTGACCATTGACCACGCATCCCTTTCGAGACGGAGCACCGTTCCTACTCCTAATAGAGACACCTCCAACACTTGAGCGCTCATTACGTTGTTTCCATATATTACAAAGAAACCTTTTGCTAATCTTATCCCCTTCCTGTTTCGCCGCCTGTGGCCACCATCTATCTCCTAGGATAGCGATCGTTTTCTCGCTACTATTTAGTGTACCAAACTGCTCCATGTCGCACTCGTCTATTTTTCTCATCTCCTCCTCTAACACATCCCTTTCCTCCTTGTACTTTTCACATTCTCCCACTATGTGACTTCTACTCTCTATGGCTTTGCCACATGGGCACATCTGTGCATCTACTTCCTCCACCTCCCGGCTACTGGTATACCTCCTTTTTTTGGGGGGGGGGGCGTACTCATTTGTTGCTTGCCTTAGTCATTTGACTTTTTTTGGGGGGGGGGGGAATTATCATTCCCGGATGGCCTCCGCTCGCCATGCCTTCCAAATCAATCTACAGTACATGATATAATATGACCTCCCTTGAGTTCCACAGATGTCAGATTTTGTTCCCCTCAAAACCCGTAGTTCGGGCGATCGAAGTATCCCACTCAGCTTGCAAAGATGAGTTTCGATAAAATCCTCGATCTCACAGCTGCTGTGTGTGTATTTTTTTTAATTTTTCAATATGGTGTGTGGTGTTCGCAGTAAAACGTCACAACATGCGTAATATGCGCAATATAATGGGCAGCGTTAAATAAAGGTCAGGTCATGACCCGCGAGAAACGGGTCACTAGCGGGTCGGGCCAGAATGACCCGCGAGTTGTTTTCTGCTGACCCGCGGGTCGGACCCATAGGTCGAACCCGCGGATCAGTCCCGCGGGCCCGGATTTTTTCCTATAATACCGCTTCCTGCCCGAGGGCCACTCTCGTCTCAGCGGGTCGGACCGTCCCAAACCTTTAACCTCACCACTTCATGTCCGTCGTGCCGATACCCCGAGTGCATATCATAGCGTGCAGAACAATCGTATTACCAGGGTATATACCAGGTACCTGGTACTACATACCAGGCATAGTTTTGGCGAACTCCTCGTCGGATGACACCACACAGCAGTATCTCATCATGCTCACACATCCTCCAAACCAACTGCAGGCAGGCCACAATCAATCCAAGGTACAAAAAGATAAAACTGACAGCACAGCAGCAGTAACAACGAGGCAGACATGCATCATTTGTACAATTAATTGATGCATCTCACAAACATATGGATCAATTAGTGCGCTTGACCCTCGCCGGAGGCGGCATAGTTTGCCTGCTTTCCGGGGCGGAAGCAAAAGCCATTTTGGGTCAGAGCTATCGGGTCGACCCGAAAAGAAGGCGTGGTAGGCACGGCAGTGTGCGAGATGTGGATCTATCTCTCTCTCTTCACGGAGATCTTTGCGAGCACACGCCACAAATTCAAAAACAAGAGCATAAAATTAAAAAAAAAAACACAAATAACCACGACATTCTAGCAATATCACAAGGGACCAAGGCCCAAACAACGACTACAGGTTTAGACCCGCGAGTTTTATTTTTGACCCGCGAGAAATATCACGGGTCCAGTCAACCCGACCCATATGAGACCCGTATCTCACGGGTCAATCGGTATCTGGCGGGTCGGGTCGGGTCGGGTCAGGAGGAATTCAAAATCTCACGGGTCAGGTCGGGTCGGGTCAAGAGGTTTGTAAATCTCACGGGTCGGGTCGGGTCGGGTCGAGAGGTTTCCAAAATCTCGCGGGTCGGGTCGGGTCATGACCCGACATCTCAAAATTTTCGCGGGTCGGGTCGGGTCATGACCCGCCATCTCAAATTTTCGCGGGTCGGGTCGGGTCATGACCCGCCATCTCAATTTTTCGCGGGTCGGGTCGGGTCATGACCCGATATCTCAAAATTCTCGCGGGTCGGGTCGGGTCAGCTGACCCGACCCGACCCGACCTGACCCGTGAGGTTTGACCTGATCCGCGAACAGCCCTGATAATTTCAGGTAAATACCGCTACCGGGAAATTCGCATTCCTGATGATTTCTTAAAGCACTATAAACTATTATACTATATGCTGTTACAGCAGTACTACAGCAGCAGTATGATACTACATACAGTACCAGGTATCTATTGTAGTACAGTAATAATTACACCGCGAAAGGGGAGCTAGCTATGAGTCCACCCGCGAAAAAAAACGGTACCCAGCAATATTCAGCCGAATTTTGTGTTGTCGTATTGTACAGTACAAAAACTGCTGTGCTCGCTGCTGTAGTACTGTACTCCTATCCCGGCGAAGCAAGGCGGAGGGGGTGGAAGGGGCTAAAGACGACCCGCCCAGGGAGATAGTCGGGAGAAAGCGGTCGCATTTGCGAGACCGAGCTATCGAAGAAAAGGGCCATCGAAGCTCGAGACGGCAACAAAAGCCGAGATCGTATTTATCTGTCTCCAAGAAACAACCTCGAAATAATCTTGCTGCCTGAAAAAAACCCCTCGATGTCCCGCAAAGAACCTTGCTGCCTCGATGAAGCAATCTCGATGTCCCGCCGTGTCGCAAGAGCCTACGGATTGAAGGTCGCCGCGCTCGGCGGCGACGTGCGACCTCGAGAGTGCGCGAGCCGGAATAAACCTGGCGGAGGCCGGGGAAATTGACCCGCGATATAACGGACGAGAAAGCGCGGGCGAGGCGCCGAGAGCTGACGCGAACTCATTTCGGTCTGAAGCCCAGACGATCGGCGGGACTTTGGACATTTCCGAAATGAGTATAGAGCTCGCGAACGATTTTATATGTATCCATATACGTTGCAGTGTGTATCAAGGGGACGACATACTGGTACGTAAGGTATGTAGCGGTGGTCGGGCTAAAGACTCAAAGGCGACACTTACATATGGCGAGTCGTAGGCTTTCACGTTTAACCCTTACACAACGTACTGAAAAAAATGGCCACACACTAATTCTAAGTAAAATGCAAAAACAAAATGTTGCAGTTGTTGACACAACCGATCACTCCCGCCGCCCGCTACGCTCACTCACAAGGATTACAACATGCGAATGAAGCGGACAGAGTGCGCAAACTGACGACTCGCAAATGCCGAGAGCTTCATGCCCAAAAACTTTTGTAGGCCGAGCATTTTTCGATTTCTTCGTCCGTTTTGACAACACAGCGAGCTGTAAATGCCCGACGGCATCCTGGCTCTCGCCAACTCTGCTTGTTTGCGTTTTCGCACTCTGATCGGCACGTATTGCGTTGCTGCTTTGTGCAGGGCTGATTGCGCCGTGCGTGTTGTGCTTACGGGATGCTTGACGACAGAATGCTTGAACGTATGACACCCCCCCTCCACAAAAACAAATCAATGGAAGAAGACGGTTCTTTTTTCTTGTTTTATTTACACAAATAATAAAAAAGGAAAAAGTTGTACACAAAAGGCTCGCCGGCAAGTAACATTGAAGAAGGCCTTGTTCAAGTGGGAGGCTATTAATAGAGATGTGCCAATAGGGCCCGCTGAGGGAGAAAGACAAACACAAGAAAGTCTACGAATGTAAGTTGAGCCTTACTGGCATATAGACTACCAGTATACTTAGTATACACTGTACGTACCTATATTCGACGAGTCGCTACGGAGTACTGCAGGAACAATTAGTACCCATGTATGGGTCGCCTTATTCAGACGACCTCGAGACACACAATAAATAAGCAGGCACACCACCTCCCCTGGCCACACAACACGTATTCATAGTTTTCCGCAACCGCAGCAGCTCTCGGTGCAAAATGCGCCTCTTAAGGGCGAGGGGCCTTCAGATTTTCCATATCCCCGTTTTTGTATTTCACGACCAAATCTTGAAATCTTGCGTCGGTTTCCGTACATGCCGCCAGAGGCCGCGGCCAACGAGAGACCTGTTTATTGGAATGCGTATTAATTTCAACTCAAAATTGTACTGGTTGCAACCAGATCACGCACGTGATAGTTGTGCCCTACGGCACCATGCCAGCAGTGGAAAGTACAAATGAGCGTATTCAGCGTCCTTATACATGATTTTGCTGTGAACATTTTGTGCTTTTTGTCGGTCTGTGTGAAAAGTTTTGGCCAACGCCTAGAATTAAGTTGGAAGAGCCAATTTTTGGCCCTGCCCAGCCTCCAGAATACAGGGGTATTTTTGGAGAAGTCGGTGCGTTCGACAAGTGGGGCACGACCGAAATATATCATTTTAGACTCATAGATATCATGGAGATCGCGCGGTCCGAGTACCCATTCGAGCTTGTGTGGCAGGAGTTATAATTTGCTGAGGATAGGCGTCATGCTTAAGAACGTTCTCGTGGCTGTTCTATTTGCCAAGGTTGGCCGTGGAGACCCACAAAGCCCCGCCCCCTTGCTGTTCATTTTTTCAATGGGTTTATCGTACTCCCCTTGCTGTGATTCGTGGGTGCACAACTGGTTGTCTACTGTCAGGTGCACGGCCCCGTACCCCTTGATAAAGAAAGAAACCCCAAGCTCGGTGTGCGCAAGTGGCCTCTGAAGCACGAGGCGAAGGTAGTGTCAGAGGCCATCGGAGACGGCGATGACCTCGCTGAAGGATTTTCAGGGTACGAATACGAGGTACGTTGGGACATCACGGATTACGCTGTATAACTACGACATCGTTCATAAATCGCTACCGCACTGCTACCGTACTGCTGTTGGAGTTGTAGGGTTGAAGATCTATTTTTCGGTAACTTCATTCTTGAGTTTGATACTTGTAGTTCTGCTTGTTACTACGAATGCCGCTGCTGGTTTTTTTAACATGTACCGTAGTTATGAGCCGCAGTCTAGAAAACACTACGAATTACAGAGGTACGCAGCACGCAGCACGGTAATGCCCCATAACGAAGGTGGAGCGCCAAGCGGACCAAGTACACCGCTTCACGTACGACTTACGATCGCAACATCGCAGTACTCGTACTATTGTTGTTGGTATATGCCTGCTACTGTGGTAGTATACATTACTTCTAGATCGATGTGTTGGCATTGACCGTTGGCAGATTTTTCACGTTTCGTAACAAATGTTAATTTCGTTCTTGCACATCAACCGATGACAGTTACAGTTCTAATTGACATATAACCATCGGTCACGACTATTAAAAGGGGCACGTCACGTTGTCCACCTCAGGCAAACGCTGTACGAGTACGTACAGTGATTGGAGTAAAACCAATACCAATCGAGGTCCTCTCTATTGTCATTCCCCGTTAAAGATGGGGTCTCTTGTAGATATGCAGATACATGGCCAGAAAAGGAGCCAACTGTTGACTTCAAATGGGAACGGTACCAACGATAGAGCATAGCTTTTAGAGTTTAGCTTATCCTCTTGGAGCTAAGTGCTTTCCCCCAACCCCTTCCAAGTGCCACTATGCCAAGCTGATCAGTCCGGTATTCTCCTTGCCTTGTCCTTGCCTCTACAGTTTACCGCCGTGGAAGGGGAGTACGAGGCATGTCTATCCAATGACAGACGCGTTGACCAGGACGCTAAGCACGTGATGCTGGACGTTTCAAGGCTTGGCACAGAAGGTACGCTTAGTGCGGAACGTGGTTGGGCACATGTGTTTTATGATAATGGTACCTACAAATTTGCCCTTGGTTTACATTGGGCTGCCTCCTCCGTGTGAACGGGCTGGTCGTGGTTCAACGTCTTAGGCCCTTTCTCCCAACCTATAGATAACTGTCGGGCACCGTTGTCTCTATCCGGCTAGTATCTGCTACAGGGTATCTGTGCTCTTCATTAACCCCCGTACAGCCTTTTGCTCCTGCTACGCGTGATGTTTGTGTTTGGCGTCCATGTTGTGTTGCTGTATCACCTGACGCACTTTGTCGATGATTCCTCTGGCCTGATGTTGCATGCCATCTTGGATCGCCTTGTAGTGAGAACCAGCTGTGATCAAAAGCAAGGTCGTCGGGTGGTTACATGCGTATCGCACCTCGAAGCCGCCTATTATTTGCAAGAGCTCGTTGTTTTGGCATAGTTGCAACGGCATCTCGTCGACTTTACGACTTACCCGAGTTTCTGTGCTTGCCCTTGCCCTGTGGGTATGACGTGATTGTATGACATGATTGGTGCGGTTGCAACGACACGACACGACACGACACGACAACGAAACCACCTTCAAGACGGCAGCGGGGCGGAAAAAAAGGCGGGGGGTGCGAACAATGCTGATGACGGGAAAGATGATAACGGTGAGAACCCTATCGCTGTCGGGAAGGGTACTTGTGCAAATATTCTTGAATTGACCCAAACTTGGCACATATATGCAACGGACCATATTTTCTGCAGAACGCGAGCATCACATGGCAAAAGCTCAATGCTGCCGTTCCCATGTCCTGACTCTGGTTGGTTTTACCTTGGTAAATGGAAGTGTGCGCCATGGAGGAGCGACGAGGGCATGTGGCATATCCCGTTCTTCCCGGTACTCGGGGAAATTGAGTCGTAGCCATCGCAACCTTTAGACAATTGAAACAATGTGACTCTGTTACGCTGTTGCAGTCATGCCTGAATCACATGTTGTAGTAAGGCACCTCAGCTATGAATACAAATGCTTTAGTGGATCCTGGCATACGCTACTGGCTTTTATCGCAGCTTTGTTTTTTAGAAGAACACGCAGACCACATTTGTTTTCTTGTTGTGCTTTGTTCCCACTCGCGCTGTTGCTGATACTCGATTGCTTGGCCCGGTGCTTTGCTAATTGCACTCGACCCGTTTATCAGGTCTAATGATTATCACGAAAGGTGTTGAAGAGCTGGAAGGCTTGTTCTCAAATATCGAGACGTTCCAGGAGGACGAGAGGATGCGGCTGACACGGCGCAATATAGGTTTGACCCCTGCATTTGGACTGCGCGAGACTATCGAATGCTAAATTTTATTGTTAACGTCGTAGCCACGACTTCGAGCCTTGGTATCACTGCGAATACATGTTTCCCCTCCGCGAATGTGACGCTCCTGAGGAGCCGGTAGTCTCTATGTGGAGGATGGCATGTATACCAGGTATATTAGTAGAGGGTGTGATAACACGGCAATTGCCATTTTGTTTGTCGCCGTGCCCGGGTCCGAAAGCAGTTGGTCGAATGGTTAACAGCGCGAATTTCGGCTTACACTGAAGACCTCCCTCCATTTACGCTGACGCCCTCGCCGTGGCTGCAGGTGCAGAAGAGAATCACGGGAGTATGGTGCAGAGCTCGGTGATGGAGACTGTGGTTCTCCTTGTGGTCGGTGTCGGTCAAATATTTTTCGTCCGCCGCTGGTTCCAAGGCAAAGGAACCCTTCTAAAGCAATGGGCATAGTCAAAATTGCAATGGGCATAGTCGGAACTTGCTATACCGTACTTGACCAACCAGGGTGGAGGCGAAGGAAGTATTGCGTACTCCCAGTTCGAGTTTTCGGTATGCGGCGTGTCTAGTTCGTCGTGAAAGGAGCTTGAGCTTGCAGTTGATAGGTCTGGTCTGTTGATCGTTTCGTATCCCCAGGATAATACGACATTCCGACTCCATTTTTGGCCTCTCACCCTGCGGTTCCCGCCGTATTTGCTGTCGAGCTTGTTCACTTTGGCTTTCTGACAGCTCGCTGTACGTAGCTGTATGGGTATCTTTGGGTAGGGCCCAACGGCAGGCATGTGGACACACTGTAAGGGCTGCACACGCACGAACGGATGGGTTGTTATCTGGCCTCTTTTCGGAGGAAGCATATTTTTTTCTTTTTCATTATTGACATTCGTAAATCTAAATATGTGTGACTATGCTCCTTGGGACGCGAGGATGAATACGGGCTGGTAGCCTCTGAGAAACGAATACTTTTTTTTGTTGTTGTCGAGTATTTCCTTGGAGTGGAGTGTGTTGTAATGGGTGCCGGGGGCGTATTATATCAGTGTCCTGTTCCTTTCTAAGATGCGTAACGCCATCTGAGTTTCAATCCATGGAATGCTGCTTCCACTAACTTCCCTTTTCTTTGTTTCTACGCAATGTAAAGTTGTATGGTCGACTGGGCGTGATTAATACGTGGCATAACATCCGATACCGTTAGTCTACCCTGAAGAGTCGTAGATGCAGACCCGACGAGGTTCACGGATGTCAATTACGCATCATCTTCAACATTCGGTACCTGGATCGAATTTGCGACTCGTCCAAACTACATTGAGAAAATTGACCATACTCGTATGTGACACTCGGCACACCCCGCACGATGCTTCTATGGAAGATTACACATTTGGAAGATAAAAAACGCGTTGCCCCCCCCAAAGACAAAAAACGCCAACACGGAGCGGCCCGTGTGCCCGTAGTGTGCCCTGCACTAACGTTGGCACTGCAGAGCAGATTCTGCCATCTTGACACGTGTTACAGTTGGATCGAATGAAACTCGTTGCAACATAACGAAACATTACACCCGGAAAGAAAGGAAGAGGAGGGAGCCCGATAATTCGTAGGATCGTTGGTTTGAATTTTGCAACTCAGATTCACCAAACGGCAAACATACATATATTGGCAAATGGAAGAAGGCGACCGGCCGAAAGGAGCGAGGGCGGCAAGCAGTTGCTACACATTGTTATTCAGTGCTTGCGCAATACAAACACCGAAGTGAGGAAACATCGTATTCGGCCAAACCAAGGCGTGTATGTGCTGTACGACGTATACACCCGGTGGGATATATTTATGACCTCCATACGTTACAAAAATAGCTGCGGGGGCATCAAGAGGAACCCCCGACACGCATGAAAAACGGCAAAGCTTGGTAGCTACTCGCCCAACCGACGGGGGTATTTTCCCTTCGCAGGTCTCCTCGTTGGCGCCGCATACCGCATGCCTTGTTTGTTCTGCTTTTAAACAGTACCAGTATTCATAAGTTAAGTTGTAATAATGTCTGTGGAGTCCAACAGAGCAACACGGGAGGTGATGTCCGAAAATGATTGATTCGCCGACGAGATACTTCGAATTATACGTACCAGAGCCTGACCAGAGTATCAAACAAGGTACTACAGTAGTAATCAGTGATGGGGAAGACGGCGGGAAGTACAGTAGTAATCAGTGATGCGGAAGACGGCGGGAAGGCGACCCTTTTCGCTCGGAGCGGTGTCGCCACATTAGAGGGAAGTATCACACGACCAGGCGCAGCGAATGTGACCACTTGAATGGCGACGATGCGTTTTAGTCTTGATTACTACATGGCTGTAGCTGGAAGAATCGAGCGGTGGGGAGGTCCGGGGGGGAGGGGGTCGGGCAACTGACAAAGACAAGAGTGGATGAAACAACACCACCGTAAAAGCGCTCGGCCTACAAGGTTCAAGTTTTTCTCTCAGTTACATCGAAGACTCAGGAGGTGGAGCATGAGCGGTGCGAGGGTAATATATCGTGCGGGCTGGTTTAGGTTAAAAGGCCGCCGTTGGGTCTTGTGAGCTCGATATGCTTGATGTGGGTTACGAGCGTATTGCGTTTTCGTACCCGCCAACAAAAAAAACGGTTTGTCGAACCTTGAAACTGGAAATCCGTATTTCGTTTTTTTTTTTTTGTATGCCGCACCACAGAGGAAGCACTGTTTGCTGTTGTTGCGTTTTTGCCACTCTTCTTCTAGGAAAACAGAAAGACGACATTCGCGGAGCGAATATCGTGAAGGTCACCGCGGGGGGCATCCTTTGGTGTTGTCCCGATACGCTGATTGATACACTCTCGAAGTCGACACTCTCGAAGCCGGTATCTGCCACTTTGTGTGCAATGTCCATACAACAGCAGTAGACTTGCTCTATCGTACGTACTGGTACCAGGTACTAGGGTACGGTATGGATTTTGATGGATTTTTGTCGATGAAAACAATTCTGGGTCCCCCGCCCACATAACGCTCCATCAAAACGTGGAAATTTTTTCAAGAGCCGGTGAACTGGCAAGGATATTACGTTAAGCTCCGTATTGACTCATGTTCACGCAGTTTACATCCTGTCCCGTTCACGAGTAGAACTTCCCGAATACCAGTTAACTCGCAACATGAAGATGGAAATGGCTGTCGCGTTGACCTCGGTGGCTTCGGCTTGCGCCTTCGTTGCGCCTTCCGCGTTCACCGGAAGCGTTGTGTCGCAGCAGGCGTCGACGTCGAGCTCCTCGCTCCACATGGCGGCCAAGGGTGCCAAGCCGGCCAAGAAGGGGCCGGTCTCCATGGGCGGTAACTTTGAGAGCGCTCTCGGTGCGCAGGCTCCCTTGGGCTTCTACGACCCGGCTGGTCTCTTGAAGAACGCTGACCAGGAGCGGTAAGTGGTGCATAGCGAGCTGTTATGCCCCGAAATGCGTGCATCATGCATCATGCACGTCCTCGTTATGTAGAAACAAAACATTTTTCGGTCGAGTTGAGTTGAGTTGAGTTCCAATTCTGTACCTGGTATATTTTGTACCCTCTAGGTGTAGGTGTTGCAGCATCACATGGAGTATCGAGTGGTTGTGTCGACTGTGTCCTGCTCGAGCCCGCTGGACAACGGTGGCGAAAGCTAGCCCCGTGTTGGCATGTTGCTCTTGTTAGGACCTAGCACGTGTGGTTTGGCGGTTGCTCCTTGATCGGTCCTTGTGATATGGACCTGCGGGCGCCGTGACTGGCTATGTGAGGTTGCATACGATTGTTTTGATGGGATGGCGATTTGTTGAGTCAGCGCCATGATAGCTTTTCAGAGTAGTGTCTCAAGTGCTGTACTGCGTACGACATGCTCGTCGTGGTTCAACCAAGAGCGTGCGGCTGAGCAGGCAAGCTAAGAGTACTTACTATCCAGAGTACACGCCAGAGTGTATCAGCGTCAAGAAGATACCATATTAGCCCATCGCTGTGTTTCTCATCGCTGTGTATTGCTGCTGTTCTCTCTCACAATTTCGTCCTGAAGGTTCGACCGCCTTCGGTACGTCGAGATCAAGCACGGACGCATTTCGATGCTTGCCGTGGCGGGACACCTCATCCAGCAGAACTTCCGCCTGCCAGGCATGCTTTCGACGTCTGCCGACATCTCGTTCGCGGACATGCCCAACGGCTTGGCGGCGTTGTCAAAAATCCCGGCTCTGGGGCTCTTCCAGATCGTCGCCTTTATCGGTTTCCTTGAGATTGGCGTGATGAAGCAGAAGGAGGGCTCCTTCCCGGGAGACATGACGCTCGGCGGCGAACCGTACGCGTGGACCAAATTCTCTGACGAGGTCAAGGACCAGAAGAGGGTGAGTCAAGATAAAGTCTAAGACTCGTACTTGCTGTACAACTTAAATTTTATCAATAGAGCTGCAAATCTGCCACGTATGGATACGTACTTGTACTGCTGTCGCACCTTCTAGGGCCCGCAGCAGTGGTGCCGTGATGTTTTACTCGCAGCTACGGTTATGTACGTACCACTATCGCGTACGATATCAGCTGGTACATAACAGGTACAGGTGTGATACCTCGCAGTCGATAGTCTACATACGATCGGAAAGGGGTTTGTGGGCTGTTTGCCGTATTTGGTACCTTCGCTGCTGTGGACCTTGCGTGTTACCCGGTACCAGTTCTTATGATGTACCTGGTACGGGTTATCGGCTCTGTGTGAGGATATGGTGTACTCACACCCCACTATTGTAGGTATTTCGCTGTATTCATATCTGTCTATTTGTTCGAAACCGGTACTATTAGTATTAATAGCACTGCTGTAGTCAGCTAGATTGTAGCCACGTCGTTTGGGTGCAATTGTACTTACAGATACGTAGTGCTGTTGTGCTTCTGCCCCAAGGATGCTCATGGGGGCTGCAGTGGTCCGTCCTACCCATATGTATACGTTCGTCATATTGGCCCTGCCTATGCAGTACGCGCGAGCCTATTTCCTTGATTTGCAGTTCCTTCATGACGAATTGTATAAGTTTGTAGACCACGCGCTGCTGACGTATGTGTGTCATGTACTGGGGCGCAACTACTGTTTTATATCTGTAAACAAGAGCTTGTGGGAGAAAGATACAGATCAGGCACTATTTTGCTTGTTGCAATGTTCCTGTTTTGCAGTTGCCGTTCTGCTGGGCACCCCCGATGTTTGGTAAAGTCTTGTGGGGTCAGGGTGCTTGGTGGTCCCTGCCGGCGGCTAATTTTACTCGAACCTTAGGGTCAAGTTTGGAGGGCTGAGGTCCGAGTTGGCCTGGGTTCAGGGTGCCAAGTGGGACCGGCAAAAGCACCGGCATGTTGAAATCTCAAACAGACTCTTGTCTATGAATTGATAAATTGTTCCTGTCCCATGTGCTTGTTTATTGAGGACTCATCTAGTAGAGCACGTTTGAGCATTGACCATTTTAGTGGTGCATTTCTGATACTACTGGAATTACTAAAGCTCGCGTATTGGCCTTTCGGGGTCCACGGATAGCAACCTTCAACACGAGAAGTGCGGTATTTTCAATCGTTTATTAAAA
The DNA here is from genome assembly GCA_008828725.1 of Saccharina japonica. Lineage (NCBI taxonomy): Eukaryota > Phaeophyceae > Laminariales > Laminariaceae > Saccharina > Saccharina japonica. The sequence goes on along the minus strand of MEHQ01003403.1, from coordinate 475,598 downwards.
GGAAGAACGTGCAACAGTACAGCTATGGCAGAGTACGTTGAGGATCGACCATTTTAGTTGTAATGCGTTTCTGATATTAGCACCAACTACGACAGCTCGCGTGTCGACCTTGCAGTATATACAGCTATCATCGTGCTGCGCGCGTGTCGTATTTAGTCCCACGAGTAAGGGTGCACTTGCGACACATCTCCACAGATGCTCCGAGTACCTTGGAGTAAAGTAAGGAGTATTGGAGATAAAATACTTCAGGTACTTCGTATACTCGGGAGTATTTCGGGGTTCGATACTCCGGGATACTGCTCGTACTCGAGTATTTCGGGTAGGAACACTCTCAATACTGCTTGTACTCGGGAGTATTTCGGGGTCCGATACTGCGGGTACCCCTTGTACTCGGAGTATTTGGGGCTTCAGTACTGCTCATACTCCAAGTATTCCGAGTATTCAGACCGCCAGTACTCAAATACTCTTGAGTACTCGGAGTACGAAATGTACTCGATACTCGGGGGTATACTCGGAGTGTGAAGTACGTTAAGAGCATATTTACATCATTTTAAAAGACTCGGCCGTCATTCCTCCCAGGTTCTGGGAGCATGTGACTGGCGTTCATAGCATTTCAAAATTCACAGATGCTCCCATTACCTGGAAGTATACTCGGAGCATCTGTGCACATCTCCTATGAATGCACACGTATTAATGGCAGCCCGGTCTGCTTCGCGCCTGCACATGGCCATTACTCGATGTGCGTCCTTTGTCGTGGACTCTTTCCAAGTCTCGAAGAGATTAAAACTTGCTGCCAGGGTATGTACTTACAAACATTTTTTTTTTGTCTGCTATGTAGTCTACGTATGCACCGTGCGTCCGCTGGCGTGCGTATGCTCTTTATACGTAGACGTAACAGGTACCTGGTAATGTTTTTTTTTTTTTTTTTTTTTTTCCATCCCATTTATTATCTTCGCCATTCCTTTCTCTCTCCTTCTTAGTCGTAACTCAAAAATCCGGGGTCACAAAGTAGGCTCCTCTCCCTCCTCCCCCACTACGGCGGTTGTTGCCTTGCATTTTTATCGCGAGAAGATTCCAGCACTTTCTTTCCTCGTCAACTCTCGTCGAATTTTGCTTACCCACGCTATAATTATGCGCTCTCGACAGTCGATGTCATTTGAGAATAAAAACCTCCAGGAGGATAATTGAACCCTCGACATCCGGCCCTACAGGCTTCGTGGCTACCAGTTAGATCACCGGGGCGACCGGCGTTGTATAATTCAAATACTACTGCTGTACAAGCACAAGCAATTCGCACCTGGTATTTTTTTTGACAGATACGTACAGCTGACTAAATAATAAGTAACGGTAGTTCTTTGTATATAGGTTTTTTTTTTTTTTTTTTATCCTCCGGCGGATGGGTCAAAATAAAGCTTACGCCCTCCACACTTCCACGTCTCACTTCGTGCACTTCGTGTCGTGTGTCAATTCACTCCATGCCCCCTCGGAAGTATCAGCCCTTGCTGTCTACGACCTTCGGGAACTTGAGCATGTTGACCCGACCTGACCCCCGAAGGGGCCCGGTGCGGTGGGGATAGCCACCCGAAGAGTAAACTCTCCGGGTAGTGTGGAACTTGCCGCAGCTCATCCACTAACAAAAACCCAGGCCAAGAAGCCTTCCCGCCAGACTCGGATCATTTACGATCCACCCTACCCGTTTGGGCGTTGGTCCTCGGATAGTTCTGTACTTACTGTCACACGTGTGATGCTGTGCTGAAGACTACAGAGGGGTGATGCCTCATGCTCGCAGTTGGCCGCGTGTGTCCGAAATCATCATGTTTTTAATGCCATGATGGTAGCTCAAACAAAGTGACGAGAATATAAAAACGAATCGGGAGGCAGGAGCATCAAACATGCACTGCAGCACGGCGACCGCGGCCAACTCGATTGTATACAGCACGTTGATTTTACGTCGTGTCACGACTGAACGCTGACGTTTTGTTGCCCGTATCGTTGTCTGATCAACCCCATTCCCTTCTTTCCCTTCTTCCCCTCCACCCGCGTCCGGAACAATACAGGCAATTGAGCTCAACAACGGCCGCGCGGCGCAGATGGGCATCCTCGGCCTCATGATGCACGAAGCAGTCAACAACCACCCTTACATCATCAACGATTTGGTGAGCGCATGCAGCAATGAACACGTTCTACCACGTGTTGGTAGACATCGAACGGCACCAGTAAGTATAGGGTGTCGCGTTACGGAGAGAGCTACGAGTATTGTGCGATACTCGTCTTATGTTCTCCGAAAGTTGTCTAACGTGTTTAATAATAGTATCAAGACCAGTGCGTGGTAAAACACATAGAAATGGTAGGTGGATGAATAAGCCCTGTCCGCAATTTTGGAGGCAGATGAAGATTACTTGTGAAGGGGGCGCAACGGCCGTGTCGTATATATGATAGGCATTTTGTATTGACGATCAACGACGGCGGTAGTGTGATGTGGTCCACAAACCCGACCCCACCTCGTCCCCCTCTTTTGGGCTCGACACGTCGCTCCTGACGCTGTGGGGGTGGAGGGCTCTAGAAAAATCAAACGAAAGTCTGGCGCATAAGCCCAGCTGTTCTCTCTGCCGTGACCACGCCCACAGCCAATCTCGCGGCCTCGTCTTCTCACGTCATTTGCTGCGCGTTCTATTTATTTAATAGTACTATAGTGTTGATGCCCACTTCTCCTGCCTTGGGGTGTAGCCTGCGTTTTTTTTTTTGATCGAGTCTCTTTTTCCCCGCTGGTGTGACTTTTATCAATCTACAATGTCGCCAACAATCCTCGGTATTGAATATACTTGCCTTGAAATCTCCGTTCCTCCTCTTTGCTACGATTGGCGCGTATGTATATCTCCTGAGACTGGAGGAATTCGCTACGAACATGTCACAGCTGATTGTATATGTGGAAATTGGCACTCTACACGCTTGAGTTCCCTCGTACTGTGGCTATGTTGTGGTTGTTTAATTATTCAAGACTAAGACATAACACGCCGCCCTGGCAAAAAGCAAACAGTATGGGGGGAGAAGGTTTTTTTCGCGCGGATCTGTGTTCACTATCGAGGATATGTCTGGGATGCTGGAGATAGATGAAAGTGAAACAACCGCCTAACAGACGGAGCTCAATCTCAAGGAGACACTAGGAAGGCAGGAAAAGGAGGCGGGAAGACCGGAATGGTCAGGGAGTGGCGCGGGAGGACGAGTGCCGCAGGCGGGGTACTGTCTGGGTCGTAGAAGGGAGAGCGACGCTGGGTACTGTTTGGGTGGCAGAAGGGAGAGCAACGCTGCACGTGGGGCCACTGTGCAGCTGGGCACCGGACGAGCCAGCGATTGCGCCGCTGACCTCGCACGTGAAGCGCCAGGCGCGGCGGACCAGAGCCGAGAGCCAGGGTGCTGTTTTACAGTTCGTAGCACAGACCAGACATTACTACGTACCAGGTAGTGTGGTTCGGTCCATCGAAAACGTTCAACGAATCAGCCACTGTCACTAATCCAGATTCTTACTCCCCTCTCTCCCTGTTTCTTGCCTGCTCTTGTCGGAATCTCCCTTGCGCGCAGCTGAGCCTCCCGTACACGTTCAACTGAGGATTTTGCTGTTGATGCCTACTTCAACCCACCGCCGGACCCGGCACCTGGAACGTCGGCGGGCGACGTCCGGTGGTTCGCTGCTGGGAGTGTTCCATCGCGACGCTTAAGAGGCTTTTCTCTTGAGATGGTTCCAAGCTTTTAGTCTAGTCTGCCACTTGGAACGACCGGTTGCAGGGTTGACCGCTGGCGTGCCGCGGTGGCGGCTAGAATCAAAACATTAGGGTTCATGGCGTTTCGGTTTCATGACCCTCGGTCGCGCTTTCGTGTCCGGCAAGTGCGAATGCTGTTGACACATTGGAATGGTGCTCAGAGGGGGCTAGAAGTTCGATTGGATGGCAACGTTTAGCGTTCCGCCGCCTGCAGCTTTTGTACGTTTTTGTGCTTGGAAGGTCTACGTCAAACGCCTCCTTCTTTATCGATTAATCTGTTGAGCCTGCAGTGCTCACAGCCGTTGTCAAAATCAATTTTGTTGTCTCGGGTTGGACGGGCTCGCTGGAATTGTGCCTCTGCTTCACATAACGACATGAGGAATAATGAAATTGAAACACTTTTTTTTTTCACTCACACAATATGCGACGACGGCGGTCTCAAAAGTCTTCTGCATTATTTTAATTTTTCATGGTACTGAGCACCATTGTGTCATACACATGCATTTCGTCGTCAGGAAACTGCTGTCAAAGATCAAAGACTCGGCAACGTGCCGTCATTCTTTCGCCTCCGCACAATATACGAAGAGCCCTCTGCTGTTGAGTATACCTCTGAAGTGGAGTATTAATGCTCAACCGATGCAACGATCAATCGTCGAGCCTATCTTGCCTGCAAACCAGCATCTACATTTTTCACGTTTTCAAGCGCTTTAAAACACCAGGTATCAAGATTTCGCGACTCTATTCTTCAAAAACCAACGTGAAGTAGATACATGACACAGCGATCACTTGCAAGTTTATGTTGCTGATTTTTTCACGGCTGTCCAAGTACGTAATTCTGTGCGATTCGCTGGAAAATCGCGGCTAAACTCGGAACGCTTTCAAGACGTTAACATGTTGTCTCGCGGACTCCCTTTCTCTACTACTGTAACATTACTTGCAACACGGGTTACACAAAAAAAATACCGTGGCTTTTATGAACGCTTCCTTTCGGAAGAAATCGACGCCCTTTCTTAAGAGGACCGAAAAAGAACGAGCCCCCCCCTCTCGAACCACTGGCCAGGTGTACTGGCTGTGTATGGCCCGAGTTAATTTCAAATCTTTGGAATGGGAATCGTCACCATTTTTTTGTACGATATACAAACCTGGTCGAGAGCAAGGAGATCCACCCCTCCCTGCCTTGTCTTGCACAGTGGGTTGGTTCTTTTTCATGCCCGAGGGTGGGGTCAATTCAACCCCGCTCCCCTCCTGTGGCATTGGGATGCTGATGGTATCACGCACACTCTTCTACTGTTACATATTACAGCAGAACTTGGTATACATATTAAAAAAAAAAAGATCAGCTTTATTGCTTACGCCTGCAGGCAGTACTTTCATCATCCTGCGCGCAATAGTGCCTCTAAGGTCAACGCTCGTCTGGGCGAGCTCTCGAATTCCGCAGTATCATTGGCTCTGGATTACGCCTACTTGGTAATACACGAACCTGGGCAAAACATAAGTTCCCAACAAAAAGGTGTAAGTATACATAATTAATGACTATTGTGTTGAATTCCATGCGAAACCAAGTTAAGCTTGGAGAATCCACCTGCTCAACTACTGTTGGCGGGCAATATGCAGGACCTCGACACGTACGTGTGCAGAAAGTCGACAGCAAGCACTACTACTCTTAATAGTCACGGGTGCTTTTCCTTGATCTGAGCTTCAAAATTCAAAGTGTCATACATACCACTGTTCGTAGTGGATGTTTATACATTACACGCGACTCCCGACTGTGAAAGCCGACGGCTGAGCGATAGGATTTCGTTCAAGACAAAGGGAAACTGCACTTAAAAAAACAACCGTAATTTTAATCGGCTACACCGTGAAGAAAAGCTCGTACTGTATGCACATATTGTGACAAACATAAACCGCGCTACATTTTCACACAAATACAAGGCCATCCGCAATACTTGGCAATCTCCTCTCCAAGTGTGTACATATCGCAGAAAGGCAAGCAGCGAAACAATGGCGGCTTTCAACAGTAAAGGAGCGCTTTCGGAATTCGAATGCTCTATGGCCATGACAAACGTTGGTCAACAACGACGCAGGCTCAATCGTACGTCGTCCGGCAGTTAGCCAGGCGAGCGTATCACCCTCAGTACAAACAAGGCTCAAGGCTCAACAAGAGCGTGGGCTACAACAAGAAGGGCGTCGTCCGCTCAAAAACTGGGATGACCTGCACACGAAAATACACAAAACAAACCCCAAAGCACAACGTAATCGGGTAAGATATCATTTACATCATTTCTACGAGTCATCCAACTTCGGGACGCTCAATAATCGACCTTTTCGCCATCGATTGGCAGCCCCATCTGCTCTCTCGCTGTGCGGGTCCTTGGCGCTCACGCATCCATCGAAGGCAACCATCATCGGCTCGAGGTCAGTATGGGTCGACTTGCCCAGCGGGCCAACCTTTGCACGGTGCAAACATTTGCGTAGTAAGAACGTCAGAGGACGAGTGTCAGCGGAAGGGATAATACTTGTCTAAGCGCACAAGTGAGTATCCAGTCAAGGAAACGAACGCGGAAGTACATCGCGGTGCGTACGACTTGACGCGGTAAGTCGCTCAGTAAAAAGGAATGCCCATGAAACACCAACAACCCCCAAATCGTGCCATTAGTCGAATCTTTCGAATTCGCATGTAAGCTCTTGTCCACAACTTTCCGCCTGTACCTAGTTCGTGCTTCTGGAGGAATACTTTGGGTAAGGGATGCCCCATGGGAAGAAAAAAATTACCAGACGCGTTGTAGGTGCTCATGAAACTTGGCCAGTCCGGACACTCAAGACTGTACTCTTGTAGTGTACCGGTATGCAAGTGCACTTTCGTGCACTATTTCTAGAGCGCTAGCCCTATACCAGGTATATACCGTGCCGTCAAGGTGGGGCCAATGCCTCACCTGAAATTGACGCAGTTTGTACTGCATGAAATTGAATCCATGTCGAACGGCGTCGATGGGATTCCGAAAAGGGCGCCACCCAGCCCCCTCGAGTTGAAACCAGCTGTCTTCGTACATATCAGTGCCTAAGAATGGACGTCCGTTGTGGGCAGGCGTGTAGGTTAAGACGCCGCTAGAGCGCCGCAACGCCGACCTTCATAGAACTCACTACTGTAGCTCCTTCAGCACCAGTAGTAATGGGCGTAGTGAGAAAAAAGAAGATTCGCGGAGCAGCGTGAGTTTAGAAATGTGCGTTCATACTTTTGAACCAACACAGTTAAACTTTCGAACTCACCAGTGAGAACAGTCCGTAGAACTGTGCCTTCCGGGATGCCTAGCGTTGAACGGGTTGAGAAATGGCTACATGTACGGTGGTACGCGTCCTGCATGCTTGCAAACCATTCGTAGAACCAACCTGTAGGATATCACGCAAGAGGCATCAGTGGGCCGCTTTAAGCAGAACATGTGGTCCATTGTATGATTTTGTACCAAGGTATGACGAAAGCAGATGACATAACCGCCACAAGCCATTTTGAAAAAGCAGCTCTCTCATTCGATTCGGCACATTCGGCAAAGCGTAGAAGATTTTTCCAAGGCAGCATGGATACAGTTGTATACCTGAGTCCCCTGATATAACGACGTTGGCCCCCTTCAACATTTCTTCTAGCATGAGTGTATGCGCTTCTCCCTTGCACACGCCTAGCTTACGCCTCGTTCGGACAGTTCCGGCATTATCTTGTCCGCCATCTTTCTCCTGACCGTTATTGGCTGCTGTCGCGGTAGATCTCCTCGCGCGAAGTTCCTGCCAACAATCAGGTCGCGTATCACAACGCCTTGGTGAGCTATCATTTATTATTTGGATCGACGGTTGGTCACACAATACCTGGTATGCCACGCCGCCTTTTTCAACCTACTACACGACATCTTCATAAATGGGTTCACAACTATCAGAGTTGGCACCCAAATAACTCAAACAGCTAAAGAGAAGATGCGGCCGGTTTTCAAGTCCCGCTCCAACACATAGATGTTGGCACGGCATACTCGTAGCCGTAGACTGTTGTGAACCTGACCTACTGTACCTCGTACTGCATGCAGTTGCGACTCATGCCTTCTATACCATTATTTGCCCGCTTTCAGCCTTCATCACTTCGGGCATTTTTTCTACAACATAAGTTTCAAATAGCCGAATGCCTCACCACAAAAACGGAGACCTCACAACAGCAACGGCGTACCTCGGGTTGTTCTTGTGCATGTGGTATCGGAACATCGCAGAGGCAACGGCATAGACGAGCCGTGACAGTCCCGAGTAGCTCAAGTTCCTCCTGCAGGTTTTCATCACGAGTGTGGAGAGAGAGCGCTGATTTAGTTTCTGGTTTAAAGGCACACATTCACGTTTCATGGAGCACGACGATGTGACTTGGCGATTGAAGGAAGCGCTGACCCCATCGCACGAAAAAAACTATCAACAGGGCGATTAAGCGATTACCGAAACCGGGAGGGGCAGGCGGACCCTGCGGTGTTAACTCAGATCTAACGAGATCCGAGAGATAATAAGTTGGCAAACATATTACAACCGCCGACCGACGTGCAGTTGACCATACCAAGCCAAGTACAATATCAGCCTTTCAGCCGATACTATGATACTATTAATAGGGACCAGGTATGGGGTGAGTACACACGCAAGCACCCGTCGAGAACGAACCAGCGGCTTTGTCTGTGGTACGAAGTACAGTTCAAGCACATGTTACCTGAAATCAAGGACCACGTAATACATACCAGGTATATATTAGCGTGCATAGCATATGGTTAATATGGTTTTGACTAAACAAGCCACAAAGCCGGACAACGCGAGGCTACTCGAAAACCCATTACCGTGCCGAAATAGCCCAGCTCGTAAGTATCTGGTACCTGGTATGCTACAGATTCGATACAAGCATTCTCCTCACCTGGAACAAGTGTAGGCCGTGCTCTTTGGCGGTGACCGCATCTACCGCGTATATAAGCGGGCAGGAGTTATCTCTTGCCTTCTCGCGTACGCCCTGCGATCTCAAAACACGATCATGTGCCCAATCGTTTTCGCTGTCCCCGCTTTGAAAATACGCATGAAGCCCATGTACTGGCCCGTCCGATTCCACCTCCGCTTTGTCTGCATGTTTCGCTGACCCCACGCTTCTCCCGTTTGCTTGCTCTTCCAACAGCCGCGTGTTGGCAGGTAGAGTCGCATAACCAGAATCAGACGCACCAGACGGGCCGCGCGCGTCACCACGATGTGTTTGTTCGCCAGCTACCGCTCCACGAAGCCTTCCAGCTCCGATGACTCTACTCTTGGTTGCAGATCCGTTGGGTGACCGGCCTACGTGTAGCGGGCCATGTACGGGCTCATCAAAATCTGATGCCAGCCTCCGCTGTAATGGCGATTGCCACGCCTCAGAGAGACGCCCTTCCTCCTCCACGTAGAAGGCCGTTTCTTGCAGAAATGCGACCAACTGTTATATAGTCAGCGACGAGAGAGCGTTGCGGCCTACGGTCAGAAAAAAGACACCGGTATTACAGAACAGGCGCCCGACAGACAGAAGCGTCGAATTCACAATGATGATCGCCATCCCGTCATTTGCGCATCTGTGTGAGCGAAACCAGGACTCGGCAGGGTCAAGCGCATTTTTTCGACAGACCGTACTCATACTGCTGCTGTAGTGCAAGTTGGCTTGAGTACCCGTACGTACGACAACACGACGGGTCCAACGGGGCAACGGCAGCACTGGTAAGTCGTCACGAGTGCTATGAATACTACATTCTTACGTACCGGTACGCAAGCTGCTTGCTGTCGGCTAAATTATACTACTGCTGTACGTCGTATCCGCACTAAGGACGTTCATCATGTATACGAGTATATGATACCTGGTACATACGTACCACAGGTATCATACGTACGTACGTACGTGCTCTCCGAGGGGGATAATCAGGAACATCGCACCTGCTTCCGAAGAGTCTTCAAGTTATGCTGAGCTCGCCATTCCGCGCAAGCAGCTACAACCCAGCAGAGCCAGACCGTAATGAAAAACTGCGCTGTTCGCCTGGGGTGTAAAGCAAATCGAGCGTTCAAATGCTCCATTTAAACAAAATACACAGCACGGCAGTGAGCAGTAGTGAACATCATCAAACAGCGATCGCAAGTTGTGCGATCGGAAGTTGTTCTTCGTACGACGAGTAGTCTACTCACGTTGACACACCAGATTCCACCGATAAATACTACCAGGTACACGAACTGCTTTTCATTTCCTGTGCCAGTTTGCTGCACAATGTTCTCCATAACTACGAACGTGTCACCTCGTCAAGATTCTTGGAACCCGCCTCGCGAAGGGGAAGGCACACCTCCGGACAAGTATGCGGTGGACCGACAGCTCTTCCGGATGGTCGTGTCTATCGTGTGAAAGCCCAATAAGCGGCTCGATTTCGTGGTGAAGTCCACCATCACGTCTTCCCTCGCTCAATCGAAATTCTCCACTGCGGCCGAGCGACCCTTCTGGATCTCGTCGAAAGGGCTGTGACCCGTTGGCAACACGCATATCCTTCACAGCTGCCCTATGTTCTCGGTGTGCAATTAAACCGGGGGTATATTACACCACCCCCCTTGTTTGAAGTGCTTCCAAAATGTGGGGAAAACCTCTTGAGACCGTGTGTGCGGTTCGAGCACACTCTTTCCTTATTCCAGGTAGAATTTGACGTCCACCCCTGTATTTGACATGGGTGACCAGTACTATGTCGATGAGTACGGTGAGGAGCCAGACATGGAGGAGTTAGAGGACTATATGTCGCCGGATGAAGGAGATGGAGACCTTGCGGGGTTCGAAAGGCCGGAAATGAAAGTCGACTTCTCCACGGCTGTGGTCGTCTCGAACCTCCCGAAGGTACCAGAGTGCCGCGTTGCTCATAGGCGTTGCAATGCAGAGATGCTTGCCCACTGCTCGGGTAGTTTTGCAAATGTGTACTACAGCAGTGCAGCAACTCCAGACGCACGCTTTCTAACTGCAAATCATATGAGCCCAGAGGTTACACGTAAGTGTGGAGTTGGAAGAGTTTGAGTTTTATCCGCGCTTGCGCGCTTGCTGATGCGATCTGCACAACAGCAGCAGTACATATTTACACATTTGAATACATACCAGGTATCATATCATACGAGTACAAGTACAGTATGGGCATCACGTGTACTCGTATGGCATACGCCTCAGCTCCAGCCTACTACATAGTACTCGTATCACAAACACGTACAACCTGTGGTACACACAGAAGTGTAGTATTCCTGGCATAGGCTAATACCTAATACCACGCGCGCGTAGTTTCTCGCGCGGCTGCTTGACACGTCTTTTTTCGGCTGCTGTCAGGACTGGAATGCTTGAATAGCGTACGCGTAATGGGGGATGGTATTGGACCAGATTGGACGCATTAAAAAAAGCTTTTAAATACTGCTGTTGTGTATGCTTGGTGCACGTGCTGTGATGCCCTTCCTGCAGGTGGGAAAGGAGAAGCACGAGAAGCTCGGAGGAGTGGTGAGAAAGATCTTCAGCCGAGCGGGAACAATTGCTGAGGACGGGCTGACGCACCCGTTCGATGAAACGACGAAGCTCACCAAGGGTTTCGCCTTCGTAAATTTCCTTACCCCACAAGACGCGAAGCAGACTGTAGCCACGTTCAACGGATGGCAATTGGACAAGAGCCATAACATCAAGGTAAGGCAGTACTAATACGTCGTAGTCTACCCAGCGCACCACAAACAACGTGCGTCATCATGGCTGTCCGCGGTGCTTCAGCACCATCTACGGAGTCCGTTTTATTTCGCTACTTCGTCATTTCTCGGTGCATGCGCAAGGCTTGATTACTCGTAGGCTTCAAGATCCACTCCGTGACACTCTGTACTTGATCGTTTTGTCCCAGCATGGACGTCATGATGCTGTAAGCGTTACGACTATATTTCATAGGTTGTGCATAGCGCACTCCGTTGGACTGCTGGATAGTACGAGTAGCCTTAGCGCAGTCTGCTTTCTGAGTTACCGGTAATCACTACGTGTATACTCGTATACTTTGAAGTATGTGCACTTCAAATCCCCTTGAACAAACTACAAATCATATAACAAATAATATAATATTTGCAGGCAGTTAGAACGGAAACGCCTGTCATACATCTGTGTTTTGTTTTTCAATCGCGACATATGAATGCTATACACTTGTACGTCTTCGTCAACTGATAATTCGAGGCCGCACGTAGTCGAAGGGGTGTTCGGCCGTCATACGTCACACCCAGGAGCTTTCTGCCTCGATGCCTTCGAAGGGATGTTCGGCCGTCGTATGTCACATCCAGGAGCTACGATATAGATACCTACTCTTGCATGATACATCTATGCTCGGGGTGCTTTGTACTGTTCGTGCTTCGTATGGTCATCACCGCCCGTACCTCGACGTCAGCCACAGTTTGATGCTTTTTCGTAAGTTCTATGAGTTTGGTGCTTTTTCGTAAGTATTTGCTCGACACGCATTGGCGAGCCAAAATCCGCAGGCGTTCTTCCACAGCTGTTTCTCACTTTCAGTATATTCTTTTTCCATCCAGGTCTTCCCGTTCGAGCAACTAGCTCGTCTCAGGAGTTTGCCGGAGACCTATGAGACTCCTGAGCCGAAGGCATTCAAGCCAAGGGTGGATCCGTCGTCGTGGCTAGCGGACGAGCAACACAGAGATCAGTTCGTGCTACGGTACAGTGAGCCTCATCCGAGTGGGAAGCTGGTAAGAACCAGGGGTGTGGCAGTCATTTTGTATTGGGTTTGCGCGATAATTGACATTAGATAGCCTGGTTGAGGGTACAACCCGCTTTATGTTTTCGCAGTTTTGCTGCAAGCATGACCGGGTTTCCAGCATATGTTATGGTCGTATAGCTATATAGCAACATGTTGTTTGATAGCATCACAACACCGTTCACGCTGCTGCTGCTGTTCTTTTGGTGTTGATGACCCAGATTCACGAGGCAGAGGTGATGTGGGCCGACAAGCTGCAGCAGCCGACGATGTGCTATGGCGGAGAGAGGGAGAAGGAAGCTGGAAAGGCATGGTGAGCGACGGGCTGTTGTGGATGCATGTCGTGGACAGTTGTCATGCCTCTCCAAGCGAGCGCCTCTCGAACCAGCGCAACATGCTGGAGGCGGGGTACCATCTCAATAACCCGCGCAGAATATCGAATTGGCAAGTGCACGAAACCTTCACCTAATTATGGCTACGGGCCACTCTTGTTCGTTTGGTTGCAGGTGTGAACTGTTCCTCATGTGGTCTCCGCAGGGAACATACCTCACCACGTTCCACGTACCCGGGATCGCCTTGTGGGGTGGCGAGCGATTCGAAAAGCAGGGGCGCTTCCCTCACAAGGATGTGAAGGTGCGCCTACAGTACTAGTCAAAGTTTTCTGTGCATCGCTGGGATTAACTTGTGCAGCCGAACTTTTAGTAGCGATCCGCACTGCACAGCTGCATAACGTGCCATGCCGAGTTCGTCATTAGAACGGTCGATCAAGAGACGTCTCGTTGCCACGCTCGTTTTTGTGGCGCGCGTCTTTATTTTGACCAGGTGGTGGAGTTCTCGCCTTGTGAGACGTACGTCATGACGTGCAACTTCGAGCCAGGGGATAAGGCCATCATCGTGTGGGAAGTTCTCACGGGCCAGATGCTTCGGGCGTTTCCCATGTCGACGACGACGGTGGCAGGTAAGACAGCAGTGTACTGTAGCTAAAACGGAACGTTCTGTTGCAGTTTCAGGAGGAATGCTCAAGCGTCGACAGTCACAGCAGTTGCACTGATTATCAAGCCATGCTTGTGCCTCAATGAGCTAAATGCTTGTGACTCAATTAGCTAAACCTGAAAAACCAAGCGTCGATTGCCACCCTTTTTTGTTCCCATTTGATTGGGTGGATGAGGTTTGTGTCCACGTGCATCGTTGCTTTTGGTATTTGAAAGGGTGCTGCTGGTTTATTGGTCGCAGTTGGAGGCGTATTTATAGTAAAGTACATACACGTCAAGAGCAGAAAACGCGTCGAGAACACTGCCCGTTGGCCACAATTAAGAGTGGAAATCGTTGCGGTGGCAAGCGCCTGACAATGGTATGGCTCAAGCCTACCATTTCGGAAGCGCGTCGAGCCTGGTTCTTCAGCACGAGTGGGGAAACGCTTCTCGACTGTGATTTTTGTGTCTCTGCTGTGCTTATTCTGATTGCATTATGTTGTTGCAGACGGGGCTGCGTCACTTTTCCGATGGAGTGCCGATGGCAAGTACCTCGCCCGCAAGGGGAAGGATCTCATCTCCATCTACGAACTCCCATCCATGCGTCTGCTGGACAAGAAGTCGTTGAAGGTACGGTATGCTGGTAATGTCATTATCTTGATGTTGAACGACTATACCCGCATTTGTTGAGAAGAAAGTAACCGCTCATCGTAGGTTTAGTATGCTGTAGCTACAATCACCTCTCGATTGCCCTCGGTTCTAAATTTCTCGACGCTTTTATCGGCAGGCGGAGGGTGTGTCGGACTTTGAGTGGAGCCCGAAGGACAACGTACTGGCGTACTGGGCACCGGAGCAGGCCAACGCCCCGGCAAGGGTTTCAGTGGTGGAAATCCCGTCTCGGAAAGAGCTTCGCCAGAAGAACTTGGTGATGGTCAGCGAGTGCCGTCTTCACTGGCAGGCGAGCACCTCATTGAGTACACAGTGATATTAATAGTTGATAACTTACCCCCGCCTCTGAAGCTTCGTACCAGTTTTATTCGAACATCTCCTTTTATTTATAGTGATATGAGTTATTCATTGCTTATAGTACTGTACGTGGTACCTTTTCCTTTCGTGATTCCACATATCGTGCCTGATGTGCATGTTCGTATCACATCGTGCCTACTGTGCTGTCTGCAGGACGAAGGGGACTACTTGTGCGTTAAGGTGCTGCGCCATTCGAAGTCTAAGAAGACCATGGTAAGTCAGAATTTTGTCCGAGCCGGTTGCGACAGCCGCTACTCTGTTATCCTTACTTTCAAACGTCGTTGCGGGAGAACATACATGGGAGTGGACGAGACAACGTAGCTGTCGACCAGACGCTTTTGGTGTTGGAGGGCCCATTTTGGTTGTTTGTAGTCCATACTCGTAGATAGGGTAACTGCGTAGAGACATCGTCGTCTTTGCGCTTATACTTTCGCGATAATGGTTTCGGGAAAGGAGGCTGACGAACAGTGAAGCGTTGTCGTGTTTAAATTGATTGTATCATACCTGGTATAGCAGTCCTGTTTCCCTGCAACTACTGCAGAGTATTGTCTCCCGTGCTGATCAAGGATGTATTGCCCTCGCTCTCTTTTACCTACGAAGTACAACAACTTCGAGATCTTCCGCGTGCGGGAGCCCCTGGTTCCTGTGGAGACCATGGAGAAAAAACAACAGGTCGCAGCATTCGCGTGGGAGCCAGCCGGCGACCGCTTTGCCCTGGTGCTGGGAGACGTGCCCAAGCTGGAGGTCACGTTCTACACAATGAAGGTACGTTATAGCACCACGTGTCGGATCAATTCGTCGCGTAGCATAAAGTTGACCAACTCTCTGGTGTATATTATTACAGTAGTAGGGCCGCTTAACGTGTGGGCTGCGACCTGGAATGTCGTGCTGTGCGCTGTGGTCATCAACCAAGCAGCGGGCACATGCCATTATTGATAGGTTTGTTAATGTCACGGGTGTTCGTTGTTTCCAGGGCGGTGCGGGAAAGAACGAGCTCCAAGAGCTGGAGACGTTGAAGGAGCGACCGTTCAACCACCTTTATTGGTCCCCGATGGGAAACATCTGCCTCCTGGCTGCTATGGGCGACGACGTGGGGCCGCACAATGGGCGGCTGGAGGTAAAAGACATACGTACTGCATGTTGACTTGCGCTCTCTAACCGAACTGCATTCGGTGTCCACTATCAAGCGGAACTACCGGGTAGTTTATCATGAACGCTGCAGGGTAGTTGGCGGAGGTTCTATTTATAGTGCATGGGACCGAAGCAAAGCAGGGAATTGAGGCGAGTCCTGTGACACTCGTCGATATAGGCTACCAGGTATTTGCCAGTAGAACACCCTGTGAGAGGAATTTGCTCTTTCATCATCCATCGAAAGAACCATATCACGATGTTTGTAATTTCAATAACATGGCCCCCATATATTTACTGCTTTTTCACGGCGAACGGGCAGTTCTACGACGTGGAGAACCAGGCAACGCTTAAGCAGACCGAGCACTTCCGATGCAACTACATCGAGTGGGACCCGTCCGGGAGGTACGCGTGCACCGCTGTATCTCAACCGGTTACCGGCAGCCACTGGAAGGCCCAAATGGACAACGGTTTCCAGCTCTTCTCCTTCCAGGCAAGGGCTTTCGTCGATTTTGATTACTTCCCTGTTGCCCATCAGCTTCGCAGTGGGCTTCGTTCACGAATTTATTATTTAATCTCTAATGCCTGGACTTACAAACGAAAAGCCACGACGTTCGCCGCCGACATGCACTGTGTTTTCTATGTTTCCTCCTGGAGGAAAACACTGCACACCTGGTTGTTGACTGCCGTAAATCCCTGGACAACTCACAATTACGCTGTAGTTGAAATGGTTGGCATTTGTTGACGCTTTGCGTTTACTTGGTCACGTGATAAATATCATATGCGCAAGTTAGTATATATATGTTCTGTGGTGTTTCCTCTTTTGGCGCGTCGCATAACCCACGGATCTACGATACGGGCGTGTATCCACCCGATCCGGTAGGGCCAGGCGAAACACATCAAGAGTAGGGATATACAAGTAGAAAATAGAGTCGTCATTCAGCGAACAGGTTGCATTGCGCCAGGTTGGATGCGGCCCTACTACAACATACCAGGTATACCAGTACATGCTATTCGAGGAGTCTCCTCTGGTATCAAATCACCTCATGACTGTTTATTGCTCGTTGCCCGCGATGGTTGTATGCGCGCGTACAGGGTGAGAGGTTCCATGAATTCAAGAAGGAAAACTTCTACCAGATCCAGTGGCGTCCTCGGCCGGCCTCTTTGCTGACTTCCGTCGAGAAGAAGAAGATCGTCAAGAACCTTCGCAAGGTACGATGGGCTTGTTTCTTTGGTTGCTACTGGCAGTAATTACCATTCCGATAATCCATGCGGAAACTTTAAACCGACCACATCGGTCCCGTGTGGTTACTGAACGGCCATTCCGTCGTGTGCTCATGTCCCGTATCTCAACACAACCTATCTGCGAACCCTGCCTGTTTGCCACAGTACGAGAAGCGATTCGAGAAGGATGACAGGGAGAAGGACCGCCGGAAGGCGCGCGAGGCCATGTCGGACAAAATCCATATGAAGTTGGAATTCCGGCAACAGGTCAGTGTTGACTGCGACAATTAGTTCCATAAGTTAAAGTTGGCCCGGATGTGTCCTGCAGTACGGGTAGGGTAAATTGTCAATTAGATGTTGCTGATTAGTCGAGAGTAAGAGACATGCGCCGGCATCGCCACGAAACGTTTTTTTTTGCATGCAGTTTAGCAGCAAAACGGCCTTGAGTTGTTATGTAACTGTTTTCCCGTCGTTTACCCCCCCTGTTGCAAACGCAGGTCGCAGAGATGGTGCAGCGGCTGGAGGGTCGGAGGCAAGAGCTTATCGACCTGCGGGGTGGATACGACTCAGACGACGACTCGCACTTCGTCGTCGACAGCAGGACGGGGGAGGTTGTGTTGTCAGTGAAGGATGTAATCCAGTGACCTGGGAACTTTCGGAGTTGGTACTTGTTGTTTTCAGGGCGAAGGCCCCGCGAGTAACGTTGCTGTTGCGCCTCCACCGTAGGGCGGTCGTTCATTGCGCCCTTGGCTGGCGTGTGCCTGGGAATGACAGCCAAACGATGCGGCGATCTACTACCACCGTGTGCGCTAGGCTACTTCGTGCGCAAAGGTTGGAACGTTTGTATGAGTTGCTTATGTGCTGCCAAGTATTCGTTTGTGCGGGAATTGCCGTTATCTGAAGGTATGCACGAGGTAATTTTGTTGAACGGAAGGTACCGCTCTTTTTGCTTTGCTTTTTCCCGGACTTGTTTTATGACCCAAAAATGTTTTCACAGATGTTGTGTGCCTGCTTGTGTGAATGATCGATCGGTTGCGTGGATGATTGATGGAGTTACTGTAAGGTTGTCTTTATTCAAACATTCGAACATAACATGGATTTCTGTTTTGCGCGTCACTATGGCTTTGATTGCCTCAGTTTTCGGGAACCTCGTCCTCTCGTGTTGCCCGTATGTTGGACCGCATCCACACTTGCTACCATACTCGTAGAGAGGGCGGTCCGTCCCGCGCATGTGGACACCACACGCAGCGGCCCCGTCCGTCATTCAATTTCCTGCCGGGCTCTGTCCCTGTCCGCGTTCATCTGTGTCTCCGTCACTTTGGTCAACGACGTATTCCACAAGTGTAACTTGTGGTTTCTAGAACCGATTAAAAAAAGCTGTCTGTCTGTCTGTCCCATGGGAGTCAGTTTAGGGTCACCCACGGACAAATTTCTTTTAAAACTGCTACACCCGTACCGCACGCAACAGGTCGATAGCCCTCGAAGAGGCGATCGTCATGGTCCAAACCATACCTAATGGGGTGCCCTGTGTGTGGAGTAATCAGGGTTAGCTGCCAGCATCCCAAACGGAGTGGCGAGCCGAGCAGCAGCAATCGCTCGCCCGAGGCCAGAGTATAATTTCAAGTGGAATCGGATTAATGAAATTCATGTTTGGACAGCGTCACGCATTTATCTGTGCTGGGAGTGATCAGGTGGTGAGGCTTTTCCCTCCGTCCCGGTCTCGCTTTCTCGCTCCCTCCTTCACTCCCTCCCTCCCTCGCTCGCCCTCTCCCTCTCCCGCCTTCCGTCCCTCCCTCTCTCCGTCTCTCCCTCCGCGCCTCCGCCCCATCCCTACCACCCTCCCCTTAATCCTCCCTCCTCTCCTATTCACCGCCCTCGAAACAAAGATGTCTCGACACAGCACCTTGAACCCCTTGACAGACGAAGTTGTTCATTCATCAAACATGTCGAATTTTTAAACTTTAAACCATTCGAAAATCAACCGCGCCAATTGGGTGCGTCCCTCCCTGAAATACTAAATGTTTTTCAACTATTCAGACCAAACGTTATGGTATCACTTTGTGGCTCGTTCTGTGGTACCGAACAAAATGTGTGTACACCCTCCGTATCGAGACATAATAGTATGTAGGTCCACTGTATGTTGCCAAGATGTGAAAGTCCAACAATAAGGAATCTCAACCCTGAGATAGTGGCGACGACCATACGCCAACATCGCGTGCCGCATTTTATTGTTCCGAAAATGTATACGACAATGTATGCCCTAGTACTATGTATACGAGAAATACACGTTAATAATGCGTGCGTGTGACGTAGGAGGTTGTGTTTTTAGTGATTTCAAGACACTATACACGTTGCAATTACCCAACGATCAAATACGTACAATATTTTGGATACGTATGTACGAGTATAATGTTGTTTTGGTCACCTCCTTCCTCGAGCCTTCGGCGAGCACTATATACGAAATATCAGCACGGACACTGGGTGTGCTGGATGTCCTACCTCCTAAGGTGCTGGGTCCTACCTCCTGCAGCCCCGTGTGTATCGAGCTCACGGTGTTGCCAATAACCGATTATGGCACTCATTTTTCAGTGTGAATTTCATTTTTTGCACATGCGTAAGGAGTTGTTTCTTTACGTTTATGCACGGGCTGCATCATGGATTCTGCTCAACCGACAGTCCCGTGCTGGGCACGGAGCCACACCGCCCGACATCGTCCCGACCAATACACACACACTTGTGGAATAAGCACGCCAACCCATTCCTTGGCCGTGCAATAACAATTCTATAATACCTCGTACACAATTTGATCATTGCACAAAATACAGATGGCCGACCGAAACTCTATAATAGTAAGAGTATATGTCACAAACGAACGAGCGGTGCGCGTGTCATACGTGCTAGAGTACAATAACCAGCCTCGCCAGGCAACATGTATGTCATTCATGATCGAGGCTATTATTGTCCTCTTCTGGCCTCAGGCCCCAATAGGAATCCAGCATACTCTACAACACGTGTATTCTTGTTTCCAGTCACGGGCCAGGCCTCTTCAGCATGTGTGGCCCTTCGTAACTTCATAGCCCAAGCTCAAGCTTCATTCGAGTTCATTTACAAGACTGACACCTGCAATCGCGTTGTTCCAACCGTCCTGTTATGCGTACGGCTGAGCCATCTCTTAGCTGTCTCTGCCGGTACTCTTCTTCGCAGGGGAACACCGAGGATAAGGAGCAACCTAGGTGTAGCTACAGGAGAAGGCGAGGGAAGTTGTGTGCCAGCACACAGCCCTCGTCGACCCCTATAGGAAGGCATACGCCTTCGGGGTCGGGGGAATAATTC
The DNA here is from genome assembly GCA_008828725.1 of Saccharina japonica. Classification (NCBI taxonomy): domain Eukaryota; class Phaeophyceae; order Laminariales; family Laminariaceae; genus Saccharina; species Saccharina japonica. Next base: position 455,405 of record MEHQ01003403.1, on the reverse strand, counting down.
ACATTATTCCCTTTTGGCCCCACCCCATGATCTCTACCGGAAACCCCTCGGATCCTTGGTATCTCACCGCAACATCCTCCCCAGCTGGTTTAAGCCGGACAAGGCAAGCCATGCGATATACCAGACGGTGGATCCAAGGTAATCTATGCCAAAACAGACTGAGGAGAGGAAACCCGGCCGTATTTTCCCGTTAGGAAAAACCCTCCCCAGCACGCACACTATATGCGCCGCCTTACTCACAAACGCGGCGAACAGAACGCTCCCACTACGTGGAACATTCCTTCACGCTCACCTCGCGTACACTCCTACGCCCATAGTATCCGGAAAGTTCGCCTGCCTTCGGAATCCCGATGTTGCTTTGCGATTGTACGCGAAGAGCCTCGAGCCTGGTGCAGCAGCAACAGCACGCAGGAGGCAATCGATCCCCTAAAGCCGGACACAAGGACAAGACAGAAACATATCCACCCCGAATTCCACTATCTATAGAACACCGCTATGCTACAACACGCAAACAAAACCCCTCACCCCGAAGCACCGACCTATGGTGTTGCACAGAAAAGTCGGCCCGATAAGCCGCGCTCGTTAAATTACAACTGGCGAGAACCTGGGTTCCTCCCCTCCCCCTTAAAAACAACAAAAAACAAAAAAAAACAAACAAACAAACAAACAAACGAAAACCAAACCCAACAACAACAAAAAAACGCAAAAGCAAAAAAAAAAAAACCCACCAACAACAACAAAAAAACACGAAACAAAACAAAATCAAACCCCAAAAAAAAAACTAAAACCCAAAACCCAAAAACCAGAAACAAACAAACAAACAAACAAACAAACAACCCAACACACAAACCCAAACAAAACAAAATCCCGCGCGCCATGAGATATCTGTATGGAGAAAAACATGGCGAGCCCTAAACCTCAAGGTCACCCCTGGGGACAGCCACACCCAAAACTTCCCGAACAAAAACAGGACTAAATCGCCCCGGAACAAATGACGGTCTAATTAGTATAGTGGTCAGTACACCACATTGTGGCTGTGGAAACCCGAGTTCGATTCTCGGATTGGACACCATGTCACAAACGAACGAGCGGTGCGCGTGTCATACGTGCTAGAGTATAATAACCAGCCTCGCCAGGCAACATGTATGTCATTCATGATCGAGGCTATTATTGTCCTCTTCTGGCCTCAGGCCCCAATAGGAATCCAGCATACTCTACAACACGTGTATTATTGTTTCCAGTCACGGGCCAGGCCTCTTCAGCCTGTGTGGCCCTTCGTAACTTCATAGCGCAAGCTCAAGCTTCATTTGAGTTTATCTACAAGACTGACACCTGCAATCGCGTTGTTCCAACCGTCCTGTTATGCGTACGGCTGAGCCATCTCTTAGCTGTCTCTGCCGGTACTCTTCTTCGCAGGGGAACACCGAAGATAAGGAGCAACCTAGGTGTAGCTACAGGGGAAGGCGAGGGAAGTTGTGTGCCAGCACACAGCCCTCGTCGACCCCTATAGGAAGGCATACGCCTTCGGGGTCGGGGGAATAATTCACATTATTCCCTTTTGGCCCCACCCCATGATCTCTACCGGAAACCCCTCGGATCCTTGGTATCTTGAGCAACATACATACTGACAATATTTCTCCCTGGCATAACGATAAACAGCTATATTTAAACCAACCAGGCGCACGATGGCCAGAAATTAGACTTGAAAGAAGGAAGCCAATTGCCACTATTAACACTACGTGCCCGATACACAACTCATGTTTAGTTTGGTATACCATGGTGCTTTTATTTATTGCGAAACTTACAGCGTCCGTCGCCTTTTGGGCCTACAATCAGTAGTACCTGGTATTGGGCCTTGGACGCACATGTTCGAGTGATTCCCTCGTATCCCATCATGGTTTTCTCCTGTACAATTGCACAATTATGACACTCAGAGGCGGACTCGTCACACCCTCTGGCACGTGTAATCGTACAACCACTGCTGTATCTATTGTCGTTCCACATGCTCCGCCAGTTCCTTCATTGCATCCTTGCTCAGATTAGTTGATACTGCTACTGTACGTACAGTAGGGTTGATCGCATATCATACGGTGCTAAGTCTGCCGGTTAGTCTCAATGCCAAATGCCATACACTTTTTTTCCTTCTGTCTTGTAGCCCTTTTCAACAGACTAGACTGCCCCCGCCCCGCTGACAGCTGAAGGAAAAACATATCAGGTCAGACGCAGAAACAATAATCGATACCCTCAGAGAAAGGGACTTCGTGCCCGCAGTTTTCTGATTGGTCAATTTCTTTGCTTGGAATTTAGTCGAAGCCACCATCGCCCATCATGTTTTGGCTGTCGGGAGGGTGCAAGAGGGTTGACACATTGGCTCCGACCTTAAAAATGTCGTGGAGCCATTTCCTTTGTGACCACTACTACTGTAGGACCCTTATGTATACAGTGTGTTGTAATCGGTTGTTGTGTGTACATAATGTCGCATTATCCCAATGATGCCTACGACTCAAAACTCGCAATCTGGTTGCTTACAGTGAGGGGTGAGTAGATCAGGGCAGTTTCCGTTTCATTGTTTTCGCCTGTTTAAACAAACGCGCACAGAGCACGTGAGGAACTGAGAGTTGGCGCCGACCGATACCTACTTCGTGCGGATATCCGAGTAGCAACGTAACCCGAGGGGGCCGCGTACCAAGAGAGGTTTCAATTCCACTGTTTAGAGCAACCTTGATTCCAGGAAATTTATTTGGGTCCGAGTCGTGACAGTACTTTACTACAGAAAAGCAAAACATTGCAAAGAGGTGAAGGGGTAGCATATGGTTGTTCGTTGTTGTTATCAAATTAACTCATGTCCAAAATCGTGTGCCCGTGGTCACATAACAGGCTCCAAAAAAATAGAGCGGAAGAATACGTCGGAAAAAAATGTCGTCTGATCAAATAATACAAAAGCAATGGCGCCGGGATCCACCGGGGTTTAATTACCTTTCTGATCGTAGCACCCGGGCTCGATTCCAGTTATATGTGAGTTCGTTCTGTTTTTGGATTTTTGTTTGTTTTTTTCGTGGCCGTGGACGACCTCTGTGGGTCAGGGTAGCCGGTGGGGTCTGTGGATGGGATCATGGTGGCTGATAGGCCTCCGGCGGCCCCCGCAGAGGGTACAATTTATGTCTGCCCCCTGTGGGTGGGATCAGGTCACGGGTGGGATCAAGATCGGGTCCGGGTGGGATCAACCGCACCTACTATATATTCTTCTTCAATGTTTCTCCTCTATACAACAGGCATATTATCGTACGTAATACTGTACTGTACTGTACTGTACTGAGGCAATGCCAAGATATACAACAAAATCAAACCGCTCAGACGTCAAAAGGAGAAACGAGAGAAATCAAGAACACACGTTAGAGAATACGCAAGATAATACGCAGACTTGCAAACTCGTAGGCAGGCAGGGGGGTGATGGTGAACCGAAAAAACAGAATCCACCAACAAGGAGAGCTACGGGTATACAGCTATGAATAACAAACAAGGAGAGTTGCAGCTGTAGTTGTACGCGTAGCTTTGAATAGTATCCACGAGCGTGTGAAATAACCAAAAGAGGGAAAAGCGAAGCAAAATAAATAAATACCTGCCCTTCTGCTCAGAACTTCAGCAGAGGCAAGGAACCGCTACATTAATTAAGAACCAAACACGTGTGAGTGCTCAAGAGTAACCAGAGTGTGAACCTGCACATTAGTCGGGCTTGTCCCATACTACCTAATCAAATGCTGATGATGCTGTAGCCGTACGGCCGTGCCATCTCTTCACATGACGAATTTCATGTTGTGATATAAACTTGCAACGTAAAAATACTGTTTTGCCCAGACCGAGTGTGGAAGCCATCGTGGTTCGAGCACCTATGCACCACCTGACCTCGTTATATCGTTATAATAATGTTCAACTATTATTGTATTTGCCTTCCGATAAATTGTCTGATTGAAATAAGAGCTGCACATTGTCAAATAGCAAATGGAATACTAATACGCACTACGCGTATGCCACCCTTTACCCAACTGTTGCTATGATGATATCATCATTGGGTTACACATTGCTGTATCTATTCGCCGTGCGTCCTACTCCGCATCTACATGTCACGCCCACGCCATGGGAATTGTCCTCTCCTCCCTTCCCCTCCTGGCGGCCTGGCTGTCTCGCAGAGCGACTGTTGTATCGGTGCACCCGGCGCGAAATCGCGACCTGGGTGGTCACCGATATTACGTGAAACATTTGCTCTTTACAAACAACTTTTCTGGACACGGACCCCCCGTTCGTTCCTCCGACGATGCTCGCCGCCAGCTGGTCTATGAGTTCACTACCTTTCTTCCCGTGGCGTCCAAAGCTTTCACACCCTGTACAACTACAACTAACAACTACAACTAAAAGTTGTGCGCGGCCGCAACTACTCAGTAGTTGTCCCTAAACAACTAGTTGCATACGTTTTTCACCAGTAGTTGTCTGCAGACAACTAGTTGCACAAGTTTTCCAAACAGTAGTTGTCTACAGACAACTAGTTGCACAACTTTTTCAAACAGTAGTTGTCTACAGACAACTAGTTGCACAATTTTTCCAAACAGTAGTTGTCTACAGACAACTAGTTGCACAACTTTTTCGAACAGTAGTTGTCTGCAGACAACTAGTTGCACAACTTGTTCAAACAGTAGTTGTCTACGGACAACTAGTTGCACAACTTTTTCATAGAGTAGTTGTCTACGGACAACTAGTTGCACAACTTTTTATAACAGTAGTTGTCTACGGACAACTAGTTGCACAACATTTTCAAACAGTAGTTGCACAACTTTTTCAAACAGTAGTTGCCTGCAGACAACTAGTTGCACAACTTTTTCAAACAGTAGTTGTCTACAGACAAAGTTGCACAACTTTTTCAAACAGTAGTTGTCTACAGACAAAGTTGCACAACTTTTTCAAACAGTAGTTGTCTACAGACAAAGTTGCACAACTTTTTCAAACAGTAGTTGTCTGGCAGACAACTATATACGAGTAGTTGTAGTCGTACAGGGTGTGCTGTTTTTGGAAGGTAACCTGGACCTCATTCCTGAGGAGATCCCGAAGCTGGGCCATGACGTGGTGCACACCAAGATCCCCGGCGGTTGTCGAACCCATTGCGGGGCTGGCACAGCTCGACGGCGTGTTTGGTCCGTTGGACCTCACCGACGAAGTGGAGGCGGAGGTTTCAACAGCAGAATAGTAGAGTAATCCGGCGGTGGGGCGGCGCGTGATAGCGGCCTGGCCGAGTTGTGATTATGTCTTGCTAGTCGAAAGGCCTTCAGAATCTCGCCTTTTTTCTGATATTTGTCGACACGAAGTAACGCAATCTCTCATCATATGTATGGTGCGGCATAATGATATTGGGGGAGGGTGAGGTGCGGCTTTCGGTGGGTGTTGGGTATTGAATTTTGCGGCACACTCACGAAAACAATAGAATAGATGCAATCACGTGGAAGATGTAAAGGCCAATAGCAATGGTTTTCATTTGGTGCGGCGACCGGGAGTAACACACGTCGAACAATGTACACGTTCAGGTTGTCCGCAGACAACTAATCAGACAACTAATAGTTGTGCACGGCCGCAACTACTCAGTAGTTGTCCCTAAACAACTAGTTGCATAGGTTTTTCAAACAGTAGTTGTCTACAGACAACTAGTTGCGTAGGTTTTTCACCCAGTAGTTGTCTACAGACAACTAGTTGCACAGGTTTTCCAAACAGTAGTTGTCTACAGACAACTAGTTGCACAACTTTTTCAAACAGTAGTTGTCTACAGACAACTAGTTGCACAACTTTTTCAAACAGTAGTTGTCTACAGACAACTAGTTGCACAAGTTTTTTAAACAGTAGTCGTCTACAGACAACTAATTGCACAATATTTCCAAACAGTAGTTGTCTGCAGACAACTACTGTAGTTGCACAACTTTTCCAAACAGTAGTTATCTACAGACAACTAGTTGCACAAATTTTCCAAAGAGTAGTTGTCTGCAGACAACTAGTTGCACAACATTTTCAAACAGTAGTTGTCTACAGACAACTAGTTGCACAAGTTTTTCAAACAGTAGTTGTCTGCAGACAACTAGTTGCACAACTTTTCCAAACAGTAGTTGTCTATAGACAACTACTGTAGTTGCACAACTTTTTCAAAGAGTAGTTGTCTGCAGACAACTAGTTGCACAACTTTTCCAAACAGTAGTTGCCTACACACAACTAGTTGCACAACTTTTTCAAACAGTAGTTGTCTGGCAGACAACTACGAATAGTTGTAGTTGTACAGGGTGTGAAAGCTTTCCACCGCAACGGTGACGAGTTTATGACTGATTGCGCTCGTCGAAGGAAATGTGTCCTGGACGAGCGTTGTGATTGAGCTTTCTCGCCTCAGAAGTGGAGGCAGCTGACCCGTCTAGACTCGATCAGCGCTGCCAGCCCGCATGTGAACCCTCGCTTGTGGGCCTACGTGCGTGACGTCGGGGAGTACCGCCTTGTTGCGGTACTCTGACGACGTACGTAGCGTCTCAGAGGCCTTCCCCTCTCGATCAGCATAATTAGGAGGTTCCTGTCGGCGTTGAAGGGCGCTCCGCTTTCCGCTTGATGGCAGATGAACAGCCGTTCCAATGACGGTGTGACATGTCTCGATATTTCGATATTCTGCGCACTTGGAAAACTAAACTCCATCAATCCTCGATATTCATTTAGACTGAACGTTTGCATTTTTGAGGGCAAGATCTTTGATCTTTGATGGTTCATACAAACGCGGCGGAATTACAGTAAGTATAAGTATATTCGTACCTGGTACGTCTTCAGCTGTACGTCTTACACTTGGTACTTGGTGGCACATCAATTTCTAAAAACCCATCAACCACTGTATAGCTAGAATAAGGGGCCGGATAAGGAGCACGGTCGCCCCTCGTCTCCAGTCGTGTTATGCTGAGGCGTGAAGCCCAGACGGCTCTTACCCTCTTGATTCTAGCAAACAAACCCGCAATAAAAACGCCTACCAGGTAATACAATAACTCAAGTTCATATTTCGTATTTCCCCCGCGTTTTCAGTTTTGACAGCACCGGTTTGCTTCAACGCTTCAACTGCTGCCGCTGGACAGATGGCGCGAGACGCCCCAACGGGCGTAGTCGAGCAGAAGCTGCTACTCCAAGTTCTGGAACAGGTTATACCACTTGAAGAAGTCAAGAACTGGTTGGACGATGCCTTCCAGGTACAGTTGCCTGCACACCTTGTTGTGGAATACTGGTATGCGGCATGCCTGCTGTGAGTACTCCTATCGACGGATGATCTTACTGCTGCTCTATGCCTCCTGCCTCACCGTTTTGCCGAACACCTCTCATTGTCACAGGGTGCTTCCATGGAAGAAAAAGGCCCGAAGTCATACAGGCATTCAACTTTCGAACATTACGACGCTATAACCTTTGTGGTAATCGTTCTCAACTTTCTGCGTGAGGATGCATCTCCTCTACTCACGCCAACAACAGCTGCTGTCCAGGAAGGTGCACCGGAAGCTCTCCCAGGTGAATCGCGGTTCGAACAGAGTACGGTTTACGTACATAGCGCCGCACGGACTCTTTAAATGCCGCCACAGCAGTACTCGTATGCAGAGTTTTCCCTCTTTTATTGGTAGTGCATGGGCTCAGCTGTCCGACATGCTCTGGGAATGAAAACCAACTTGTGATGCAGACTGAAACTGAGGATATACTGCAGACACTCTGGGGCATCTAAAGCTATTTTTTTGAAAATTTAAATCTGGCTGATCATTTGCTGCAGGAACATATCTTATGTACCTGGTACTCGTCGTATATATACCAGGTATACGAATACCAGGCACCCGCGGAGAGGTGGATTGAGGATGTATGATACCTGGTCCGCTGGTCAGCGATAGGATTTTGGTTTTGATATTGGGGTTGGTATGATGCTTGGAAGTATGCCGATAGTGTGGTGAGAAAGGTGCGACCTCAAGTAAATACCTGCAGGACGTACATACGTACGCACGAAGGCGAATTCAGACCCCTCAAACTGGCGTAAAGTATTCCTGAAGTACGCCCGCAGTCGAGTCTATCCCAGTATCCATCCCACGTTAATTCCAAATTATCCAACTAGCAGTTTTTTTTTTTTTTTTTTTTTCCCCCATCCCATGTATTATCTTCGCCCTTCTATTAGGCCGTTTCCTATGCGGTTCGATTTTTGAGCTTCAGATTATGGTCTGATCGATTTTTCAGCGACCTAGTTCGAAAATCGAAACAGTCTTCTTATGCGAGAAAACACGGATTTGTTGTATCATACGAGTACGTGCAGATATTTGAGCAAACGGCAAGACCAACTGCTGTTGTTGTTGTGGTCTGGCGCCGCGAAGAGACGCGCCGAGTGCGCTGTACTGGGCGTAGAACCCAAGCGTTCGAAGCCACGCTGGCTGCCTCTGGTCTGGCGGCGACGCGCCGAGTGCGCTCGAGTCGACCTGTCTTGGTATTTTGTATTTTGACACAACGAAGCATCCGAGCGTTGACTGCTGTGTACTACTGCTGTACTGCTGCTGCTGCTGCTGCTGCTGCTGCTGCTGCTGCTGCTGCTGCTGCTGCTGCTGCTGCTGCTGTAAAGTCTACGAGTACGGAGAGGCGCGCGCCGAGTGCGCTTCCCTTCGTCTCTAGGCCCGAGCCCGCGCCAGCCGACTGTAGTTTGGCGACGGAGAGGCCCACCGATCGTCGGCTGCGCGTCGGGCGCGAAGCAACGTCGCTGTGTCACCATCCAACTCATCGATCGTGCTGCTGCTGCTGCTTGCTTGCTGCGTGGATAACATCTTGAATTTAGAGACCATGCCATTTTTCGATTTGAAAATCTGATGACCCAAGTCGTCGGATTTTGGGCCAAAATCCGACGACTTGGGTCATCGGATTCTCAAATCGAAAAAATTCCGGTCAGATTTTGCATATTCGGACTGCATAGGACGGTGCTTTCGTTTTTGAGATCGAAAAATACAAATCTGGAGCTCGAAATCGAACCGCATAGGAAACGGCCTTATCTCTCCCTCTTTAGTCGTAACTCAGATCCGGGGTCACTGAGTAGGCTCTTCTCCTCCCTCCCCACTACGGTATCATACGTGCCTTGCATTTTTATCGCGAGAAGATTTCAGCACTTTCTTCTCTCGTCAACTCTCGTCGAATTGTGCTTACCCACCCTACAATATGCTCTCTCGACATTTGGTGTCATTTGAGATTAAAAATCTCCGTACGGAGACTCGAACCGTCGACCTCCAACTTAACCCATTCATAACTGGAAACATTATCCAACAATAATTCTAAGTAGTTTGTTCCCAAATTCGTGGGACCAGTTCTTAAGGGGTTGACAGTCTTCGTGGTTACCTGCTAGACCACCGGGGCGACCGGTATACAGCTTATAGACTACCTTGGTAGAGCAATAGTCTTACACAACAAGTACTTATATCGATAGGCATCTAGGCCCTGCAGCACACACTGTTTTTTTTTGTAAGCGAAAACTGCTGCGGTTCGACGTGCGGCGAGTTGGCGGGTTCAACGGGATCCCCGAAAGTGCAGCGGTCCACCGTTAGACCTCCACGCGATGCACTATCCTCGCAATCCTATGAAAAGCTCAAAGCTTACTCTGACAAAATGACACAATGTGCAATGCCTCGCCGTCAATATCTGATCACCATGCTCAGTACCTGAATCGCTTGTGACGTTCACCCTGAAACGCGCAGAATGCACCTTGGATGAGGTATTTCCCGTAGAAGACGCCCACGAAAGTTTTTTAACAGGTGCTACTTGCGTGTATGCTTACTACGATACATGGTACATAAGGATACCAGGCCCTGTCCCCTACCATATAAATACAGCAGTATCGCCTCTTTGCATTATTTAATACCTGGTACGAAGTTCATGTCCTGTTAACTCACGAGTTTCAGACCACGGTATGGTACTCGGTTGGGCTACTGACGCTGAGCACGTGGATACTCCACACAAAGCAAAACAACGCGCACCTCGGCGTGTCGCAGCACCCAGAGTATACCAAGAGAAATATCTCCTAAGGGTCACCTAGATTACAGCAGTAAGCACCATAAATGAATTTCGTCGGGGTATTATATCATCTGCGTACGCTAATGATGCGTTGGGTCACACACCACCCTGCTCCTGTACCTCATCGCATCTGACAGGTGCGCACAAGAAGGGGGGAGACACCCCGTCGGCCAAGCGGGGCCAGCTCCCAGCGAGTGCATTTGATATTGCGTCTGCGGATGACTTTCCTTCCCTGGCACTGGGTGAAGTCCCTCGAGGTCCCCGCGGGGTGAGCATATCTATCACAATCTTTACAGCATTGTCGCGGGGGGTCAAAACAAACTACACGTTTTAGAAGATCATGTGCAAAAAACAGCCGCCGTGGTTAATCGCAGTGTTTATTCTTATTCACCGGCATGCAGGGTTGGCTGTCCACGCACAAGAATATTTCGATTTAAAACATTTTTTGGCGGAGTCTAATTGATCCACTTCAACCATAGAGCGACACGATACATCCAAGACGTTGAGGGTACCGCCTACTTTTTCAGTGCTTGCCCGGGCGGGGAACGCGATACCCAAGTATCATTTCACCTCATATGGTTACCATCGAGTTGGGTACCGAACAACAAGTTATGTGTGGCATGTGGGTGGTGCCACGCACGTCGTCCACCAACGTAACTGCGCGATAGAGCGATGGTGCGGTACTCCTATGCGAGTGGCGAGAACCTGGTGTCAATGTGCATGTCGATGTGGGTGTGGGTTTAGTGTTTTTTACGCCCCTCCCTCCGTCAGCCAAGATCTCGATGGGCACGTGAAAACCGCATGACAATATTTTGACGCTGCCGAGGTTGTAGATGCCACCGTCAGCACCAGCTGTCCCGATCCACACCCCGCGTGCGTGCGCCACGTGCCTACACTTTAAAATCCATGCAAGGTTGGGGTTGGCCTATTTTGATTATCGTGCTGCTTACCTTGCGTGCGAGGCGTGACGCCACAACACCTTACTAATCGCCTGGCTTGGCGTCGTTGAAATCCAATTCATTATTTAATCACTTGGCCTGATGACACATGCGTTACGAACTGTCTTGTGTGCACGCGATGGTTTCAGGGGAACAAACAGAAGCGGCGCATTCGACCTACGCCCCTGACCGATTCAGAAAAGCCGAGCGAGGTAAGAACGGACGACTGTGCAGATTTTATTTCATGTTTTTGCTTGACCGGGCGATGGTACGCGTGCCAGCGGGTTATTAACAGAAGTATTGCGCGCCACCCTCTTTCTGGACCCTTGGCCTCAGGGTTTGGGATGGCAACGGGAGTGTCCAGTGTGACAATGCCATATACATGTAGGCAAGACTTGTATCCCCCCCATCCGAACGATTCATGGCGTGCTTGCCCTCCGGCCTATAGATGAGACCGAGAATCGGCCAAAAGGGTGTACTTTGGGTCCCAGCGGGGTTCATATTTCTACGTACCTGGTATAGGCTCCACAATGTAGTGGGCTGTTTTTGGATATTCAATGTTATTCGGTCGTGTTGCGATAATCAACAGTGGGTATGCCGAGACAGAGCCTAGGCAGAACTCGTCGGCAAGAGCGAAACGGATGATTACAATTTTCTTCTCACACGCACCAGAAGGTTAAGGAATGAAAGTGTACCTTGGGAATGCGCCTGTCTTTCGACGCAGGGAGACATCACGGTTTTTGGTGCCGGTGCCCCGTCGTCATTCAGCACAGCGGATCATGATCATGCTCATTCCTCTACAGGGCGTCTGCAGGTTCGTGCCAGGCGCACCGAACGTGTTCAGCAACCACAACCGCTGGAAACAGCAGTACGACAACGAACTTTGGCGTTCACCAGCGACCAGGCCAATACTTCTCTTAGGGTTCCATACCGCGAAAGCAGTTCGCGTACCGGGGACGGTATGCAGCCCACCCCGAAGGCCGTGGTAGACCATGCCGAAGTGGAAGAAGGTAATTCTCGTTTGTAGGAGGACAACATATTAGCATATTTTGTGTGTTATTTCCCACCACCCATAGCTACAAACCGTCGTAGAAGTCGAAGAGGTTCGTCTGTTTTATTTGCGTCCCAAGAAGGTGCTGTGGGCTGGGTATACCGTATACCTGTCATTGGATGGGTTGACGCTTCTAACCGATAGTATCCATGGATGTTGATACGTGCGTTTTGTTTACTGGAAAATCGCCAACGGGATAGCATATTTTACTTATTGTTGCACCTCTGTCTGCACCTCTGCCTGCACCTCTGCCTGCACGCAGGCCGCGGCGATGATGAAAGCGGAATTTCACACCTCAGAGAGGTTACCTCGGGCTCAACGCCGAAGCCGGTTCGGCTGGCGCGGCGAGGTCACGTTGTGCAATCCGGTGATGGAGCAGATGCGAAAGAAGGTGCGCTTAACCACGGAGAAAGGGCCTCTTCGTTGCTCTTTGCAATTGAGTCATCGGCTGTGGATGCTGGCGGAACTAACGGTTTAGGCGCGCGATTGCTAGCCGCTGATGGTGCCCAACGTGAACGAAATCCTATTGGTGGAAGCGCCACCACGCGTCAAGTCAACTGCGAACGTCCATCGCCCGGCCAGGCGGCGGCTGGTTGCTCCCCGTTCACACCGACGAAACAGAGCACAACAGGTCCCACGACACCATCCGGCGGCGAACTTCCTTCGTGGAACGATTGTGTTCCACCAGCAACACCCGTTATGACACCGACTGCGCCAATCACGAGAACGGCTGAAGAACAGGTGAGACGGACCGCGGGCGGTCGCGGGTTCGGTGACGCACCGAGATGACTTGTGCTGCTTGGGTTTGTGTATAGACACGAAATTTACTGCGTCGCCAAGCTCTCGTCTTAAGCAGCTGATCTCGCTTAAACCTGGCAACTTTAATGTGCCCGTTGTCTTCTTCCGTCGCTGATACTCGCTGCGCAACAGAAAGGGCGCCAAGGGCAGGAGCCTCCCCTTGCCATCATGGCATCACTATACGTCCATATCATGATCCGAAGATTCGTACCAAGCTTGGCGACGGAAATGCACCTTACGGTACGCCTACTACATGTGCACCCGGACGTCGCACGTGGCAGCAGCTCCACTACTATTCAAAGTAGTAGCCCAACGCTAGGGCAGGATCATCAGTTGCAGCCCCCCTCAAGCCGGAGCATTCCCCCAAGCCCTGCGGTGGATATGGGGCAGGGGGTAGGAGATGGCTGCGCCCGTGTCCAGCCTCCGGAAGCAAATGTCATCTTTAAGAACGGCCTGGACTGCCGTTCGTTTGCCGCTTGCGTTCTCCTTGGGCTCAGGTCGTTGCTTCCTCATCTCGGGATAGATACGCTCGATCTCTTGGCGGGGAGTCTGGCTGTGGCATCTGAGGTGATCCATTGATGTACATTAACTTCTTCATCATCTGGGCGCTTTTTTGCCTGAGTTGGCATCGCCGAAAAGCCGGCCAGCTTTAAAATAGTGACTCCGTAGCACAATTAAACCGCATTATCAACAATAAGAATTTCAAGAGCATCTGTTTTTTGTTGTTGGCGAAGCATATCCTACTGTGTATCTTGTATTAGTTAATCCGATTGAACGCGTACAATTCGTGTCATGTGTGGCCAGTCCGAAGACCTCATTGACGAAGTACGCCATGTGCTGTGTGAAGCACGAGATGACGGCGTCAACGCTATTGGGAGTGGTAGCCGAAGTCTTGGCCAGAAAAATGCTGATGACACGGCTATTGTGCAAAGCGTCGGGGCACCATTTGCTGCCTTGCAGTGGCGGGAGGAAGATTCGGTCAACAATTTCAGGTGCGATGGAATAAAGGTGTTTTCGCTGAGTGCTGGAGTTGCCTCCCATCGCGACCGCCGCAGTAACTGCGGTTGTCATTTTGCAGTTCCGCACATTAGACACAACTCGGGGTGTCCGCCGAGCTCGACGAGTGGAGTTGACTGTTTTTTTTTGTTTGTGTGAAACCTCTGTGAATCGCAGGACAACGTCAGACCGAAGCCTTTTCCAGAATCGTCAGGAGAGTGTCGACCGTTTTGGATCTTTGCTGCGAGACTACCAAGGATCTAAGAAGGGACTTCAGCAATACCCGGAACGTGCTCTTCAGGACCTCAGGTACACCTCTGAATAGTGGGTAGGCATCCCGTTGAGCTATAAACCTGGTTGCTGACGAAAGAGAACACCCCCTATGGTTTGGAACATGCCGCGCGGTCTACTCAATTAGCCATAGGCTATGTGTTCTCGGCACTCTGTAGCCTGTAGGAGGGAGCTGTTGGTATATGTGCAGGTAGCACGCTCTTGAACGACTTTGCCGACTTGGTTTGTGTTGGGTTGTACCTGGTCCCTAACAGAACTGCGCGGAATGCGCCCGCGATATCACCAGTGATAGTACCAGTAGAACACAGTTGAGAGCGCTGAAGTGAGCTCAATGCGTGACAAAACATCGTGAAGGTAGGACCGGGGCAGGCCAGGAGGGACCGACGGTTCGAAAGGTACGAATAATATTGATAGCGGGGCTTATTATATATAATGTACGAAGCAAGGACATTAAAAGGGACACTCCATATTGTGACTGCTACAGTAATACTATTAATACTAATATTGGCTTACTAAAATCACCGTCTCAAAAGTACTGCGCGTGAGTATCGAGGAGAGCCAAGCATGCCCACTAGGCGCCTCTGTCCTGTACCTCACAGCAGTGTGCAAACCTCGTCTGGCCCGTCATGCCTACCTAGAACAGCCCAAAACGCCAATGTTCTGTGCTTGCCCTGGATTTGGATGTGTGCCTACCTTAATTTTGCGCCTGGTATATATGTGCGTTCGACTCATTGGCACTCAATCGCACAGGTTGACTTTGCGCAACTTGCTCTCGAACCCCATCATTTTTTTGGTTTGATGGCAGCCAACTAACACGGTTTTATTGCGGACATGCTTCTATAATACTGCCTACCCTCTTGGAAAGAACGGCGGCATCAACCCTCATTGGAGCTCTGGCCCCGGAAAATTTCGGATGGCTGGCTCAGTACTTTCTCGCCCAGCTGGTCGGGTGGGGACTTGCTCCTCCAGAGGAAACTGATTCCGAAGTAATGGCGCTTGTTGCTCCTGCCGGAGACAAAGGTCGCGCAACATTGCAAAAGCTGCACCGCCGTATTAGCACACCGAGTGTCGGTGAGGTGAGCGGGTGGTCGACTTTAGAGATTGATTGTCTCCTCGTGACTATTTCCTACGGTACGTAAAGCTTGTACTGTCGATTTTAACCAACATTGCAACACGTTTTTTTTTCGGGTGCTTAAAAAAACAAAACCCCCTGTGGTGTTGGAGGCGTTTTCATTATCGCGCATCACTGGGATTTGATGAGGTTGACAAGTGCCACAGCGCCTAAAGCAAGCTGGTGCTTCAATCGATTCCTGTCCAAATTGTTGGCACCGCTTGACACTTGTTAACGAGGTGGCCAACCATCGGCATGTTATTTGTCACATACCGATTGTGGTTCGAAGGAAGTCCTTCGAGGGCGCCGGGGTCGAATACCCTGTGCGAGAGTAAATTGATCGATAGTGGGTGGACGTGAACGTACCTTTCCTTGAGGTTTGCGTCTTGTACCCTAACAAATATTTTTACTCTCACCGCATCAACGTTTATTGTTTTTCAGGACGGTAATGCTGCCAAGAGCAGCCAGAAGCTTCGACATCCTGGGACACAGCCCCGTCAAACACACGCTAGTCAGGGCCGAGGCTCAAGCGGTGTCGGCGATGCCCGTTTGCCAAAGGCGGTCGGGGAGCAACGGCCCCGCAAAGTTGGTGCCGGACCACGACAAAGCAAAGGCCAAACACCGCCAATCAGCGCACGGGTGCCCACGGCTCCTTTACAGCTCCGCTGGTTCCCTGGCAACCAGGTATTGGACGGAGCCTATCTTGCCATGCATTGTAGCATATATTTGTCCATCCTCGCTTCCGGCAGCATTCATACTCCAAAAATCTTGCTCTGTGTCGGGCTGCCACTCGTCGAACTCAGAGTGCAATCGTTTGCTGACCTCGTCTGCGATGCTCGGCAGGATTTTTTCTACCATGTCCTGCTAGCCTTAGACAGCTACACCTTCAACAGCCATCTCAAGACAGAGCTCGTCGCAGAGATTGCCCGACTCTATTATCACCAGACGACATCCAAGACGAGGGGAGTTAGCGTTGTGCATCACAAAGAGGGCGCCAGTGGGGCGAGTGACGATAGCAACTCAACAGCAGGCGAGAGGGTCAGGGGCTTCACGGGCACAATGGTGAAGTTGAAGGTACGCCATGGTGTACCTTGTGTACATTTGGTCCAAAACTCTTGAACGCTCTTGGTGCCATTGGCATCAGTACCGTGCCACACATTGCCTGCACCGTCGAGTGGTGTATTGTATACTATTATTCGGGTTGACCGGTAATTGCATTCCCCATTAGTGGTGGCTCCGGAGGAGTTGTCAGCGCCAACGGTGAAGGCAAGCTTTAGGGTAGTTTCCGTTCTCTAGGACCCCATAGGTACTGCAGGCCGCCAAATATCAAAATCACAGCTTGCAGAGCTAAAGCTCCATGTATACTGTCACGAGTGTCACGCACGCGCAGTCTTTTCATTGCCGTCATTGCCGTTCGCCCGTTCATGTCACACATGTCACAGGTGCTGGCCAAGTTCCTCGGGCTTTTGACGTTTTGTCCCAACTGGGGAATTCCCGTCTCTGATATTTCATCCAATTTGCACGAAGGCCCTTCTTCCTACACCGATGAGAAGGTGCGTTCCGCGGGTGGGTGGGTGGGTGGGTGCGTGAATGGGTGGGCGTGGTTGACCGGTAGGTAGGCGGTCGGTCGGGTGGGAAGAATGTGTTTGGTGCAGTAAGTATTGGAAAGCTTGCCCAAGTCTAAGGCTTGGGGATGCTCGCTCGAAAACGTCCGCCATGGAGTGGCACCAAAGTTGACATAGTGTGATGTAGGACGTTTGAAGGCAGGAATACGATCAACCATTGACATGAACTGACATTGCAGTCGTTTTTGAAGCTACTCGTACGTGTAGCCTATGTGAAGGCGTTCACATAAGAATCGTGGTGCTGCCTGACGATGTCTTCAGGTGCGCAAGTTACAACGCCAGCAGATACTGTGATTGACGGATTTCTTTGATCGGTCACCATAATTCGCCGTTTTTCACCTATACCCTCATTGTGTTTGTTGGCTTTATCCTTGCCCTGTCGACAAGGCGTATGCGACATGTTGCCCGCTGCCATTGGATACGTACCTGGACCATGCGTGGTCAACGAAGGGGCTCGTGGGAGCCGTGCCTTGGGTGGCAGATTTTCTACGGATGATGAAGTGGGACGACATTTCGGCACAGGTGTCAACGATCTCGTTTCCGTATATGTTTGGATGATGATGCCGGGTATGGAGTGTTCCTCTGCTTTAAGGTTGATTTTTATCCCTGTGTCTTATATATTGTGTTTAGTCTTGAGTTGTTTGTATTATTTTGCTTTTCCCGGTTTGTACCGACAGATTGAGTTGAATTACATTTGACAGTAACGGAACGACATATGTCCTCTGGCTTTGGTCCGGTTTCTGTGCCTGGACACCCCTTTATTGACAGGCTGCGTTCTACAAACACACCCTGGGCACGCTAGCAAGCATTCATGCCCAGCCGTGCATGCGACCTGACCACCCGACATTCACGGAGTGCCTACTTGCCGTCAGCTGTGAGGTAGGTCCTGGATTATATTTCCACAGCGCCAACGGTGTGCATGCTGAGCTATGACTTCACGCTTGGTATACGATGGTAGACAATACCTGGTAGTCGTTTGTGCAACATACGTTCCGATATTTGACCACATAGCTTGCACTGCACTCTCTCTTGCTTATTTTGTCTAGTGCATACTCATAGAACCTCTCGGCACTTGTCATGCCGTTCGCAAAACTGGTGCATACTGGATCGACAAGAAACAGGCTCGTCTTTTCTGGGGGCGTTTCGCGCAAGGGTGCAATGGATTCGCCAGCCATCACCGTCGTTGTGCCAAAGTGCGAGCCAGGGGTCGCAAAGTAATGCTGCTCGAGCTTTTATGGCCGACATTGGTTTGTGGGCACTGCGCACAACAGTGTTTTGGGTCGAATTAGGGACCTTGTTGTGAACTCCGAACACCAATGCTCCCGACCTGCATTTTTTGTTTGCGCTTGTATTGCTTCCATGCGGTCAACCTCAGATAGAGACCCTTTTCCAAGACCTGGGCTCTGATCTTGGCGTGCATGGCTACCGCTTGTTCTCTACCGCGAGCACGCCAACTTCCTTCGGTTTCCTGAGACAGGGAAACGCGCTGGGGTCAACCCAACAGCAATGTGGTGGCGATCAGAAGTCGACGTTTTCCACGAGAGCATTCTCGAAGCCTGAATCTGGGTCGCTGGATGCTGAAGTGGTGTTGAGCCGTCGCCTCATACAAAATTGCTGCCCGTACTTGGAGGATGTGCTGACGTTGATAGGGAGCCTTGGCCGGGCGTGGAAGCTGCGCTCGTCCAATGGAGATGGCACTCTAGTGAGATCGACTAGGTCTCCTCGGGCAGTCGGGGGGACAGGGGTAAGCCCACGCAGTAGACGCGTCATCAAACCACACCCTTTGAGGCCGCTGCTTGTTCTACCTAGCCTCCTTGAGCACCACCAACGTGTAAAGGACCTCAGCGACGACACTGAAACAGGGCCAGGAAATGTCCAGACGGAGAACGCACGCCTTCGACTGGTGGAGGCGTTCTTTCACTCTCTACCAGGCGAGCTGCAGGTTTCTGCTGATTTTGTCGTCCGACGTGCTGTGCAAAACGCATGCGAGGAGGTTTTAGCAGCAATGATTAAGCCTGCAGTCGCCACTGTCATTGGCCGACTTGTTTTTTACTTAAAGGAGGACGACAAGACGGACCGTGCTCCTAAGCTTGCCAGCTTGACAGGGAGCGCCTTTCCTGTGGGGAGCAGCCGGGGCGTCCACAACATATCTAGGCAACGTATGGACCAGCGGATTGCTTGGGCGATATCCTCAGTGGAGCAAAGCGTTGGCTTCAAGGCCAGGTCGCTTGCCGGAAGAAAAGCCCATGCCATCGCGAAAGCCACCACACTTTCGCTCGTGCCACACTCTCTTCCTCTCAGGTACCAGAAAACAGGCATTATGTTTCTATGAATGGCGTGTACGTTTGACCTAGCAGTGATGCCGTGGAGGTATGCGAAGAGACGGCAATAACATTATACCCCCCGGGCAATATTTGATTCGTGACTGGGTTTATCATGTTTTTTCGCGTTGCAACCCTGCGGTCCCTGGGTGCTTCGTAAGAGCGTTGTATTTTAGTTTGTTCATCTCAGGCTCTAATCCTTGCCCTTCTTTAGTCGTAGCTTATATCCTGGGGTCTCATCGGCAGGGCTCCCGTTACGATTATTTCCTTGGTTTTAATCGCCCGATCGGGCGCCAAGATTTCCATCCAATTTTGCTTGATATCGTTGTAGTCAAGTATCCCTACGATTGCCGCTCGGTAGTGTTCACACGGACAAGGTCCGAGTGGGGCTCGAGGATGACCACTTCAACAATGAGCGATTGGCTGTTTTTGTTTTTGGAAGCATTCTCCAGGCGCCTACTGACTCTGTTGATTTAATGCTATGCCTTGCAGGGTTCGTCAGACGGCAGCCGCTATAGCTGGTCATCATGCACAGGAAGCAGCAAAGAGGAAAATCGAGGAATTGGCTACAGCAACGGTGCGACGTGAATCACCATTTTTTTGTCGACATTGCGATTGGGCCACTACGTGTAATTCTGGTATTGTTGCTTTGTGGCCGATCGCATAGATGTTTGCGCTTCACTTTGCCGCTTTGTCGTAGTAGAGTGCCTAGAACTGACAGAGCAATCGTAATTCCGGGTATACAGCCTTTGAGGGACTGGATGATATCGGCCTTCATATGGTTAAGTTTTTATTTTTATATCTCCTTACTTCCTTCCTTCCGCTCCGTATGCTACGTATGCTATGTGTTGAAGGCTTCTGAGGCCGTGGTTGCTTGCCACGGGGGCATGGAAAAAACAAGAGAGGACGTCATCCAGACTGGCCTGTCTCGCCATAACAGCAAACGAGCTCACTCCGGAGACAGCATGGGCAGAGAAGGCGGGCAAGGTGGCTTGCCAAGTCCTCCTGTACTTGTACAAGCTCTACCCATCACCCCTGAAGCATCAGAACTATCAGAATTACCTGGACTAGTATCTTCTCTATGTGGTGCTTACTGCGTTGGATTCACGTCACGAGAAGACCTTTTGAAAGCTGCGCAGCGTGCGGCCGAAAGCAACACTGATGATGTGCAGGCTGTCGTGAGCGTTCTAAGCGGAACCTTGCATTTGGTGAAGGTTGTCCGATGTCGCCTAGAAGATTCCCGCAGTCCTCAGCCAGACGTGAAGGATGGCCACATTGGTGAGGTCTCTGGTTGTGGACTTCGTTGTCAGATTGATAAAGAGGAGCTTCAGGCGACGCGACCTCTGCCAGTTCGAGACCATGAGGTGGGGCAGACTTCAAGCACCTTACAGCTTTTCCTTTCCTTGCTCGCAGATATATGGGAATGCCTGCACAGGACATGCCCTAACCAGCACAACGTTGTGGGAGCTCTTCGACGTACGTTTACGTCAACGTCGACACCAGGCGAAGCATTGGAGGATCTTGTGCACTTGGCTGCGATAGCATGGAAAGAAACAAGCATATCGGATTCCGGGGCCGAAAGATTGTTTGCAGGGCGCTGCACACCAATACATGCGACCGATGGCAGCCTCGTCGGAGGGCAAAGTGCTATATCTACGCGGGAAATACTTTCTCGTTGGCCGCCATGGGCTCCAGCACTAGAGCTTATGTCATGGGGCGTTATTCCTGCTGTCAATGCGGAAAACGTGCTTCTATCTTGCGTCCAAGCCATGGCAAAGGTACGACAATGTGGAATAGAAGAAACACGAACAGGGTGCACGATGGGCACATCAAGTAGTGCAGTCATCGCCGTGGTTACGGCTATTGCGAAGGGATACCACAGCATAGCGGTAGGGGAGGATTTATCTGCAGTTCTGCTGGCTGATCTTTTGGATGCTGCAGCTAGATCGCTGACAAGGAATGTTGTAGTGAGAGTGTCTTACTACCATTCGATGAACCTATGCCGGCTAGTTGGGCGGTTGGTGATGATGTAGGATAAGATAGGCAGCCTCCGGCCGTAGATTACCCAATCATATGTTGCTTGTGCATCTGTGATGTTGCTTGTTGCGTCTGCGACGTTGCTTGTTCATCTGCGGCCATTAAACCTCACTATCCGCACGAGGCCGCCCATCCAGACGTGAACCTAAAATCGGGGGCCAACACGCCGTGTGTACTACACAGGTAGAAAATTCTGAGCCTGGTGCGGTGCTACCCTGACGTTCCTGAAGGAATCTGTTACACCTGCGTTGTCCAAAATAAAATGCGCCCGTCGGTTGCTGTTGTAGCGTGTTTATAAAATGTAAAAGGAGAGCTTCCCCACAAAAAAATATACTTTGTACGCACTTATTCCGTGTCCGTGTATTCATTCAGCTCCACTTTGGAGTCAAATCAATACCAGTTAGTCGTTACATGATTCTAACTTTGTGAGCGACAGTGTCCCCAAGAGGTGCCACATGTAATTCTCCAGTCTGTGACTGGAGTGGTCATTTAGAAATTCAAAAACTCGTGACAGATTTCCTGTGAAAAAAGTGGTCGAGATAATCGAGTGAATAAGTGACCCCCAAAAAGTGACCGAGATAATCAAGTGAATAAGTGACCCTCATAGATCACACCCCGGGTATCCCCTCGTCCGCTTGACCCTCAAAGCCCGTTCTTGGCGCACGGCAGCAGCGTCGCGCTAGTTTCTGCACGCCTCGACAGCCTAGCACAAACCATGCGCCTCTGCGGAGTATCAGCATCAGAGGTGGGGTGTGTGCGACACGCCGAGAACAGCAGCAAGCACCAAGCAGATCAACACGCAACACACGCCGAGCACTGAATGACCTTTGGGAGTTCCACATCTATGAATAATATTGTTTGAACAGGGGGAAGGTGGGTTAGTTGTGATGGCCGGCTGCGGGCAAATATGTCGGGAGACATGTCAAGTAAGGCAAAACGTGCGCTGTCAAGGGTGTAAGGCGGAAGTGTACCACACTAAAACATAGTAGTGTGGTGTCAGTCACGGCATGTCAAGGCAAACCTGCTGTCTGTTAAGGGTTGAAAGTCCTGTCTCCCGACATATTTGGCTGCGGGTATGTACGAGACACATGCCATGTACCACGCCTCGTCAGCTCGCAACAGCAACGAACAGTGAACGGCGACTCTGGATCGGTATGCATCTGCCGTACGCAGTGTGTGTGCCATTGTGCCTTGGACTTCTCGCCGTTCGTAGTTCGGCCATGGTCAACAACAGCAACAATAGCAGTAGGAGGTCAAATGCTGGCAGGGTGTCTACGTCAAATGCTGGCAGGGTACCCAAGATGGACACGTGTGTGTGACTGCTGTACAGCTACAGTACTATACTGTACACTGTACTGCTGCTGCTGCTGCTGTAAAGTCTACGAGTACGAAGAGGCGCGCGCCGAGTGCGCTTCCCTTCGTCTCTAGGCCCGTGCCCGCGCCAGCTGACTGTAGTTTGGCGACAGAGAGGCCCACCGATCGTCGGCTGCGCTTCGGGCGCGAAGCAACGTCGCTGTGTCACCATCCAACTCATCGATCGTGCTGCTGCTGCTGCTTGCTTGCTGCATGGATGATATCTTGAATTTAGAGACCGTGCTTTTTTTCGATTTGAAAATCTGATGACCCAAGTCGTGACCAAAATCTGACGACTTGGGTCATCATCGGATTCTCGAATCGAAAAAATTCCGGTCAGATTTTGTATAATCGGACTGCATAGGACGGTGCTTTCGTTTTTGAGATCGAAGAATACAAATCTGAAGCTTGAAATCGAACTGCATAGGAAACGACCTAACCAAAGGCCGTTTCCTATGCGGTTCGATTTCGAGCTTCAGATTTGTATTTTTCGATGCAAATAACGAAAGCACCGTCCTATCTAATGCAGTCCGATTGTGCAAAATCTGACCGGAAAAAACTCGATTTGAGAATCAGATGGCCCAAGTCGTCAGGCTTTGGCCTCTCCGTATATATACCCACAGACTTTACAGCAGCAGCAGCCTTATTATTTTACGGTTGTTTCTATACTGCTGTATTAGAGTACTGGTGGCCTAAATACTCGGAGTACTTGGAGTATAAGCAGTACTGAAGGTCCAAATACTCCGAGTATACTGGGAGGATGAGCAGTACTTATACTCGAATACAAGCAGTAGTACTCGGAGTAAAAACATGTAAATTGCTCGGAGTACTCCGAGAAATCGAGAGGATTGGACACCGAAATACTGCGAGTACACAAAGTACCTGAAGCATTTTTTCTCGAGAAAACTCTAACTATACTCCGAGGTAATGGGAGCATCTGTGAATTTTGAAATGCTATAAACGCCAGTGCCCCCAGAACCTGGGAGCAATGACGGCCGAGAGTCTTGTTAATGATGCAAAGATGCTCCTAACGTACTTCACATTCCGAGTACACTCCGAGTTCAAGTACATTTCGTACTCCGAGTTAGAGTACTGGCCGTCTGAATACTCGGAGTACTTGGAGTATGAGCAGTACTGAAGCCCCAAAAACCCGACATACTCCAAGGACACGAAATATCGAGAGTGTTCATACCCGAAATACTCCGAGTACGAGCAGTATCCCGGAGTATCGAACCCCGAAATACTCCGAGTACACGAAGCACCTGAGATATTTTATCTCCAATATTATACTCCTCAATTTACTCCAAGGTACTCGGAGCATTTGTGCAACATTGAACACAACGAGGAACTACCCCTGAGCCCAGTAATCCTGACGACGACTTAGGATAGATCTTCCAGCGGTTTTCCGGGAAATTTCGACTCACTGATAGAATCAGGAGGAATTTCGTGGTCCGCAGTCCGGAATGTTCTCGCAATTTTCTCGCTAGATGCGAAAGCGGCGCATCCGCTTTTTCAACCCGTTTCTGGCCCGTTTTGGGCCCGGGTCGGTGTCAGGGTTAGGGTTAGGGTTAGGGTTAGGGTTAGGGCTAGGGGTTGGGTTGGGTCTACGCCCGTGCCTCGATTCCCAGCGCCAGAATCGTAATAATCATCCCAACCCCTGGAAGATCTATCCTAAGTCGTTGTCACGGGGACTCCCTGAGCCCGCAGGAAAAACGCCGGACAGATACGAGTACTTGCATTTTTTTTCAAGACTGGAGACTAGCAACGCGAATGATACTCATTCGATTGCGATACAAGCACAATTCCGTTATAGAGGATGCTGATTGGCGGTTGAACACTATTATTATACTCGATTTCGTGTTACGTATTTGTATAGTTTCTCCTAAACTACCTGTAGATCCATTTGTTTTACTGGTTGCCAGTATTAATCTATCTATTTCTTATGTACAAGGCGCTTCGCGTAAGGGGCGGTTTCGCCCGCTACGCTCAGCAAGGACACAAAATAATGTGAAACGAAGTCAAGGACGGCACATGCATTAAGGAGGGGAAAGGCGACTTGCAAATGCCAAGAGCTCCATGCTCCAGGACAACAAAGCTGTATGTTCGAATACAAAACCACAGCACCACGGCACACAGCAAGGCGCTGCACTACCTGCTGGGTGTGATATAATATGTGCATTTATATTGGAAAATAACCAAAAACGGGCATACCCGGTCGGTTTTCCCACAAAAACGGGTACATCCTGGAATCAAGTAAAAAATACACCCAGCGAGCCACGCGATTGGCCAAAAACAATTTGAACCATTTTTGAGAGGTACTGTCCCGGGTACACCTGTAAATGTCTATTATGCTTGACTTTCAACCGTGTTTGGTCGTTTATTTTCCTTAACCATTTTTATAGTGTGCCTCGCTTTCCACTGCGTCTGCGGCCGCTCTTTTGTTGTTTTGTTTCCTTCCAAGCTCTTTCACATCACTTAAACTCTATTCAACCATTTTACGCTCCTGAGTACGTACGTCTTCAGAGTGATACGACCATCCACTAATATACTGTTCTATGTAAGCACAGCAGTATCAGCATACCTGGTATGTACGTATGATACGAATGATGTATTTTTACTGTCATACGGCTGCTGTAGTATTAGGGTGTATTTCAGGTACACTCTGAGACCTAGTAAAACACACATGCTTGCCGCTAGAACCCTTTGCCTCTAAATACCCCTGACCCCTGACCCTGCTCACGATCCCACCCGGACCTTAACCCTCCAAACATAATCTAGACACGGCGAAGTGTATAGTTAGGCGCCGACAAGTGTGCTGGTTGTCAATATCCCTCAGAAACGGGCACGATGTGATTTTGGCCAATCTATCCCGTGATGGCTCGTGCGATGTGGCGTTTTGACTCGATTCCATGCTGTACCCGTTTTTGACTCCAACCGGGGCGGGTGTACCCGTTTTTGGTTATTGCCCTTTTTTATGTTATGCAGTTGGTGCTTTCTTTTTATCAAAGCTCGTTGAGATATTGTAGACAGTAGCGCATCAGAGCGGTAGGTACTGATCTTGCTTAGTGAGATTGAGGATTTGATCATATGTACAATGGATTTATTGATATCAGGGGTTTCCACTCGTACATATGTACCTATATGGGTACTCGGGGGGGGGGGATATGTACGAGTAGTTTCTTGTGGTTTAAATAATACAACTCTGTTTTCTACAAAGATGTCGGGAGACAGGACTTTCAACCCTCGACAGACAGCAGCTTTGCCTTGACATGCAGTGGCTTGACACCAAACTACTAGGTTTTAGTGTGGAACACTTCGGCCCTACACCCTTGACAGCGCATGTTTTTCCTTGCTTGACATGTCTCCCGACATCTTTGGTTTTCTACCGAGCACCTTGGTAGGTGCTCGACCAGCCTTCCCCCCTTCGGTTACACGGGGGATAACCTTTGGTCATATAGACCTTGCCTGGCTTAGGCGTGTCTATAGATATCTACTTTGAGTAGCAACTTGCTTTTGGGGGCGTTGTGGATATTACCGGCCTTCTTAGTGTGATGGACCGTTGAAGGATATGATCATCTGCGGTGGATTTATTGGTATAAGGGGTTTCCACTCGTACCTATATGGATACTGGTGGTGGGTCCGGGGATACAAGCATTTGCTTGCGGTTTACATAATAGCATAGCATGCAGAGGGGTTGCTCTGCATGCGGTCCCGGTGACACTTCTTTGAGATTGGCAGACCCACTCCGCCTCCTGGCGATTCCATTCAAGCAAAAATCTACGTAATGAGGCCATCTTTTTCGTTCTGTGAAGCTTGGCGATATAGCTTTCATTCAATCCGCAATCAATTGTATGCGTACGTACTACTGCTGCTGCTACGAGTACTACTATTAATACTGCTTTTTGTCATCTGTCTGTGTGTCAGTAGAGTCTACCCACTTGATCCTGCTGCAATTTGCACTTGAAGAACAAGAACAAAAATACTGCTGTGCCCTGTACTGCTGCTGCTGCTGTTGCTGTTGTTGTTGTAGTAGAAAATACATCTGACGCACTCCGCTACCTGTGACGTTTTTCCATCCAATCAATATTCCACAGAAGAGCGAGGCAATCCTTGATTCGCACACGTACTACTATTAATACTGCTTTTTGTCATCTGTCTGTGTGTCAGTAGAGTCTACCCCCTTGATCCTGCTGCAATTTTCACTTGAAGAACCAGAACAAAAATGCTGCTGTGCCCTGTACTGCTGCTGCTGCTGTTGCTGCTGTTGTTGTTGTAGTAGAAAATACGTCTGACGCACTCCGCTACCTGTGACGTTTTTCCATCCAATCAATAATCCACAGAAGAGCGAGGCAATCCTTGATTCGCACACACGGGGTTTTTCGGCTGGGCGGGGAGCGGGTCAGGGCGGGTGCCCCGACCCGCTCCCCGCCGCAAAGCCTGCAGATGTGAAGTGTGGCGACAAGTACCCTTCTTCTTGCACTTTCACGGCTGTACGTACTCGTAGGAGTGCATTCGATTCGCAATCAATCGCAAATTTCCGTGTGTGTACGTCCTACGTAGTGTCAAGTGTCATGTCAAGTGTCAAGAAGTATGCTGTCGAACGGCGTAACTTGTTGTGTCGCTTCACTTGTCGTTACATTTCGGATAAACATCATGGACCATGAAATCGCAGATCTGGATCATGGACTCGAACTCACCCACGGCATGGGCGATGGACATCGAGACGAGACCAGGACGATTGATTGTGCTTCTCATAACACACACGAACGACCGCCTGACCCACTCCGCTTCTTGGCGATTCCGTTCAAACCCACGGACAAGCATACATGGTGTTGCCAACTGGGCGGAGGAAGGGTCGGGGCTGCGCTCCGACCCGCTTTCCGCCGCCTCGTGTTGTAGTTTGTAGCTATCTATGCCTGGTATTTTTGTTTTTGTCCGCTCTACCGGCCTCTGGCGTAGTTCGGGGTACCACTCACGAATTACATTATTTATTAGCCCCTGCTGCTGAATGAACCATTGCTGGACATATCTCGTCGTGCGGTAAGACTGGTGTTAGTTGTTGCTGTGCCATATCCATCGCACCCGCCGCCGCTCGGTCGACCGCGCGCCCAACGCCGCTCGGTCGACCGCAGCGGCCTTGGGCCGCTCGCTCGGTCGCTCGCCCGCCGTCGCCCTTGTGAATGCTAAAATTGAAATAGGGTTTACGAAACCGTGGCCAAGGGATACGCGGGATGCACACAACCAGGTACACTTCCTAGTCTAATCTGCATGCGTGGGGCACGCGAGATGCACACAACTACTGTAGGTACACTTCCTAGTCGCATGCCTCAGTGGCGCCATTTCAGGCGCTGGTAAAAAAACTCAGTAATCTTTCGGCTCGCAGCACCGCGCTTCAAGGGGGGTTTGGTCTGTCGTGAAACTATTGTATCAACTGCATCCGGCCGCCTCGACATTCAGGTTTTGAAATGGCACACGCCTGCTCCCAGATAAGTGCATACTTGTTTTCTAATCACTTTGGGGTTCAAGTGGTCCCAACTCTTCACACAACGCACTCCAAGAACCCAAGATCAGCTTCACAACATCATGGGACTGCAGAAGAGGGGCGCCACAAGAAACGGTAGCCGGCCATTCAAGTGCTCCAAATCACCATGTATGTGTTATGGTATTGGAGATAGCCATTTTCTAGGGTGTATGAAGGCGTTTGGATTGCCCCTAGGTACGAATAAGTATCTAGACCGCGGTCATATATGTTCGCTCCTCTTTTTTACCTTCTTGGTGTAGACTCTTCGAGAAAATAATAAAAAGGAGAACGATACGGAAGGGAGACCTTGGGGAAACTGCAACTGTGGTAGACCCCCTAGTTGACAGTATTGGCTATAGAGACCCAAAAACCATTTCACATGTGATCCTCGTTTCAAGAACAAGCGCGGTTTAAAGCACGGTTTGGAAACGAATCTCCAAACGCACAACAACATCAAGCCGTTTTCAAACAGAAGTAAAAACTCAAGAGGCATATGCCTACACACCTAAGCCTTCGTGATACTGCATTCCCGCCCGGAGGGAAGTTCGAGTGTGCATGGAAAGTATATCAACACACCGCAGAGACCGTGGCAGACATAGAAACACATATGATCTCCCACATGGGGGACGGATATCGTGCGGAGACAGGAGACGGTAGCCGCACAGATGGAGGCCGGCCCCCCTTTTCCCAAGGTACTGGTGAGGTGAGGATACAAGAGTTTCGTCTGGTCAACGTAGGTCATGGACATTTTTTGGAACTTGCTTTCCGTTATCGATTGCCGCTCGTGATGACCGATATCTCGGGGTCACCTGACCGCCCTCGACCTCTGATAGACACACGATTAGCTTGTACCGAGCTCGTGCGTTGACACTACCTGGGGAAGCTGAACGTGATGCTTGAATGCCATGCATAGTGAACAGGCTCCAGCGCTGGTGGCCTTGCTGCTCTCGCCTCCTCCAGCTGACGAAGCTCCAACTCACAGAGTAGTTGGTTTATATATGGCTCAGATATGTCATGTGCTTGCTCCACTTCATTTGTGAGCAAGAAGGGAACTCCTTACGAGATTCGGGTTTAAGCCGGTATTCCACGTAAGGAGGCCTGTTTCACGAGGGCACTTTCATTCTTTACCGCTCTTGAACTGGGTTTCCCCTTAGAGCCTTCGAGTATTGCGTTATATCTAGGTGCACCGTCTTAACACCCCCCCCAGCTGAGTGGCCAGGAAGGGACAATCACGCGACACTCCCGATGGTACACTATATCAGAAAGCGCAATTTCGGCAACTATTTTTTAACCCAAGGTCCATTGCTTCTTAAAAGTTCAAGGGTTGCCATTGGTTTGGGGGAGGGGTTGGCTTGTTACTCACGTCGACCTTTAGTCGATGTGTCGCACTTTCGCCCAGGTAGTTGGGGGGGGGGTATTGTTTGTGATGGGGGGGTGGCTTGGTACTGCACGTCGACCTTTTGCCGATGATTTGTACTGTCGCCCGAGGCCTCGTACTAGTCCACAACTCACGCTAGGATTTGCCAGCGTGCTGTGCTTTCATACGAACACGCCTTTGTTTGGGCTTGGTGATCCGCGTCGACCTTTTGTCGCCGTTTCATACTTCGCCCGGGTAGTTGGGGGGGGGTATAGGTTGCGGGGGGGGAGTGGCTTGGTACTGCACGTCGACCTTTTGTCGATGATTCACACTGTCGCCTGAGGCATCGTACTAGTCCACACCTCGAGCTGAGACTTTGCCGGTGTGCTGTGCTTTCATATTATACGAACGCCTTTGTTTGGGCTTGATGCTCCGCGTCGTCTTTTTGTCGCCGTTTCACACTTTCGCCCGTGACATCATACCTATCTGCACGTCACGTTAGCCTTTTGCTGGCGTGCTGCACTTTTATACGAACGCCTTGTAGCTCGGTACTTCGCATCGACCTTTTGTCGACGTTTTGCACTTTTTCCTGAGTAGTCAGCTTAGTTCTACTCATCGCGGTGGCCTTTTGCCAGACTAAGTGACCATGCCAAGTCTCCACTCGATCACCCCCTACACACCGATTGCAATATAATACATACAAGGTTCCCCTCCGGGACGTGCCTGGGGGAGTGGCGCAAGGGCGAATCGAAAACCTACTATTAATATCAAAACAACAGCATGAGATATTGTATCATACGCATATCATATTGTATACCTGCCTAAGAAATCCACTTAGTTTTTGTGTGCTTCCTGTCATATATTATGGGGGTCTGGGTTACGTACAATACAAAAAAAAAATATCCAGAGTCATCGCCAAGGATCGATCAAGCATAAAATCGTGCATGGTGACCGTTTGCCTATACTTTCAAAGATACATTTTCCTGTACTACACGATTATTTGTCGCGGCCCGCGTCAGCCACACGACAGGTCGCACATACATGATGCAAGCACAGCAGCAAGCAACAACAGAACAGCAGCAGAAGAGAGAGAGATGGTGGTGCCTGATGACGGATGCAAGCCTGCTGCGATGAAGCAACCACTAATTAATAGCCACAGCAGTATACGGTGGATCCGCCACAGTCACGTCTGCTGCTTGTGCTTCTAGCCGGGGCTGTGGCGTTGCTTGTGTTCGTTGCATGTTGTGTGATGTATCGTGGTATTCAAAAGCGGTCATTAATTTCCGGTCAGAGTGGGCGTGGCTCTGTTACACACACAGCAGCAGAACAGAAAAGGGTAGATAGATGGTGTGGATTATGGACGGTAGGCTCCGATAGACACAGCTAGCCACAGCACTACAGCAACATCAACAGCAGCAGCGGGTAGAAGAGTGGTGGTGGTGGTGTCGTTTGGTGACGGATTGCTGGCTCCTATGAAAGCAAAACTACTCGTAGCAACAACAGAGCACATCACAGATCTGCCTTCGAGGCGCACAGTGTTGTATCACTCTGCCCGGAAAAGTAACGACAGTCTATATATAGTTTTAATGAACAAAAGTTTCTTACATTCCGGGACAGCGGAGAGATTCGTACATGAGCATCGATCTGCAGGTACCATGCCTCGGAAAATCGCAGGCTTCGACAAAAGCAACTCGTCACGGTACAGCACGGATCTGAGGCACGCGCATGCATGATGTAATGGCTGCTGCTGCTGCTGCTGCTGCTGCTGCTGCTGCTGCTGCTGCTGCTGCTGGGCAGCAGGTTTGTAACATTGAGGTTGTACTGTTTGTAACACGCTCTCTGTGGTGCTGCTGTTGTTCGTGTGTGCTCCCCGTGCTCTCGGCAAGAAACGCACAAAAAACGCACGACTGAACATAAACAGGGCCTCACGCAGCGAAACCCGGGAAATCGGCTTATCCACTCCCGCGGGAAAAAAAACTTCGAGCGCCCGCCACGCGAGCCACAGAGCTCGGATCGAGCCCAAACCTCGACTAATGTGTCCGGCCGGGCTTGCTGCGTCGGGGTACTTAGCGTTTTGCCGAAAAGTGCTCGTACGAAGAGAAAAGTTGCGAAAAGTGCGAACATTTCTCAAACATAACTATACATATACATGTATGACTATGCCAAACCGTCGTACATTCCCCCCCAGCCGGTTGGCCTGGCACAGGTCAGCCACGCGATACCATCGACGGTGTACGCTGTGATAACACCATTATTTGTCGGCTTAGTTCTGCTCCTCGAGCTGGTCGTTTTCCGGCACACTGAGTGACCATGCGAACTTCCCACTCGATCACCACCTACATACCGCTTGAAATTGTCTATCTTATACGTATGACTCTGGCAAGCCGTCGTGCCTCCCCCCCCAGCCGGTTGGCCTGAGACAGGTCAGATACGCGATACCGTACACGGTATACGCTGAAAACAACAATAGTATTTCATTTATTTACAAAAGTACTCTTATAAAAACGCCGTTTTATCCTGTACTTACTACGTATGCAAATCTCATCTTATTCGTACATATATGGGTCAGCAAAAGAGTAAGATCTGTTAATTTCCAGGAGTTTTACTTGTGCATTGTTTTCTCTAAGCGGCAATTCAAAATTGGTAGAGATACGATAACTCAGAGCCAAATTTCCAGCCCTGAAAGAGAACAAGCACCGCGGCTCTGTGGGAAAAAGAGGTAGCCACATCGTCTCGACAGCAAAGGGGTGTGTTCGTCGCCATTCCCGTCTCGACTGACCCCTTGTGGCCGAAGCACGGTGCTTGGGTCTGGCGACTGGGTTATCTCTCCGAGCTGCTGCTGCAAAGTTGCTGATCGGTCGTCCCCGCCTCGTTTTCCAGGAAACAAATGAGGGCCGGAGCTTAGCTCTCCGAGCACAAAAAATTGGGCTGCCCGGTACCCCAAGACCCACAAGCCCGTTGCTCCGGCACCCGTTTTCAATTTGGACGCTTGCAGCGTGAGGCAGCGTGAGGGGTCTTGGCTCGTTACAGCGTTACAAACACACGGTGCTGCTGTAAAAATCGAGTTTTGCTTGTTTTTTTTAACTTTTACAGCAGTACCGCGTGTTTGTACTGCTCTAACGAGCCAACACCCCCCACGCTGCCTCACGCTGCAAGCGTCCAGATTGGAAGCGGATTCTGGACCAACGGGCTTGTGGGCCTTGGGGTGCCGGGCAAGCCAGCTTTTTGTGCTCGGAGAGCCAAGCTCCGGCTCTATATATGTTCCTGGAAAACGAGTCGGGGATGACAGAGTGGCATTTTTTGCAGCTTGGTGAGTCAAGCCTCATCGCCAAACCCAAGCACCATGTTTCGGCCACACGGGGTGAGTCGAAACGGGAGTTGCGACGAACACACCTCGGTCTTAGTGCTGTCACACCATGCCGCGTGTTTGCACTAGAGTGGTCACGCTCGAGCCCTGCCAAAATTTATAATTTGGATCTTCGTCCCGGGAGCTCTTCAACTTTTTTCTTGCGATCGTGAAAAAATATTAAAAAATAAACTTCCTGGAAAAAACAGTTATCCCATGCGGACTACTGTAATATGAAGCACAACCTGTCAACTTTTACTGTTGCCTTGTCAAGAGCAAATAACGACCCGCGGTGACATGGTATACTCCCATCATCTCGCAGGCGCGTCTGCGCCTCTTTGCTCTATGGCATACTCTTGCTGCGCTGTACAAACCAATACGACTGGGTATCGGTCCTGACGGGATGCCGTTACGTCCTCTCAGCAACACCCCTCATAGTTGACGCGCTGGGACATCGTATTTGCGCATCTTGGCCCTGTGACAAGGTCTTCATCCGTTCTATACACTCCGTACTAGTTATTTACTATTGACGTCTCTTCGAGGTTTCTAGCAATCGGTCTCGACACGTCGCTTCATCTCGCTAGTACATCTCTAGGCTGACGCGCGGGGACATCGTGTCGTCGCATCTCGGTCCTATTAAAGATGACACCTATTTATAGCATTAGTCGGTATCATAGAGTCGCTGCTGGATAACACAGGGTTATGCTCTACAACGTAGCTCGTACTACATCAGTAGGCATTACACATCTAAGAGTAAGTGTTCCGTATCACGGTTTTCATGTGATAAACAGTAACAGTATGTAACAGCAGATCATATGTTCTTGCATACACTCGTACAAATACCAAGAACTCTCTGGTAGCATATAGAAAAAATTACAGTACTCATATCGCACACAAAGAGCAGCATCATCGCATAGCGTAGCTACTCGTAACACAGTACAGTAACAAGTACACACAGGTACACACCAGAGGTTGTGTAGTAGTCAAAGCTCTGTCATGAGTATCATACGTAGAAGTATCGTACGTACGTACGCGGCGGATATATAAACGGGACTATCATGTTTAATCGAATACAGTACCCTGAAAGACCGGTAGCATCTTCGGGGAATATCCCAGCTTGATTTGTTATTTGGGGTATCCTGTTTTGTTTTGGAATCGAGCATACGGCTTGACGTGCATCACGCGCACACGTTCTCACTCCTCTCCTTCAGCTCTCTTCTATACAACATGTTCTCCGCGAGCTATATCGTCTGCTGGACATAATCAACTAAGGCCTGGGGTCACCTCCATCATCTTCTTCTCTTCTTTTGTATCTGAAGCTGCTCGTACAGGCTCACCTCACAGTGAGCCTTGGGCTTACCTTCAAAGTTTAGGCTGTGTATTCACCGGTCGTCAGTAATCGAGCCTACAGCATACGCACCAGCTACGAGCTGGTATACACACTGCCATCACATTCTAATAAATGAATATGCCTCGTATCGCGTAAGCGCGGCAAGCCCGTACGGGCACGGTGGTTCAATAACTCCACCCCGAGCTACAAGCTTCACAGAAGGAGGAGGACTGATTCAAGACTCAAAGTCAAGATATCTGCTGCTTGCTGCTACAACTGCCGGAGAACTTCTTCTTCACAAGTACAAGGAGAGGACACCTCTTCGAAACAAAACGTGAGTGAAACGTGGTACAGGGTGCCGCAAGCATCTGTCCTACACAAAGCTGCAATCTGACTGCACCTACTGCGAGAGCGATACCCAGAGAGATTTTCACTGCGTTATTGGGGGTTGTACCCTTTCAACCTCCAGCGATACCCAGAGAGATTTGCACTGCGTTATTGGGGGTTGTACCCTTTCAACCTCCTGACGAAAAAAGAAACAAAACTCGACAAAACAGACGTCGAGTACTCGTACTCGTTGTGCGGGGGAATTTGTTATTGATTCGTTTCGACTACGAGTACGACGCGGACGCGGGGCAACTACATACCTGGTATAGTGTATCTCGTCTAACAGCGGGGACCCCGCTGCGATACGTGGGAATCGATTTATTTCGTGTGCACGTGGCGGGTCGGTTCTCGACTACTACCACCATCACTCCTGCTGCTGCACTGCTGCTGCTGCTATATTGCTGGTAGAATACGAGCACCTGCGCGAAAAAACAATCATGGAGTCTTTCAAATCGAGCACGTATACTTCACTCCTGCTGTTTCAACGACATTCTCGAATGAAAACATCGAGTATTATTGCATACACGCGAGAGAGAGCGTCTGGCGCTCGGCGCAATTACCGGTGGGTACGGTTGAGGCTCGGTGGCATCGTTCAAAACCTGTTTGTTTTTCAATAAACGGATCGTAGTCATTTTAGACGTGAAGTTGGATATTTTTGAAGTTATTATATTCGAATTCATTTCGAATATGGAGTTTGTGCAATTTGAAGAGGCAAGAATGTGGGAGGGAAAAGGGGTTGTAATAAAGTGGAAGTCGTTATGGGAAAGTGTTGTGAAAGCTTGACACTTGCTGGCGAGCAGCGAAGCGAACAGCAGAGCAGCACGCAGAGCGCAAGGGGAGGTGCAGCGAGCAGAGGTTTGGTATTGGTTTGAGCGTTCTTTCGGGAAAGATGGGCAACGCAGGCAAGCGACGGGCTCGCTTTGCGGCGAATGACAGCGAGGGAAGGAGAATCGAAGAGGAGAAAGACGGAGAGGGCACCGTCAGCACCGAGGGAGAGGATCTGGGAGCAGGCTCGGGCACGGGCTCCGGCAGCGGCGTATCTCGAGCCGACGAGCCGCTAGGAAGCAGCGGCAGCAGGCAGACTCCAGCTGAGTAGCTACTGGAAGCCGTTTTGCTGCTCACAAAAGTCTTGCAACAACAGCCAGCGCAGCAGCAACCAGCACAACAGCCGCTACAGCAGCAGCAACAGCAGTAGCAGCAGGCACCTCTCGTTCAGCAACAGCAACAACACCTAGCAGCACCCCCGGGTGGGCCCGAATTACAGCAGCAACTCCATCAGCAGCAACATCTCCAACCAGCACCCCCGGCTGAGCTCGCAGCAAAGCAGCAGCCCGCAGTACAGCAGCCTCAGCAGATCGAGCCACAGATACCACAACAGCCACTGCACCTGGCAGGACAACAACTCCCCCAACAGGTCGCAGGGCAGCAGCAGCACGTCATGCAACAACCGCCTTACGCACAAGCTCCAAACCTTCTGGGCATGCAGTTCCCAGGATGGTGGCAGGGGGGAGGGCCTCCTTTGCAGCCACCGTGGGGTGGCGTGGGTGGCCCATTTGGGGGCATGGAGCACGTCAGCAGCTTAGAAGCCCGTACCATCTCGGCGGACTCCACCAAGCAAAAACTCAGGATGTGGCAGGAGGCAGGAGCAGCGGCGATGTTAGTGCTCCGAGGTGGTCTGTTTGTGCTGCCAGTTTCGTCCAGCGATTTGTCTCATGTGCTCAGGTTTATTGTCGACCCTAACAAGCGGATCATCGACATGATCACTCCCCCGATAGCAAACATCGACATAGACGCGTTTTTACCCCCGATCGAGCCGGGAACCGCGGCAGTGCCCCGAGCTTCAGAGGTGCACTTCCAAACGTTCGTCGAAGTTCTGGTGAAAGTGATCCAACAGGGAGCAGCGGAGTCCGTAGGGCGCGTGTCGCAGGGCAGGCGGGACTTGCTGATTGAGGAATGGCGGAAAATGTCCAAGGCTCTCACCGCGTACATGAACACGCATTACAACACACCACTTCCAAGGCAGTAGCAAGTTCGCGGGCGAGTGATTTTCGCGGCCAACAGAGACATCAACGACTTTTTCGGATTGGTTTTAGACGCTGCGGTTCCGGTGAAGTCTGCCCTTGCCAACTCCGCCCCGCCGGAAGGTGAGTGTGCCAGGATAAATGCCCCAGCCTTCACGATGCTCCGCGAACTGACATAGCGAGGAAGTTGCAGTTTGCTGGGTCGGATGGAAACATCGCTGGAAGTGCCCAGGCTGGGCGGTACGACGGCGGCAGCAAAATCGGTCAAGATAAAGGCGAACACAGGAGGGATTCTCCCACCAGCCACGCGGCCGCGTACGGACGGGGGACCGCGGGCGGGTTGGCCTTTTGTATCGGGCCTGCAGCAGATACGGACACCGGAAGGGACCTGCCATTTCGCGTGGCGGAGGCAACAGTGCAACAGAACCAACTGCCAATTCGCATGGCCCTTTCGTTCAGGACGGTACTGGGGCCCCGGGGTTGTCCTGCCCGCCGCCGCCGCCGCCGAGGTACCAGCAGCAGCAGCAGCAGCAGCAGCAGCAGCAGCAGCAGCAGCCACAGCAGCTGCAGCAGCAGCTGCTGCAGCCACAGCAGCTGCAGCAGCAACAACAACAGCAGCAGCCACAACAACAGCAGCAGCCTCCGGCGGCCGTCGCGAGGTTCAGCTTCTCGCACGGGCAGAATCAGGGGATTGGCGTTTCCCAGGGCAGGCAGGGACTCGGGGCGGGGAGAGGAGGTGGTGGTAATTGACAGGGCGGGCCTCGCCTGATGGCGGGGCCGAACGGCAAATGGCGCAAGGTGGAGGGCGGAGTTTCGCCGTTCGTGGACACAAGTAAGTCGGTGGGACTGACTGGCGCACCCCAACCGGGATCGGTGTCGCAAGCGGTTTTCGTATGTGTCATGTGACCGTGAATGTGCCGGTTTGATTCTTGACAGTTGAACAACTTTTACTGGACAGCATAACAGTTGCCGGACTTGGCGGGTAACGAGTCGGAACAAGAGTGGCGGTAGGAGTCTCTGTTTTCCACGGAGAACATTTCCACCGTCGCAACCGCCGGGTGACGTTTTCGATCCAACAACCACGTGTAACACAAAACACAAAAAACAGAGACGGGCCCTTCTCCCCAGCAAGAACCCGAGACGGCGCTCACCTTCGCCGACCCGTTCGACAATAGCATGACAGGTGCTTACCTTTCACCGTCGAAGTGCTACCGCCAAACCTACTTGCAACACGCACGGGAGACGCTTACCTCATCTCCCGATCGGCGGCGATTGACAAAGTGCTCACCTCACGCTTCAACCAAATACCGCCGAGGTACTCTACCAAGTTGCTATTGATAGACCGACAAACTCCCAAAATCTACAGAACTCAAATCGCAATCAGACCCAGGTATGCAGGGGAATATCAGCCAGCCCTCCGGAACTTACACCCGGACTCCAGATACTGAAGCTCTCAACAACCAGAATCCAGGTTGACAGATTCCCAACACCCAGAAGACCCCCTGGATCGCTGTTGATGGTGTTGTACAGGGTCGCGATTGATGCTGCCGACCCGACTGGTTCCTCGTGTCTCCGTGACGACCGGTTCTTCTAACTGTCTTCGAAATGCTTGCTGTTTAGCTTGCCCTTCCGTCCCTGCGGACATGTATACCCTCCCCGCGACGCTGGTTCGGACAGCCGTGGTGCATCTCAGTACCCTAGCGCCCGCCCTGGCGACCCCACCCCTGCCCGACGTATAACTACCGTCGATGCAAAGCGGGAATCCCGATCATAGCCCGGTGACAGCGTAGGCGCTCTCCTCCTCGCCGTCCCGCCACTGTGACACCCTTCCAGCCCAGCGCGCGTGCGCGCAAGTGCTACCGTCAAACCAACCTGCAACACCCCCGAGAGATGCTTACCTCATCTCTCGATCGGCAGCGATTGGCAAAGTGCTCACCTCACTTTTGAACCTATACTCTTCAGAGTATCGATAGCGACCAGGCCCTGGTTACGGTCGAAAACGTGAGTATCAGCCAGCCGTTCGGATGCCATACTCGGACTGCAGATACCGGAGTTCCCGACAACCAGGATCCAGTTCACCAGAGGTTCGACTTTCAGAAGACATCCGGGTCGCGTTTGATGGCGTTGTACAGGGTCGCGGTTGATGGTGTCGCTAAACCCACTAAGTTATTCTCTCTCCCGTGACGACCCGCTCTTCCACTGTCTCGTAAACTTGCTGTTTGGCTCGTCCTCCCGTCCATGCGAGTTCGCCCTCATTCGCGGGGTTTCGTATGCCACGATAGTGGGGACAGAAAGATGTGGTCGGGAGAACCGGGAGTGCACACAATGTTTTCCCGTCAACTTCATTCATTTCCTCACGTTTCTGTCCATGTTTGTTCCATAGGAGCAAAATATCATCTGTTTCACCCCGCGGCTTAGTACCTTTTCGGTTCCACGACCACCCACAGGTACTTCGTGCACGCCGACGAGGATCTGTCATTACCCAAATAATACACCAGCAATACTACTGTCGTCTTTACGTATGCTGGGTGGAGTTCTGCTGCTGGCAACGGGAAGTTTCTCAAAGGAGTTCTCGTTCCATTATGTTGGAAATATTTATACAACCGAAACCCCTGCCACGGACCTTCGCCGGGAAGCACGGATTTATACCCGATAGTAATGGCCGATGACAAACGGTTTTACGGCTCCGCCGTACACGTACTGACGATAACGGCGAACCCAAATGCATAGCCGAATAATCTGTATCATACTGACTGTTGGCCAAACTGTGTCCTTCACGTCAACGTCTCGTCGAAGCATAGCCAGTGATTTATAGTCGGTCATGTGACTTACCCCAGACAGCTTCGTCCAACGATATACTGTAACTGGTGGTACAGGTCGGCATCCTAAGTGTGGTGAGTACACATGACTGCCTATGTTACGTCAAATGACCTGCATCGCTCAATTGTCGATGGTGATACATTCGCGTTATGGCCGTAGAAGCCCGGACATAGAGAGAAGCTCAAGGAAACTGGCTCCCTTGACTGCTGGTGTTCTCTGCAATACCGAATGTATTTGAATGTCAGAATGCATCTGGTCCTCTGATCGTGAGGTATCGCTTGAGCCGCTGCTGCAGCGATATGCTCGGTGGTTTTCGTTAATTATGATCTTCCGCCATCTCGGAGGGAGAGCTCGCCTCCACCCACTCACGAGGCTGCTGTTTGCGTCATCCTATTTGTGCCTTGTGATTATTTACGGTTGCAGGAGTTAAACACCTGATGATGGCGACAGCAGTAAGCGTGTGTCAATCACTTGAGGCCGAAAGAGGTGCGGTAAAAGAAGCCAGAGTGGCGGCGTCGTTCGGGTTGCAGAGCAACGGAAGCAGAGGCGAGACGCCAGGTAAGCCTGCTTGCTGTCGGGGTATGTACTCGGTGTATTGGCTAGGGTCGCTACGAATCCCTTACCGATACTTTTGGACTCTGTCACGTTCCATAAAGTTGTGTTTTGGTACTGCACGTAAAAATGTTCAGTTGTGCTGTATACAGCAGCAGCGCAGTACCAGCTCGTATGTGTTGTTATTGTATAAAGAGGCAGGCCCCT
Source organism: Saccharina japonica (assembly GCA_008828725.1). NCBI lineage: Eukaryota > Phaeophyceae > Laminariales > Laminariaceae > Saccharina > Saccharina japonica. The sequence continues at coordinate 415,275 of MEHQ01003403.1, read as the reverse complement.
TCGGGCAAAAAATCAAAGAGCACTGCAAAAACAACTTCGTTTTTTTTCTAGTTTCAAAACTATTTCTGGCATGATTTCCCCCTTTTTATGACTCCCTACCGAAAACGCCATTTCTCCTGTTATAATGCTCAGACTTCCAACCGATTAGTAGTTTTAGAGAGCGTAGGTTATTGTCAACATTTGTGTCTCGGAAGCCGCATCGATCCGACGCCTTGTTCATCACAAAGAGTGCTCTCTCACTCAAAAACGACCCGCCATGCCCCTGGTACCCAAAGACAACCATGAAAAATGGCAGTTCCTCCGGCTTCTGATACTGTTTTTACTCCGATTTTCGATGAGGACGCCGTGCACTAGTAGGTTAACCTACCTGGTCCTCTAGTTTGACCGTCCGTGGCGTCCTACGTGGCCACAGCAGAGTGTAGATACCAAACAGGAGCTCCGAAACGATACAAAAAATTTTGCTGCAGATCACTTTCGTTTCGTGATGCAAACACAGCAATCCTCGCGCTCCTTTGTAGATCCAAGAGCCCCAACACCTCCTGATAATAGAGACTAGCGAACAAGCTATACGTTGGTCGGGCGGAGATATGAGCATTAGAACTGGAGCTATCTATGTCTTGTTCCGTAAGGAGTACTGATATGGTGTTATTATACCGGAAATAGTATTGCTACTGTAAAAAAGATGAAACATATACAGTAGGGTTTTACCCAAAATCAGGTATACCTGGTCACTTTGGTGCTAAAAACAGATACAAAACTAAAAACAAGTACAAATCACACGCTAGGACACCTGTCATTGGCCAGCCTCATATCGTACCTGATTTTGGCATGAAATGGTCAGGTACACATGGGTTTGTCTACTTTGTCTAGCATTCAACTGATTTTGGCGCACTTTGAGCCAATCAGAGACCATACGTACGTACACTGTCTCCTGTACGCCTGACACGAAGACATCACCATCACGACACTACGTGCATACGATCCGCCACAACGACACACAGACCATACGATACGCGCGTATACAGCACAATGGACACAGACTGCAGTTTGTTTGCCGACATGTGCAAGCGGTTCCTCGAGGATGGTCGAGGCTTTAAAGCTGGTAACGGGGGAGGGCGCCATCAGTACTCTTGCCGTGGCGCGAGAGGTATCTGCCCGGTGTATTCTTCACACCGTGCTATTAATAGGCCTCTTCCCAAACTTATACTGGGATGAGGCTACTCCGTACGAGGCCTCTTCTCGCTTCCCGCTATTAAATACGGTACTGCTGCTTGCTGACACGGTACGGGAAGCGAGCAGTTCAATCTCAAATTAACTCGATGTTTCGTTCGTATGCTATCAATGTGGCTACTACTGTGTACATACTACAGAAGAATGAGTGTGATCACGAAAGCAATGAAAGCATCCACGAACGAATACATACATGAAGGGCCATGAAAAAGCTATTAATATTAATAGAAAAATTTTGCGGACCGCACATTTACTCCTGATATTTTGGCTCAACAAAACTAACCGGGTAAAGTTTATGGCTTTTCATGGACAAAACACCTCTCGTGGCGCGCGTTTTTTAATTCGTTTAGTGTACCTGATTTTGGCTCCAATGGATCAGGTATACCTGATTTTGGCATTAGCCCAAAATATATGTTTTTCAACACTCACGTACTCTTTTTTTTTATGATCGAAGGGGCCGCTTAAATCCCAACACTATGTACCTCGTGTCGCAACCTTGTAAACGGCTGGCACAGTACCAGTATTCGCCTTCCATGTACAGTACCAGTATTCAGCTGCCAACAGTACCGGCGCTAATGCCAACTTACACATCCTACTTTGGTGTACATTGTGTGTCTAGCTTATATTTGTATTGTATATATGTACAGCGCTACCAGGTGTCTTTTATACAATACTAGGGAATAAGAGCGACCCCCGCCCCCACGGCGGTAGGGCCACAAGTTTGAGCGGCTCGTATCTAAAATATCAACTCAATATGAAGGACACTATTTATGTCCGTTGTTTATTTCGGGTGCTTATGAGTTATGAACGTTGAAGCTCATGCTACACATTGTCGGATGTCAAGATTACTTACGATTATTAGTGCACAAGCTTTCACAGATGCTCTGAGTACCTTGGAGTAAAGTAAGGAGTATTGGAGATAAAATACTTTAGGTACTTCGTGTACTCGGAGTATTTCAGGGTTCGATTCTCTGGGATACTTCTCGTACTCGGAGTATTTTGGGTATGAACACTCTCGATACAGCTTGTACTCGGAGTATTTCGGGGTCCAATTCTGCGGGTACTCCTTGTACTCCCAATATTTGGGGCTTCAGTACTGCTCATAATCCAAGTACTCCGAGTTATTCAGGCCGCCAGTACTCTAATACTCTCAGTACTCGGAGTGTGAAGTCTATTAGGAGCATCTTGGCATATTTTTACAGACTCAGCCGTCATTCCTCCCAGGTTCTGGGAGCATGTGACTGGCTTTAATAGCAGTTCAAAATTCACAGATGCTCCCATTTTACCTGGAAGCATAATTGGAGTATTCTCGAGAAAAAAATACTTTAGGTACTTTGTGTACTCGCAGTATTTCGGTGTTTAATACTCTCGACACTCAGAGTACTCCGAGTAATTTAGGTGTTTGTACTCCGAGTACTGCTTGTACTCAAGGATTAGTACTGCTCATACTACCAGTACTCGGAGTAGTTGGGCCTTCAGTACTGCTCATACTCCATGTACTCCGATTTAGGCCACCAGTACTCTAATACTCCCAGTACTCGGAATACGAAAAATACTCGATGCTCCGAGTATACTCAGAGCATCTGTGAAGCATTGCTTGTTTCTGTCTCAAGGCAGGATAATCATCATAATGTAGTTGCAAACAAGGAAACTATATGGAGAGGGGGTTGACGTTCGATACTTCCTCGGAAGTCGACGGAGAGGAGGTGTAACGAAGGATAAGAGCTATCACAGACGCACGCACTCATGTCTTCAACCCCCTGTCCCCAGTCTCTTACCACTTCTTGTTCGTTTCCTCCGTGATGTCTTCGGGTTGGTTCCTCTCGTCTTCTGGTCTCAACAGCAGCCTGCGAATGCCAGATTTACATCAGCTGCCTGCGAACTCCAGTCTCCTCGCAGTCCTCCTCCAAGAGCTAGCGCTACACAACAGATCTCCGTATGAAACCTTCGACAATGCCTTACTGTAACGATCGCCGTACTCAGTCTCGCTTCGCAGTCACTGAAGCTCATTCACGTTCAAGTTCTCTTCCGTTTATCCCTCATGGTTTTGTGTGTTTTTGGGTTTGTTTTGACTGACGACGGCGGTGCTTCCTTTGAACTGACAGGGAGTTGCACAGATCTAGGAAGCATTCCGCTGCGTACGTATTTTACGTTACGTGCGCCAATCCGCCGCAACAACCCCCCAGCACGGTTTCCTAAGAATACCGTGCTAACTGGGCTGCGGACACACTGGAGTAAGAGTGAGGGCCTTTTCCCACACTTAGTCGTGTTTCGATTGCCGTAAGGCTCGAATGAGTGGCGTCTACCATTTTCATGGAAGTACGTCACCCCGGGGGTATGGACCCTGGGCCTCTCGCTTTTCCGCATTAGGTCCTAGATCGGTACTGCTGGACTTGCTAGAATTTCTCATCAAGCGCACAAGCTGAAAGCCTCATATCCACCACCCCCCGGCTTTTCCCGTGAACCCGGGTAGGCCGAGGTCTTGATCCTGCTCGTTAGTCGATCTTCGGCTAACGTCTTTTCCCGTTCTCCATCGAACTCCACTTCACTTCCTCGCGTTCACAGGGAACCGGAATGCGAATTTCCGGCTCTCCTAGCTTCAAGATCTCACGTTCGTTGAGTTCCTCCAAATCTCCGTCTGCGTACCGAACCCGCCAGTACGGTGACTTGTAGTCGAAGATCTTTGAAAGGTGACGCTTCTTGTTTCCTTCAGCATCCACGAATTCCCTCCAGATCACGGTCCCCACGGGGTGTTGTTTCAACGCATGTTCACGGTCGATCCCATCTCTTTCCTTCCGCGTTAGCGTCGAAGTTGGCCTTGCCCGGCACTCCGCTCCGTGATACGTCTCCCACAGTCCATGGAAAACGTCCAGCTGTAAGGGGGTGAAACTGTCTCGCGCCTCCTCGTTGGACAGCCACTGCGACTCCGCGCCATCCACGGATCGTCCCTTGTATCGCCACTTCCAAGCGTTGCCCTGACCCATCACAGCCTCTCTGTCTATTAGGGTATACGTAGGCGACGCTACAATCGACGGCTCCGCAAGTCCGAAGTCAACTCCCCATGCCAGGTGAGAAAACTCGTCCTCGAAGTCGTGACGGAGGTTGTCCGGACTTAAGTAGAACATCTTGATGTTCGCTGCTGACGCCCTCCGTCGGCGAATCCTTCGCCCATTCATCGTGACGATGTAGCTGAGTCCTGGTGAGACAACTTCAGTCACCTCCCAAGGTCCGGTCCAGTGCTCGTGGGCTAGTTTATGATGGATCCCCTCCCTTGCTATCACAGACTCCGCCTCCTTCACCAGCACCTTGTCTTCGACAATAACACGGGTTCCTATCGAGGTCCGACCGATTTCAGCATTCCGACTCTCACGAGTTTTCTGCCTGTCATCATGTCTTTTCAATAGAGCCTCCCGCACATCCCGTACCTCCTTGTACGCTTGACGTTTGTCGGTCACGTAACTGTGCATCCCGCCCCTGAAATCACGACCATCGATCTCAGGGTGCGTAGCATCAAGTTGCGTGCGCGCATCATGACCGAAAAAAAGACGGAAGGGAGTTGACTTCCCCGGCAAGCGCAGGTCCGGAGTGGTACGATGGATCCACAGTGCCGGCTGCACGTACTCGTCCCATTTGCGAGGCCAGGTCGTGCACAGTTCTCCTAGTGCTTCGTGTAGCCACCCCCCCAGTCTCTCCACCGTCCCCTGCGCACGAGGATGGTCGGCAGGCCCATAGGCGATGGTCACGTTCAACCACTTGCATAAGTGTTGCACCACCTCTGCCGTGAATTCAGATCCCAGATCACTGCGAACATACAGCGGTAGCCCAAAAGTAAGCATCACTTCGAGCAGTTTCTTCGCTACTCCGAGTACTTCTTCCGTGGGGAGCGGGAAGGCGAACAATAACTTGCTGGCTTTGTCGACTGCCACCACAGTAGAACTTTGTTGCCTGCGTCCGACTTCACCCCCATGTCCTGGATGTCGACTTCGAGTACCTCCCCGGGTCACAGAAACCTTGCCGGTAGCATGGCAACCCGTTGACTCGCTGATCGCTTGCGACGCCTGCACCCACACGAGAGGACGTAGTCTCTCACGTCCCTGATGAGGGTGGGCCAGCAATACCGACGACTAATCAAGGCTGTAGTTCTCGCTGTCCCTGGATGCCCGTAGGTGCTGTGTGCCAGCGCCATAATCCCTGGAACGAGAGATTGGGTAACTGCACGTCGTGGGACCTTTCCCAGAGGTGCCACCCACAAGAGGTCGTCGTCGTCCATCACATATTCGCAACCTCCTGCTCCTCGGTTTCCCACTTCCTGGAGTTCTTTCCAAATCCTGCCAAGTACCGTATCTTCGCACTGCCTCTGAATCAGTTGTGGCGTATCCTGGAGAATAGCTGTCACCCTTTCCAGCATGGACGGCTCCGACCGCTGGAACCCCTTGGCCTCTTTCCCTGGTCCGCTTGAACGGCTGCTTGTGTCCTTCGGTGATTCCTCGAAAGGATCTCGTTGCCGTTTCGGTTTCGGGATGGGCTCTCTCTGTCCCCTGCGTTTGCGTGGACGATCAACTTCCACTGGTAGCTCAGTAGTAGTGATTGCCTGCGCCGGTGCATTCTCCATCTCCTCCTCCTCAGGTAACGGCGGTTCTGCCTCCCAGACAACCTCCGGTTCCTGGGAAGTGGCTTTCGCCTGCGATCTCGTGACCGCTCTTGTCACCCCAAAGACTTCTGCTGCTGCGAGATAATCTTCAAATACCATGCAGGCCCATCCTTCCAGTTCCACGACCTCTGGCACTGGTTTTCCCAGTAAGCCTTTAACAGCTAGTTCAACTAACACTGCTCGTAGCATTGGAGAAGTGAAATCTGCGCTGACGTTTGCCGCTGCGCTTTGGTTGACCGTCTGCGGGATTACATAGTGTTCCTGTCCTGTGGTGATCTTGGCGTAGTCGTTGAAGTGCAACTCCTCAGCTTCTTGAAGGCGTGCCGCATCCGCTGGGTGTGTGACATACCCTTCGGTTGGCTTTTCCCCCATGATGTGAACACGGTTCAAAGAGATGATGGGTTCGTTGGACGAATAAATCGCTCACTCTCCGATACCTCTCTTCAGGAAGTATGCGCCTCTTCGTCCCAGAAATTCCCCCAATTCCTGAACTGGTTGCTTTACCTTCTCCAACCTCTGCTTCCAAACGGCTAACTTCCCCTTCGTGGCAAGGCCTTCCTTGATTCCTACCACGAACATCCGTTTCCTCCTCCACGGAATCCCTACTTGGCTCGTTCCATTCCGTCGTTCGCAGAAGGTTGCCCAAACATTCGAATATAAAAACTCGTGCGTCTGAGGCGATGGCAGCTTGGGCTGAGCTACCCGCTTCGGATACTCCTTCTTTCTCTCGCACCCCTTCAAACCTCCTGCAGGCGTCACCGATCACCACGTCTGGTTTCACCTCTCTCAACATACTTAGGCATTCCTGCGACCCTGTTGTCACATCCTAAGTAGCCTCGTACCTTTGTCCAGTCCGTTTGCTCTGATGCATTTCAGTGCTCTCCAGTCCTGGTCTACTACTCCTCTGACTGTCAGCAATCTCTCCGATGCAAGGATGCTGCCTCCCTCCCCACAGTCGAGCATGACCACCACTGGAAGCTCCGGTGCAATAACAAGTTCGGCCTGTTGAATATCTGCCTCAGATGGGTCTGCGGGTGTGAATGCGACGGCTGCCAGCACTGCAATACTTTGAGTCCTAGTTTTGTCCACACCTTCCACTCCTAAGGTTTCGAGGTGTACGCCGTCGAGCACTGGCCCCTGTGGCCCTTTGTAAACGTTTGGCAACGACTCGTCCCCTGGAAAAGAGTCGTCGGAGTCCTCGATCACGTTGTTCTTGTTCGGTAACCGCGACATGGCGTCCGGGAGCTGATGTTATGTCCCCGGCCTCCACTTCGAGGTTATGTCGTGCTCCATCAACCTCAGAGCCCAGCGGTGGTATTTAGGTGTGAGGGATTGGCTTTTAAAGAGCCAAATCAACGCCGAACAGTCCGTGATGAGCGTGAACGGCCGCCCCCAAAGATAAGGTTGGAACTTGTTCACCGCCCACATGACCGCCATCCATTCACGATCTGTTGCTGACCGTTTGGAGTCCCCTCTCGACCACCCTTTGCCGCCGTAAGCGATCACCTTCTCCACCCCTTAGATGCATTGCGTTAGCACCGCTCCTGCTCCCATCTCACTGGCATCGGTGTACAGCAAGAACGGCTCTGTCCACACTGGCAGAGCTAAAATTGGTGGCGACGACAAAGCCTCGATAAGCGCATTAAAAGCCTTGTTCTGCTCTTCTCCCCACGAAACTTTATTTTTCTTCGCTCTCTTGGTCCTGAACCTTGGGTCTCTCAGCAAGTCGGAAATGGGCGCCACCACTGTGCTATAATGGGTTACGAATTGGCGTAAGTACCCTGTCATGCCTAGTAGCACTCGCACTTCCTCCACCGTGTTCGGCCTTGACAGCTGTGTGATAGCGTCAATCTTGCTCGGGGCTGGCCTGGTACCAAGCCTATCCACGATCATGCCGACGAACTCCATGACCGACTGACAGAAATGCGATTTCTGGAGATTGACGGTTAGACATCCTTGCCGTAGACACTCGAGCGTTTCTCGAAGCAGCCCCCAATGATCTTCAAGGGTTTTCGACGGGATGCCGATGTCGTCCAACCAGTTCTTGATTCCTTTATCCTTGACTGGTAACAGTCGCCCTCCCACGTAGTTGGCAAACGCGGATGGCGCCGTCTTCAACCCGAAGCCGCAGCGAAAGTACTCGTACAGTTTCCCGTCAGCGTCTCGAAACGCCGTCAGGTGTCGATCGTCCTCATGGATCTCGAGTTGCAAGAATCCTGAAGCCAAATCGATGCTGGAGAAATACTTCGACCCTTCCATCTCATCCATAATGTGCTGCAAGTCCCCGAGTCCACCACTCTGTGATTGTGAGTTCCTTGGCCAACTTCACAACCTCGCGCCCATCTAGTCAACTCGCCAAGGAACAACACTGGATCATTCTTCATCGAGAGCCTCCTCACCGCTCCCGGTTGCAGCACCGACTCGTAAGCGCTCTTCCGTCCTTCTACCTCCATTTCCTTGACTAGGCGGTCGACCATACGTTGGGCTGCTTTAGAAAACCCTCCGGTTATGTCGTATAACGGGTTGAGCTGTCCGATCCGCGATCCATCAGTTCCTAGTGGGAAGAGTGGTTGTCCTCCCTGGGGTCTCCACCCCTGCATCATGGGTTGACCACCCCACGGTGCCTGACTGCTGTTGACCAGTGAACCCTGACTGCTGTTGACCAGCGAACCCTGGCTGCTGTTGACCAGCGAACCCTGGCTGCTGTTGCCGTGGCAGCCTTGGCACCATCAATCCGCCACAACAGAGGTTGTACAACTGTACGTCGTACCTATGAACAGTCTTTTCGGTGCCCAACTCTGCCGATTGAGTGGAAAAGTACAAATTCGTGTAACGATTTAGGTAGTTACCCAATATTTGTTTGCCCCGGTTGGTAACGTCTTGTCGTGTGTTTTGTCGGTGTCGTGCGGGAGGTTTCGGACCCTGTGGTAATAGTACGTTTCTCTGTACGAAGTATCCCGCAGTTTTCCTCCACTGTTTATTGTTTTTTGTTCCTTTTGTCGATCCCTATACTCCATTGTTTTCCGTCTTTTGATTGAAGTGCTCTGGTTTTCGATGAGGACGTTTTATCTTCTATTTTAGTACGTACTTTTGAAGCGCTTGGGTTGTTTCTATGCTTTATTGGGTCTTCTCGGACGCTTTATTCGTGTTTCGTGTTACTGCTGTAGTGCATGCACCACAATTTCCCTCCACTGTTCTTTGAGTCGTGTTTTTTTCTTGTACGACTCTTCTCCTCTCAGTGGTTCACAGTCCTCCCTATTGTTGTTCCTGATTGGTTGTTATCGTTATTTTTTTGTACGGTTGTCTCCGTGCTTTAAAACCGATATTTGTTTGCCCCGGTTGGTAACGTCCTTCAATCTCTTGTCGGTTCTGTTGTGGGTGTCGTGCGGGAGGTTCTGGACGTGCCTGTTTCGTTTCCTTTCTAGCTTCCGGCTGTTGTCCTTTACGCACGCCTCCCGTGCTTCCGCGCTTTCTTCATTATTGTGGGGGATTGTCTCTGGTTTGTTTGAGGGTTGTCCTTTCCAACTTTGTCCTGCACTCAGTTCACACGTGTTGACCTTTTTCTTTCTTTGTGGGCAATTTCAACTGTTTGTTCTTCGTTAATTTACGCACATTTTGCCGTTTTTATCGGCTTTTGCTTCTTGCACATTTTGCATGAAATTTCGCATGAATACCGTGGCCAAGGTCCAATGACGATCATTGTTTCGGTTTGTAGTTCACATCAGGCGTCTGATGACGGATGACAGGCTGAACCGCACCGCTTCCTATCGATACCACTATTCCCATCACCCACGGAGTTTGAGCAGTGTCATCGTCTTTCTTTGTTTATTCACACACATTTTGCCGTTTATTCGGTATTTTTCAATCACTCTACGCCGTCCTTCGCGGTCGTTACGCCGTTTTCCTTCCTTTCGTCCCTTTCTTTCATTTATCTTCCGCTATCCGTGGCTTGATCGGCTGCCCTTCTGCCCTCATCTCCTATTTTCTCCAGGCTTCATAATGTTATGATTAAGTTGTTGGATTTTGTCTTCGTCAGTCTTTGTTTCGCCCGACCGGTATTCGTTAGGGAGCGATCTGCCTTTTCTTCCTCTCGTACATCGTCGCCACCCTTATTCTTCATTGTCGGTGTCCCTTATACCTTTTTTTCCTGTTTCTTTTGGATAAAATCAAACGGGCTTGGAGACTAGCAACGCGAATGATACTCATTTGCTTGCGTTACTAACCCAATGAAATAGAACGGGCCTGGAGACTAGCAACGCGAATGATACTCATTCGCTTGCGTTACTAACCCAATTCTCCCGTCTTCTAGACTGGAGTTAGTCATTTTGTAAAATCCAAAAGGGACCCCAGATTATCAAGTTAATAAGCGTGACAGAAAAGTGACCCCAGAAAACACACCCCGGGTACCCCCTTGTCCGCTCGACCCTCAAAGCCCGTTCTGGGCGTACAGCAGCGGCGTCGCGACCGTTTTTGCACGTCTCGACAGCAAAGCACACACCATCGGCCTCGGCCGAGTATCGGTATCAGAGGTGGTGGGTGTGCGACACGCCGTGCACAGCAGCACGTACGGCGTGCACAGCAGCATGCAGCCTTCCGATCGATTCCGCGTGTGCACCCCGTCAGTTATTTCTCGAGGTGGAGCAGACAGAATTTTCCATTAATAGGAGGTGGTGGGTGTGCGACACGCCGAGCACAGCAGCACGTACGGCGTGCACAGCAGCATGCAGCCTTCCGATCGATTTCGCGTGTGCACCCCGTCAGTGATTTCTCGAGGTGGAGCGGACAGAATTTGCCATTAATAGGAACTGAGTGTCGGCTTCTCCAAATCCAAGACCCGTGTATGAGTACAGGTGAACACGAACAGCGGTTCGCCAGCCCTCTCCATCTCTATCTGCCCCTCCCAGGGTGCTTGCTGCACGAGGGGTATGGTTCCAGGAACTTCTTGAAAACAAGTTCGGGAAACAGGGGTTCGTGGAACCCTTTATTTGCTCCGCCCACAGCAGTTGAACCCGGGAACACACATCACAGCAGGGGCTCCTCACGTCGTAGGGGAAGTGCGAACAGGCCCGTAACTGCAAAAGGCTATTGGGGGGTATTGCGATGATTATGTTTTGCGGAAGTAGGCGTGGTGGGAGACGTTGTACCCAATTGTACACGCCCGTACTGCTACACGAACAAAGTACGATTCTCATCATTTGTTGTGCAGTTGGGGGGTGTGTACGAGTACGAGCATGGTATCACCGTGTCAATATATTGGTACCCACATCAGGAGCAATAGTAGCAGCAATTCAAGTGATCGCCCCCAAAGCCGCGACACACCTGTCGTCTACCCCTACAAGGTGTGCGATTATAATGTTAGCAAGAGCGACGGCGGGCGAGCGACCGAGCGAGCGGCGGCGGCGGCGGGCGATCGACGAGGGCGGCCCAAGGCCGCCACGATCGACCGCGCGCCCAGCGGTCGATCGAGCGGCGGCGGACGCGCGGACGACCGAGCGGCGGGCGCGCGGTCGGCCGAGCGGCGGCAGATGCGACGGACCGGGCCACGTTCGCCACGGCGCCTCGATGCTATCGATATGGCACAGCAACTATTAACACCAGTCTTACCGCACGACGAGATATGTCCAGCAATGATTCAATCAGCAGCAGGGGCTAATAAATAATGTACTTCGTAAGTGGCACCCCGAACTGCGCCAAGCCGGGGCCGGTACAGCGAGACAAAAACAAAAATACCAAAGAATAACTAGTCCACGATCCACATCCGATAACGCAATCCACAGACTAAGTAAAGTGGCACCCTGTATTATGCCGGCATCCACGCGGAGCCCTTGTAGCCGACAAAAAAAATACAAAGCCGATCCACCCACCCACTACAACAACAAACAGTAACGTGATTTCAGTGTACAGCACCACAGCAATAAGAGGCCCTCCCGCCCCCACGTGCAGCAATAAGAAGTTCCTACGTACCAGCACCACAGCACGTGGGGTACGTACAGCATGGTTCAGAGTGTTTTTGTGTACAGCAGGTATGGTATACAGCAGTAGTAGTAGCAGCATGGTCACACCGGCACGATGGCATGATGTTGCACTACTGCATGCTGGTGCTCGTTGTGCTCGGGCACAGACGTTTCTCCACACTAAATCCAAGTGATTACAAAGGCAACAGAGTGGTTATTGTACAGGAGGAGTAGCAGCATGGTACAGAGCGGTTAATATTGTGTATAGTAGTATGGTATACAGCAGTTGTAGTATTGTGTATAGCAGTGTTAATAGTATACAGCAGTTGTAGCAGCATGGTACAGAGTGGTTATTGTGTACAGCAGTACGGTACACAGCAGTAGTAGTATGGTACAGACTGCTGTATACACAGCGTTTAAATGTGGTATATGGTTGTGTACAGTGTGCACAGCATATACATGTCGCAGTAACATGTGGTATGGTACAATCAACGGCCCCCCCCCCCCCCCCCCCCCCCGACACACAAAAAAAAGGATGGCGGATTTGTTTTTTGGTGAAATGGTAACTAAAAAAACTGTCCCCGGGCCCCTAAACACACGCCCGGCAGGCAGGGTCTTGTGATCAGAGGCTATCCCCCTTCTAACCCAGAGGGAGGCTGACCAAGCACCAATCCCAGGTGCTAGATAGGTAAACAGAATTGTATTCTATTTCAAACACGAGTAATTACTCGTACTCATACATATCCCCGGATCCTCCATCAGCATTCTTATAGATACGAATGGAAACCCCTGATATATTTGAATCCACCACACTCATGATGATATCCTTCAACAGTTCATCTCACTGAGCGAGGTCAGTACTCTTCTTCTACTCAGGTGCTCTACTGTCTACAATGCCCCCAAAAGCAAGTTACTACGCAAAGTAGATATCTCAACGAGCTTTGATAAAAAGTAAGCACCAACTCTATAACGTCAAATAACACATTGATGTCGTTTGTGAATGATAACCGACCTTAATCAATGATACCGTATTCCACACTTCATTAATATCATATGCACGAACAAAAATCACGTAAATCACACGTCAAAATAACGACGCTCAACAACGCAAAATGTTCATAAAACACGAGTAAAACATACAAAACTAGGGAATAAGAGGCCTTCCCGCCCCCACGGCGGTAGGGCCATTAAAGCAAGTAGTAATGGAGATAATGGAGGCTCAAATTAAAAATAATATGCAGGAATACATAGGAAACAAATTGACTACGAATATCCTTACTGTAATACTTCGTAGGAATACAAAGGTATGGTGAAGGAAACAGAAACGATGGGCATTGACTCCGAATCAATGCGGGTTGTTTGATGGAAAACATATTTATAATAGATGTGGCCAGGGGGGGCTGGTTGCTTCCTGAGAGCACGTTGTTTGTTGTGTGTCGGGTCAACATGCTCAAGTCTCCGGAGTCGTAGGTAGCAAGGGCTGATACTTCCGAGGTGATTTGACACACGACACGCAGTGAGACGTGGAAGTGTGGAGGGCGTAAGCTTTATCTTTTACCCATCCGCCGGAGGATTTTAAAAAAAAAGGAAAAAAAAAAAAGTTGTTTGTTGTTGTCGGCTGTCTCGCGGTCATCGCGAAAGGGTCTTGCAAAACCGCTCGCGAGACTGGCTGTGCTGATGATCGAGATCATTTTTGGACTCGTGCATGCATTCATACCGATTTTCTCGTGCAAAATATTACAGGGCACAAATACTACTCTGCAGCATTATTGGTTGCTGGCTGTGTTACGCACGTACATCGTACAGTTTTTTTTTTTTTGTCCATCCCATTTATTATCTTCGCCCTTCCTTTCTCTCTCCTTCCTAGTCGTAACTCAGATCCGGGGTCACAAAGTAGGCTCTTCTCCCTCCTCCCCCACTACGATGCTTGCCTTGCTTTTTACCTCGAGAAGATTTCAGCAATTTCTTCCCTCGTCAACTTTCGTCGAATTGTGCTTACCCACGCTATAATATGCGCTCTCGACAGTTCGTGTCATTTTGATAATTAAAATCTCCATACGAGGAGAATCGAACCCCCGACCTCCAACGCTAACAGGCTTCGTGGCTACCTGTTAGACCACCGGGGCGACCGGCAGTAGGCACATTGAACGCACGTACCATACGTACCATCTGATATGTACGACACTGTACTCTGTACCATGGTATTTTAGCAGTGCGCGTAAATCCGCACTAAAACCAGTATAAAATAAGCGAGGCAGATATGCGCTGATCGTATCCCCGGGTATACATACGTACGGCAGCAGTGTGGTCGGATATACATACGTATTTTTCATATGTACGTGCACAGGCAGCAGTACATGTTTTGCTGTCCCCGGGAATACGGGAATGCGCTGATCGTGTCCCCGGGCATACGTACGGCAGCAGTGTGGTCGTCGTACTGCTGCAGCAGCCTATACATCATACGTAGTTAATTTTCGTATACGTACGTACGTGCACAGACAGCATGATGACAGCATGATGCAGGCTCATGATAATGCCACGTGAGCATGTCACCTGAGCATCGCTCTGAACGTGATGTATCGTCGAAGAGCTATGATGGTGTCTCGCGGCACAGTCTAGCCTGGTCGTATGATACCTGTATCACATTACGAGTATTGCGCTGCATTCGACAAAATGGTCTATTTCTTGCCATCCCTTGGAGAGTGATCGAGAATTGGTTTTACCTGCAAACACAACCACCACCACCACCACCACCACCAGCGACACGTTTCTGCTCCTGCTGGTGCTCAGCTGGTGGTGATGGTGGTGGTGGCGGTGCTTGGCTTGAGGACGGTTGTTGGTGCTCTCTGGTACCTGCTACCTGGTACCTGGTATGGGGTGGAATATGTATGTATGCTTGTTTTCCTCAGGACCACCCCTGGTACCTGGTAAGTAGGCCATGCAACATGACCAAGCTTCGCGAACTCGGGACGGCTTTGAAAACGAGCAGAGGCAGGAGGAGGGGATGTTATTTAGGGGTCTTCAGAGACCCCGTCCGTTTCTAAAGCAGTGGTGCTTTCGTCGCGCACGGTGACAAAGAAGGCGACGTACGTATCATACGATACGAGTAGGCGACCAGAGCTAGGATGGACGACACAATCTTAGCACAACCGCACTGCTGCAATACTCGTACGTAGAGTAGCCGCGAATCGCTGTGGCCACGACGACAAGCACGGCGCACGTACGAGTTGTACTACAGTATGCCAGCCTGCGACGTGAGAAGACGGTGTCGGGCATTGCGGCGTAGGGAGAAGTGTGCTTTTAATGTGTGGGAGAACAAAAATGATATTTTTCTTGTTTGCTTTTGCTCCACTCTAAGTTGCTATGATAAAGTGGGCATCAAAGATCACTTGATTAAAGTATTGTTTTTTGGGCATCAGACGAACTATATATAATAGATAGATATACAAACATAACTTGAAACATACGGCGTAACTAACACGATAACAACGCCTCCGCCAACAACGAATAACGACTTTCAAAACCTCACGACGGACGGATAATAACACCATCGCTACATGTACGCAATACGTATACGAGCATCAGAATAACACACACGCGCTAAACAGGACGTCAAATAACTCACTTAACAAACATCCTGCGTCAACCTTGCAATTCATTTCAAGTGCGCTATTGTGTGACAACTACAACATCGTACACTACCGCACATATCCAAGCCGGCCTTGACTTGTCCGAACGTGGCCCCTAAGTGCCTTCCTTCAGACGGAAAGGGTCCTTACTTTTTCCACTACTAGCGCACACAAAAGTACACGTAGCGAAATGACTTTCAGCGCGCGAATTTCATCACCACACCCGAGCTGAAATCGCCGAAAAACGTACGAGATTCAACAACGCAATATCGATATGCACCTAACCCTAACCCTAACACACAACAATATCATATCTGACGATGCAACATGCTGGTCTCAAGTCTCTCAGTCACAACTCAATTTTCTTTTCACGCTTGTGCTTTGGGCATCAAACGAATGTTTATCATGGTTTCCGAATGTTCTATCGACGCGAGCGCCACGTGGCGAGCTCGCTTGTACGATCGGGGATCTGCAAGTACTCGGTTCTTTGCTACAATACGTTGAGACGTTTTCTCTGCACAGAGGCCAGCGGCATGCACACGCATCGAATAACCCCCTTATCCAACGTTCATATTAATACGATGAGATTATCTCTGTATAGAGGCATACAGCATGTACTCGCATCTTGGAACATTCTATTTTTACAGCGCAACCCATCCAAAGAATGACAAAAATTGTTAACGCCTACTGCTGCTGTAAACCCCATAGCGAGACACAATCAGGATACGTGTGTCCCTCAAATCAAATACAAGACACACTCATACTTGCAAGCAGCAGCTTCAACGATATTCAACCTTTATCGTCACTCACTCACACCTTCAGTGCGGTGAGCTTTCAGCGTTCAGTGCAAATCTCAAGGAAAAACTGCGAACAAAGTGCACCACAGCAGCCCATACCACGCTGCCCCGCTCCCACACGATACGCGGCGGCGGCAGCAAAGCTGGCACTCCTCCAAAACTCCGCGGTTCGTTCGAAGCGGCATAGCTGCGTCATTGACAACACCTCCCCTGCTCAACAGCAGCATCGGGCGAACAGCGCACGAGGGAGGAAACACCAGCACAAGACAACAGACACAGGCCCACGTTCCACACAGTCCGTAAAGGTGACGGTACTACAGCTTAACAGCTGGAGTACGTCATTCGCCCTCAGAGAAGCCGATGCCCCCCATAGAAGCCCTCGCCCAGCTTCCGCAGACAGGACCACATGCAGAGAGCGCCCTCCTCACCACGAAGGAAGCATCCTACCAAAACTAAGGCGTGATTATGCTGCTGTCTCGCCAGAAAAAAAATCCCTGCTCTAAATTTGATGTGAACAGTAAAATTTATCGATGACTATAGACACGCCTGGGTCAGGCAGGGTCTTGTGATCAGAGGCTATCTCCCTTCTAGCCCAGAAGGGGGCTGACCAAGCACCAATCCCAGGTGATAGATAGGTAAACAGAATCGTACTATATTTCAAACACGAGTAACTACTCGTACTCGTACATATCGCCGGATCCTCCATCAGCATTCTTATAGATACGAATGGAAACCCCTGATATATTTGAATCCACCACACTCATGATGATATCCTTCAACGGTTCATCTCACTGAGCAAGGTCAGTACTCTTCTACTCAGGTGCTCTACTGTATTTTTTTCGGGAAATACTCGAACTCCTGAAAACAAAATCGAGGGGGGCCTGCTGCTGGCGACCGTGTCCGCCCGGCGCCCCTCTCTCCACCAGCCCGGCACCGACTCCGCCCGGAAGAGGCCAGCCCCCCTCTCCGACCCTGTCTCCCCCGGCGCCCGCCTCGCGTTTTGCTCGCCGTGCGTGTCGACGGCCGTTCTAACGCTCGATCGATATCGTTGCAGGGAACCCGGACTCATACCTAAACAAAATGCATGTCCGAGAATATAATACCCGATCATGACTTCGTTTTTGAGCTGGAACCGCCCTTATATACAGCCACACACCGACACCCCGCAAACGAAAGTACATCAGCCGCAGGGAGGTTGGGGAGCCCGTTGTGCCGGGTCGAGCGCGGGCCGCCGCGCCACCCGCGGGCCGGTTTCGCCCCTTGCGCACCCCAGCACACCCGTCCTCGTCGAAATCCGGGGCCGAGACGGCCCAGGGCGCTCGCGGCACTGCCCACAGCAGACGTTCCTCGACACTAATTCCAAGTGAAAAGACAACGTACTACTATAGTACGGCCTACAACACCCTACGCCCTAGTTCGTCTGATGCCCAAAAAACAATACTTTAATCAAGTGATCTTTGATGCCCACTTTATCATAGCAATTTAGAGTAGCGCTGATGAAAAAAATAAATCTTCGTACAGTAGTTCGCTTTGATGCCCAATTCCCAAATCAACCACAAATAGAACATATATTCTGCATGCGACGATTGACCTTCGATCTCGACATAGACTCAGTCCACGACTAACGACCTTCGTACCAAGCAAGGCCAGCAAGTGTACATAGCGGCCTCGAAGGTATCATTACGATTCGTAGTCTAGGGGGCGAGCGGTTGCTTGCGGCGTCCGACGGTCTTCGTCGAAAAACCTTAAAACACTCGTTCTTGCGATCGCATAGAGTTTTCGTGTTCTGTTTTGAACTCAGCTGCCAACTGTGTTTTCGTCAGACGCCTGCTCTGCGCCCTCCGCATATCATCGACCGAGGCGTGAGAACTGTGGCACTACGCTCGTATGGTGGATCGGAGGTCCTCACCAGCGCGATGCGTTCAGATTTTATGACGCAGTCGTTGGGTTTGTCGATCGATCTGTCAAAATGTCAAACTTGAAAAAATGCGATTTTTTTCTTGTATAGGATACGTATCTGGTATAAAAAACCAATTATCCCCGTCGTCGTACGAGCACTTGACGTATGTACGAGTATGTATGTGTCTGGTACCTGGTACCTGGTATGAACGAACCTGGTATCAACTACGCATCCCCGTCGTACATGCGTACTCGTATGAATACAAGTATGAATACGGGCTCCAGGTTCACAGCTTGAGCCTGTGGCACTTTCCTTCTTGTCTGTGTACGCGTCGAAGAGACGCCAGGTTGTTGATCACACGAGATCTGGTTTGCACGATAAGATACGGAGATCTTATGACAGGGTGAATTGGTGATACTTGGATGGGAGATCCTTACGGTGATCTCCGACAAGATGTTACCGGGCGCTTCCGACAAGATGTATGTATGTGCAGGTATATATCATACCAGGTATGTACGAGTATACGAGTTCATAAGACACTCTCCTCTCGTACCACACTGGTGATGGTACTCGTATAAGTGCTGATGATGGTGTATCATAGTAGTGTTGAGTTGACGTACGGTACAGTAGTATATGTGTTGTTTCGTATCCACGACCCGGCTCCAAGAAGCACTTCGTACGAGTATGTATGTGCAGGTATACGAGTGATATATGAGTACGTAAGACAGCACACAGCACTCTCTCGTACACTGGCGACGGTGACTGTTCACCCTAGCCAAGGCCACAGTCGTTGAGCAAGATCGTTTATATTTACGCAGGGATGTGTTCATGCACGGATAGTTATACTCGTATGTTGGCCTATATCTAGACTTCGGAAATCCGCCGACATTGTAATATTGACAACCGAGGATAGGTTTGCCCCTACACGCTTTGTGCTAGAGCTGTCGAAGTTGTTTATTCTTCTTTAATTCCGGAGTTATCACGTTGACAGTCTTGTGTTTATATGTTCGTTATTGTTTCTTGTCTTCTCCTGTCTTCTTCAGCGTATTATATATTATCATGATTATATCATCATCTTTGCCATCCGACAATGTGCAGCATGAGCTTCAGCGTTGACCACTCATACCATTCCCGAAAGCAGAAAACCACGGAAACAAAGGAAACCTATGCGCAAAGTCTTCAACTGTTTGGCAGCTCT
This sequence comes from Saccharina japonica, assembly GCA_008828725.1. Classification (NCBI taxonomy): domain Eukaryota; class Phaeophyceae; order Laminariales; family Laminariaceae; genus Saccharina; species Saccharina japonica. The sequence goes on along the minus strand of MEHQ01003403.1, from coordinate 395,916 downwards.
TGTATCTTTGGTTGTGTTTATGTCCCCATCGTTTCTATTTTCTTCACCATTATTTGTACTCCTATTAACCTTCGCCGTCAATTTGTCACCTATTTATTCCTATTATATTTATTTCGACCCTCTATCATCTCCATTACTACTTGCTTCAATCTGGCCCTACCGCCGTGGGGGCGGGAGGGCCACTTATTCCCTAGTATATATATAAGACAGACATCAAACAAAAACCGTACGTTTCTATCTGCGTACTGCTGTGCCTACGTCGTATGCGTATCTGCGCACGGCGCACCAGATATTATTTACTAATTGTTTTGTGTTTTTGGCAGATTTTACAGGTCGTACGTTACCCCCCGCCCGGAAAAGGGGGGTAGGGAGGGAGGGAGGGAGGGAAGAAGAAACTGTACATAGATATCTATCTGCGTACTGTGCCTACGTCGTATGCGTATCTGCGCACGGCGTACTAGATATATTATTTTCTAATTGTTTTGTGTTTTTGGCAGATTTTACAGGTCGTACGTTTATTTTTGAAATGTGCGTGCGGATGACTTTATTTTCCGGACCGGATGAGGGAGGGGGGAAGGGAGAAGGAAGGGAGGGAGGGAGGGAGGAAGGGAAGGGGAAGGGAAGGATGAGGAGGGCAGAGAGGGAGGAGGGAGCGAGGGAGGGAGGGAGGGAAGGATGAGGAGGAGAAGAGGTGAGGGAGGGAGGGAGGGAGGGAGGGAGGGAGGGAAGAAGAAAGCTGTGGCTTGGAAAGACTCTCTGCTCGTGCACGGATGTCAGCCGATTCCACTTGAAGTTAGACACTGGCCTCGTGCGAGCGGTTACTGCTGCTCGGCTCGCCACTCCGTTTTGGATGCTGGCAGCCAACCCCGGTTAATCCACACACGGCGCACCCCATTAGGTATGGTTTGGACCATGACGATCGCCTCCTCGAGGGCTATCGACCTGTTGTTGCGGTACGGGTGTAGCAGTTTTGTGTCTCATCGGACAGACACAGACAGACAGACAGACAGCTTTTTTTAATCCGTTCCAGAGACCACAACAAGTTACACTCACTTGTGGAATATGTCTATGTCTATGTACGAGCATGCACTCGGGGGGGCTCGAACCCACGATCTTGACTCTTAACAGGGACGAGATTCGCCTGTCATTCCACCAGGGACGGACGACCCTCGTTTCATTTAATTTCATTTCATTTTTATGGCTGTCACATCTTTTTGGGGGGGATAACCCCACGTACCTACTAAATTTATCTACTCCCCCCGATTGACCACTTTTTTCACCCCGTTTGACCGAAACCATACCCCCTTTTGACCATCTGCGACAACCTCAAAAACGACTACTACAGCAGTACGTATCTACGTCACCGCCCAACAGCCCGAAAAGACCACGGGGCGGAACATCCAGAACTTGCGAGTAGTCGGGATCGTTTGCCTCCCAAACTCTCGGCGGAACTATATAAAAAGCATATTTTTATAGACGATATGAAGATATCGGCGCTTCTGAGAAAACATGACAGTGATGGGAGAATCAGAACACATACGTGTATGCTCGGCATATGGTTCGTGAGGGTGGGTCTTCACGAGCAAATAAAAAATGAAAATAAAAAATGAAAATGACGAACAGCCTTTTGTTTTTTGATAAAAAAACGCATGATAAAAAAACGCAGTTGAGTCCAAACGACAGCCAACTTTATCTGAAAAAAAAAACGAAAATAGAAGTAAAAACTCGCGGTGCAACTTCTTTTTTGAATCACGGAATAGTTCAACCGCCACCGCATATGGACTCGCGGCGAATGCACCCAACGACGCAGCTGCACAAACCCAACTCGCACGCGCGAGGCACCCCTGAGAGCAAGCGGTGCTCGTGGTCCAACCCGCTCCCTCGGGAAGGCCCTGGAAGTTGTGTTTGAGTCCTCGCCGTTTGTCGGCAGACATTGGGCCGCTCTCTGGCACCCCCATCGCAAAATATATCGCCACAGGCACCTCCTGACCCTCTGGTTTCTTGCATAGGCACCGCTTGGTTATACCCTACCGATAGATGCTGGCTTTGATGGCGCACGAGCCCTGCAGCAGCCCCCCGCACTACTCCACCCACCGTGCGCTTGCGAACAGGTCATCCTGTGTTCCTCTTGGCGCTGATATCCCATAATCAGATAATATTGCACCCCTTTTCATTAAAAAAAAACCCTCTGGCAATAAAAAAAAACGAAAAAAAAAACTGAGTTTTCGGGATCTCTACTGCTGTTTTTTGCTGTTTGACCAATGAGGCTCGATTATTCTTTAGTTCTGCTTTTCGTTCTTATTTTCATTTTTTATTTTCATTTTTTATTTGCTCGTTAAGACGGGCCCTGAGTTGCTTGGTGCTTCGTTGCTGGGTGCTGTGGGTCAGGGATGCTCGGTGTTGGGTTGTCGGACGGGAGGGGTCTTTGGGACACGAGCAACATCAGGCGCAACGAACGGTCGTTAGTCTTCTCCAGAGTTCCTTTCCTCTTGTCCCCCAGGGTATCCATCCCCTGCGGCAGGCTGGTGTGTTTGAGTACGGGTCACCAGGATCACCCAGCAACCAAGCACCAAGCACCCAGCAACCCACGACCCATACGCCGAGTATATACGTATGTGTTCTGATTCCCCCATCACCATAGCAACCAAGCACCAAGCACCAAGCACCCAGCAACTCACGACCCATACGCCGAGTATACACGTACTCGTATGTGTTCTGATTCCCCCATCACCGTCATGTTTTCTCAGAAGAGCCGATATCTTCATATCGTCTATAAAGATTTGATGTGTATAGTTGTGCCGAGATTTCTTGGGAGGCAAACGATCCCGACTACTCGCAAGTTCTGGATGTTCCGTCCCGTGGTCTGTTCGGGCTGTTGGGCGGTGACGACGCGGATACGTACTGCTGTAGTCGTTTTTGAAGCTGTCACAGATGGTCAAAAGGGGGTATGCTTTCGGTCAAACGGGGTGAAAAAAGTGGTCAATCGGGGGGAGTAGATAAATTTAGTAGGTACGTGGGGTTATCCCCCCCCAAGATGTGGTCAAAGGGGGGGCTTCGTTTGCCCCCTCGTGCGCCGCTGTCCTGTTAGGCCCAAGAACGTGCCCGAAAATAATGAAAAGGTTGTGTGCGTGCTTGGCATGGGCTTCGGGCATCTCGCCAGGGCTTCGGAATGGTGTTTGAGGCCTGTTTGAGCCCGCGGGAGCACGTTCCGCGGGCGCATTTTAACCCTACCCCCAAATGGCCGTAAAAACAGTGGGTATACCCCCAAATGACCTTTTCCCTTTGCTTTATTATGTTTACTTTTCATTCCTTTTTTCCTTTTCGCTTTTTTCTTTTCTTTTTTTCTCTTTTTTTCTCTTTCATGCACCTGGATTGCTTGCTACTCGTAGCAGGGTAGGTCTTGCCTGTCGTATATGGCATTGCACTGTCTGCTCGGCTTACTGCTTACTGCACTGAGCGTAGTATCTCTGTGTCGTAGTTTTGTGACCACAGAACTGGTACCTTTTTAGGATGAAGAATCGGCACGGACACTGAGTGTGCTGGATGTCGACCGGTAGAAAGGAAGGTTTAATGTGAAGAACACACACATACACACACCCTGGAGGGAGCGGATTGGACGGGCGGGGGGGAAAAAAAGAACTTGAAAAGAAAAAAGAAAAAAAGGGGACGCTTTCGTTTTCTGGGGGATCTGCCACCGCTTCCTCGTTGGAACTCCTTGATTCAACAAACAAAAAACTAAAATCGCTATCGCTGTAGTGTAAAGCATCACAAGCATCCGCGGGATACTGCTGCTATATTGCTGTAGTCGCGCGATGAGCAGCGATGTATCAAAGTGTGATCAGGTCGTGTTCGAATGCATGCAAAAGGTCGCGGAGGTTATCATCTCGAGCAGAGTTAGCCTTCACCAGAAGCAGAGACGCGACCGAGAAATAAATAGCAAGGTGAGGTGTCTTGTTCTCTACGTAATCGGCAGCAGCGTAGCAGCAGCAGGAGGAGGAGCAGCAGGCTAAAAACACACCCACTCACTCACACAGTATTCCTCCCGTAAAGTATGGCCGTTAGCTTGTCAAGGGTATGGTATTTTTTACGGAAGTGATGAAGAACGCACCCAGCAGTCCTCCCTGGCATTACTCTTCAACTTTGTTGTCGACGAGTTTTCACGTGGAGTTTTTTCGTTTTTACCGGTATTTTTCACGTGATTTTTCTGCAGGATCACGTGTAGTTGCAGGGGGAAGTTGAAGTGAAGAAGACGAGTACCAGTACCTGCTTGCTGTCGGTACGTCGTATGTAGTCTCCTTGGACGTTAGTAGCAGCAGCAGTGTAGCAATGAGACCTCTGATTATGTACCGTACGTATACCCTTACCGCTGTGAACAATGCGTCACATCTCACGGGCAGTTCTCTTTGCACGTGGAAGAACTGGCTTTCGTTCGGCACTCTATGGAGGCGTGGAAGGACGATCTTCACATGCCGTTAGGTATCGATGTCTTCTGGCAAGAGCACTCGGAGCAGTCAGAGCGTTTGGGGTTAGGAGACGCACCACCAAGCGTGGAGCTGTTGGAGCGATGGGACATCGTGTGAGTCGTGCGAGAGTGCTGGTGTGCTGGTCGTGAGATGAGAAATGGATCGTAGTGAGGTCTCAATGAGATACGTCTGTGTCGAACATGATTTGGGTTGAATCGCTTACTTTCGATGCAATTGTTGGACGCAGTTCAGTTTGAACTCTTGAGTTGAACTTGGCGTGCAGCGAGTACGAGGTGAGTACGAGTATGATACTGCTGTTAACTTGTTACGAGGAGGTATTACCGTATATGATACTGGTACGTACAGCAGGGGTCTACAATCATACAGCAGTTAAAAGCAGCCTGAAAAGACTTCGGCAGTAGCAATGAATACCTGGTACACGTATACTATATACGAGTACGTGTCTTGTATTGTACCGGTACGATGCACGTTGACGTTAGCTTCAGGTCTGATTTTTCGCACTACAGCAGCTGTACATGTACTCCTGAATCTATGCCCGACTAATACCTGGTACTGGTGCTGCTGTGTACATGTATACGATATATAGGTATGAAGCTCAAGACGGCGTTGAAACGAAATCCGCGCAATTGAGACATCTCTACAAGCGGGCAATTATCCTTCTAAGAACGTTGTACGCGTTTGTGAGGATGGTACCAGCGTATCAGGTGAACCCGGCAACGAGCCTAGCCCCCTTCGATGATGCTTGCTTAGTCTATGGTATTACCGTACGAAGTATATACGTACTTGAAAGTAGGGGATGTTCACAATAATAGCCGCTTGAGTGCGAATTTAGACTGCAACAGCCGCTTACAGTAGGTACGAGGTACGAGTAAATAGATTGATTAGTAATTCGAGTGACGACTCACATAGTAAGGTACGTAGTGAATGGTGTACTGCTGTATGATTATAACGAGATCAAGCAGCAGCAACAGTAGCGTTTGCTGTGGATGAAAGAACGGCGCGGAAAACGCGTGCAATATCACCAATAATCGATATCGTCAAAGGCGGCAATATGGTAAGTACGCACAATTCGACGCAAGTCGACAAGCGTTCGGAATGCTGTACAGCACTACGAGTATGAATGCGTAGCTACCTGGTATTGGTTTTAGCTCACAGTACGAGTAAGAGGTAAGAGGGGTAGCAGGTGAGAGGAGAGGGGAGGCCTACCATGTGACTGACCTCTACTGGACGGAAGAAATGACAACGCTCACAAGGTACCTAGAGTACGTACATACCAGGTATGATCATGCGCTATATACGTGTGAATTCACCCACATATAGTATGTACGAATACCGTACCAAGTACCTGGCAGGAACGAATACGAAAGGTAAATAGCTACTATTAATACGTCGTCTGTACTCGTGGTGTAAGTAGGAGCGAACATGAAAGTACGGCAAAAACTCCTACGTACGTAGTTCCTGAGCGGTATTTGCGGATGTTACCTCCGTGCAGTCAAGCCTTCTTTGTTGACTATTGTGTATCTTGCCGACCGGGCGCAGGTGCATGAACGGATCCAAAAGGCGTACGACAGCAGGGACCGAGCCCTCGTGGACACGCGGGATGACATGGGGTTCTGCTTATACCCAATACTCGATTTGAGCAGAGGCGGCTTAGGTCTAGAGTTTTCTGGCGCCGGCAGTGGAGAGAAAGACGAGACTCGTGTGAACACCCATGTGGGTCAAGGCGGACAAACTGCGTCGACGGACTCGTATTCCTTCAAGCCGTTGGAAGCACCTCATGGAAAAATCAAGATCAAGGTCACGTATCGAAGAGGCGTGGACTCTAAGGTGCGCTACGATCGCGTCTTTTTTACAACAATTGTTCTTATGATATGAGTTTTTTTTAATAGTTTCGTTTGTTCGCCATTAAGGCCGTTCGAGGGCATGGCCTCTTGCAACTGAATGATGTCTTGACATGCTATGTTGACATGCTCGTGTTATATGCTATCCACGTGGTGTGGCCTTGAACAGGTGCTCCTGCTTGACAGCTTTTGGTGGAGTCGTTGAAGTTCACTATTCGCTATTCGTTATTCGCCCGTTGGATGTCATGCATCGACAGCAGTGTGATGTCGCGGGTCAAACTAGTAGCAACCCCCCAGGCACTTCTCCTCTTAACGGTTTACCGCCCGAACGTGCGCCTCGCATCAAACGCGGCAACTAAGTCATACCAGGTACGTACGAGTAGCATCATTGAAGTAAATTAGGATCACTCGTGGTCGTAAACAAACAAAATAATGTTTCAGGCGGCTAGCTCAGAGCTTACGGAAGGCGGAAGATGCTGGTGATGGTTCAAGTACAAACATGCATGTGAACAGGCAGTATGAATGATGTGCCATGGCTTAATACCGTGATGATTTGGTACCCATACTCATTTATGTTGGCTTGGTGACCTTGATCAGCAGGCGTATCAGCACGGACAGACGGTCAAGAAACAAACTTCTAGCCTGGCACCCAACATGACGACGAGCATCATCCAGGACTACGTACCGCACGACTACGAGCACACTGGTGGTTTGCATAATGAGCATGAGGGAGAGTCACCGGCACCTTCACCGGCACCTGCTGCACCCACGGTGACGGCGGTAGCGGCGGTGTCTGGAGGAGAAACGACCCACGAGCAGTGGCCACGACTAGCTACTATGCAAGAGGACGGAGCCATGGCGGCAGGCTCTGTCACCGATGGGTGTAGCTCTAGCCGAGTTGCGGGAATGGCAAGGCTGGCAAGGCAACAATTTAGCAGCTATGCCACGGGCGGTCTTGAGGTTGTGCGTCCCTCTGACTTGGGGGCAGCGATCGATGCACATTCCCCAATAGATTCGCAGCAGCAGCAGCAGCAGCAGCAGCAGCAGCAGCACCGTGGTGATGATGATGGAACGGTCGATGAGGCAAACCTCGGACAAGGGCCAGACGTTCTACACTGGCCGTCCCCAGAGCAAGGGCATGGGTACGCCCATAACAAGCGTGTCAACAAGCTTCTGGGGCAGGGGCCGGCTCCATTTCTGACGCCGGGACCTCACCGGCATAAACTGGTGCCAGGTGGACGGCAAGGGTGAGACCAAATCCGGGTTTTTTCATTGTGGTATTATGATATTGCTGAGATTGGGCTGAGCAGGTTAGCTGGAAATTGAAGTTTGGCGAGTAGTGGCTGGGCACTGTAGAGCAAAAACGTCCGTGGCGTTGTTTCGTGTGACGTCACATGCGTCTTATGGTGGTTTTTGCGTGCATTTGCGTGTTTGCTCGACCAGGCCCGACGTGAACATGGAGCCGCTAGACTTGGGACCTAAGGCTGACGTGGACGCGCGAGATCCTTGTGTGCAAGCTGCTGCTGGGTGAGTTATGTACGAGGTAGATTAGTGTTGCACATGTGAGATCGCCCCCGACTAGCTTTGGAGGCGTGGAAACGAAATGTGAGATGTGAGATGTGTTGCATTTACAGCTTACGTCAGGGGCGCTTTTCACGTCACGTAATGATACTGGTGCAACCCTGCAGAAGCAAAAGCAATATAGCTTGTAGCCGCAAGAAACAAGTAAAATGATCGTAATTTTATAACGCTACAGGAAAATTTGGGTCGTTGAACCCGATCGCCACCATTGTCTAATGTGCGAGATAGCAGTGACATACCAGTAGCAGGTACTCACGGACCAAGAAAAGTCAGACTTGAACCATGTAATAACTCTAAAATCCCCGAGACCGCACGAGCAACAGCAACAACAGGCTAGACTGAAACACGCGTGCGAGAGAGCTAAGCCCCCTATGCGAACACAAGGTACATCGCGACTCCAATGCACGTGGGCTCCACCGTAATTCCAACCCCAGAAGCAGACCCTGAGCCTACACGGGGATGGGTCATTGCGCGTATCATATCGCCCAAGGGCGGCGTAGAGGCAGACAAACTTGTATTGTCCATAGTTGTGTGTTCCGTGCGATGCTTATTGTTGGCCCCTATTAATACCTGCGCGCGTTGTTCACGAAACGGCATGACAAAAACGAAACGGGGTGCTGTATAGTGCTGTAGTTCGGGCTTCTGGCTGCATTGAATTACTATAGTACATCTGCGTCTGCGTCTGCGGTGCCGCTCCTGTAAAGTGCGACTGTATGCCATGGTGCCAATGGTGATGCCACAGTGCACGATTGCGTCGTTATCTCAGCTGTCGACGAGGAACGTCCGTCAACCTCCCGATGACTGCTCACTACTTACTGTTATGACTGCCGCTCTTGCCCGCGGTCGTTTTGTTCAGGCTGCAACCGTCAGAGCATGGTGGCTGCATAACACATAATAATGTCGAGGCGTTTGCTCGCAGCGTGGGGAGGAGGAACTCTGACCGACATTGTTCGGCAGAATATGTGGCTCACTGCTCACCTGACAAGTTTCGCTCCCTCGAGCCGCACGGCAGCCTTGAGGTATTACTGATTAATGGTGCTGGGCAGTTTCAAAGGGCAGCAGCTATATACGGCTTTACTGATGGATACGATTCTGGAGGTCTTGTAAAATCAGCAATCCACTTTTCTTCGGAGGTTTTGTGAACCATAGCTATGGTTGCAGTTGATTGAGAAATGGGGATTACCCTGCTGCGTTCGAAACGGTGTCCGCTTGTAGACGTTGTGCCGTACTATTGACTATTGATAGTTGATAGTATCCTGACACGAGCACGCCTTGTGAAAGCGTTGTTGCTGATATGGATGTACTGGTGTGCTGGTGTACAGGGCCATGTTGACCGAAAAGAAGAAGCTCTGCCGGAGCCACACCTACCAGGGCTCCACGTGCAAGACAAGCATTTACGGGACGGCATCTTGAGGCAACGAGGTTTGGTGAGCATTCTGACCTCGATTCGCCACGCCATGATACAACCCACAGGTGCTGGACTGTACCGCCGTTTGTGCTGCTGTTTGTTGGAGTGCTCGTACTCGTCCCGCGTATCGCAGTGGAGCAGTTTTTTGTTGGCGTACCTGCTGACGTTGCAGGGTTCCTACAGTATATGTAACCCGTGCCCTTTCGCTCATCGTGGGACAATGTTGAAGGATACCTACTGTAGGTGGTTGTCACATGTTTCCCATGTTCACCTGTGCTGTGCAGATGGCACGTGCACTGGGAGAAGAGGAAGAGGAGGGAGCCGATTCCACGGCACGGCGGTTTTACAGGCGAAATTCAATTTGCGAGGCGCCATCGGCAACACCAGTGCCACGCGAACAGTCCTTGATGTCGGTAAGCCGGGTACCCCCCCCCCCCCGTGGAGATACTGGAATCCTGGAGTTATGTCAGCCGCAATGTTTAGTGCAGGAGTGGTGTATACGACCTTAACCCGCACTACTTGTTCGCTGCCCGATTCACTCTCACAGGAGTAGCCGCTTGCCATGTGTTGAGGCTGCCTTAGATGTGCTGCATATAGACTTGTACTGTATTGGCGTTTATGTATTTACACACGTGTTTTATTCAAGCGACATTATGACGTGTTTCACAGTGAATCGATCAATGAATTATCCTGTACGGCGTGCACGGTGTTGCTTCAGCGGCGTTGTGGCGGCTCCTACATCACAGCATCACATCATCACATCAGCATTGTCTTCTCGTTTCGCAGGTGCACGGCAATCGTAGCACGGCAGGACATGGTCCCGACACGTATGCCCAACGGCCACCAGCGTTGACACCTCCGTTCTCGTACTGCGAAGAGTTTTCTTCGGCGAGACCTGCAGGAGTGGAGGCCGATGGCTCGCCGTTCCGACTGGGTCAACCCTTGGTTAGTTTCAGCCCGCCGTTCGAGGCTCCTTGTGTCGACCCGCGCGGACACGGAGGCGCACTTGGGGAAGGAATCAGCGGGGTGGGGACTGGGGAGTCGCCTTCCCTGGACCCTGATGCCAAGTTGCACCATGGTTCAGAAGTGACATGTACGGTTCCCCGCGCTTCGTTGGGTTTGCTTGGTACTGTGAGTGGTTCGCCTGCCCTCCTTGAGACGCTGCCAGAGTCGCCTTTCTCGTGGAAGGGGCGTAGACCGGAGAACACCCAGCCTCCCATGGTCGTGGACAAGGCCACTCCTGCATGTCGACCAGCATCTCAATCGTCACCCATCACACCAGGAAGGTTGGCGCATGCCGTGCCCAACAAAGCGGCGGGAACAGACACTTCGGAGGTGAGGGTGGGATGTGTGATGAGATGTGAGATGGACCTACCAGGAGCGTCCTTGTTATTCCCGGGTAGCAGGGGGCAGGTACAATATATACTGCGGCAGGACGGCAGACACATCCCGCACGTATTGCCCCGGTTATGATTCCATCGTATATCGCTTGTGCGTTCCACCACACTATTTTTCAGTATTTCTTGACTTGGAGGCCCCCAGGACCTGTCGGAAGGGCGCATATGAGTCGTTAATTTCGCTATTGACAGTGCCGTTCCAGACTATACTGTGGGTTCGCTGGTGTTTGACGTTGAATCACTGACTTCATTGTACCATTAAAGGTGATGCTTTACTCTCTGTCTCGCTTGCTCGTCGTCCGTCTCTGGCAGCAGGGCTTGCCGTTTGCGGTGGAGATGCTCGACGAACGAATAGAAACATTTGCGCAAGATCCCAGCGTTTTCGGAGTCGATGATGGGATGGGCGTTGCCGCAAGTTTACCTCCGACTAGCCTGTTTGCATTGTGCTCTGCTGCGAGTTCGAAGTGAGTATATGTGGAGCGCAGTTGATTTTTTGTGTGTTAATAGTCTCAACGGTTAGGTTAGGTTAGCTTACTAATTGGATTGGTTCTGACCCCCCTACAGTCTGCGTAACGGGTACCTGGTATTAAATTGGTACGTGCGGCGTTGTCAGTGGAATCTGGTAACAGTATAGTGAGTGTACCTAGTAGAGTATAGTCTACTGCTGTGTGCATTGTTAACTGCTAACTCAAGGCTAACTGGATACTTTGGTACGAACGAACAGCGGATAGAGTTTATAGATAGGTGTGCAGTATGTGCAACTATAGCACAGCAGATCAAAACACACCACACGGCAGTTGCACCTCGAGCCGATTGGGTCAGCGCGTGTTTGCCGCACGATCTGTTGATGCGGCTACATTTTGTTTCGTGCTTTTATGCCGCTGCGCCGGACGACTGTCGTGGTTGACTCACGATATTGGTGAAGCGCAGTTGGATTGGTTTCGAGGGCTCCCGTGGTGGACACTGTACCACTGGCCCACTGCCGACTGGCGTTCATGTACCTGGTATTTGGTAACTCACCTGAAAATCGATGTCCAAGGCATTCTTGTATCTAGAGAAAACACAGACGACGGACGAAAATATAATGGTTGTGTTGGGTGGGCATTGCAGACAACCGCGTCAGCGTGGTTGGCGCGGATGTAAACGCTCAAAATCTAGAGTCGTTGAATGTTTGTTGTCAACAAGGATGAACATCGGCCTTGGAAACAAATGTACTTGGCGAAAAGCTGGTTAAGCCGTACACCGTATCGAACACTTGTTTTTTTATACAGCCCAAGCTGGTGCACGTTACGATGTTAGCGTAGTCTAAATCGTACCTAACGAAAGCTTGCATTAACATGATACTTGTATGATATGTCCATTGTCATTTGCGCCGTCTTAGGTCTGATTTGCTGATGCAGAACAGCCAGCCAATGGCAAGTATAGAGCAACCAGCACAAGCACTAGGATTTTCGCCGGAGCGTGGTGATGCAGATGCAGATGCAGCAGATTGGGAGGGGGTTTCCCGTGCCACGGCCACATCGTACGCGAATGCAGGCGATTTGTATGGGGAGGAAGAAGTAGGGAAAACGGTGGTGAGTACTCGTATTAGTTGTGGTATTTTTGTAACACCCTCTGTTATTGTGTCTGTAGTCGCTTACATTGTCAGGAAAGAAGCACGCATCAGTTGTGTCTGGTAGTCTACTGCTGTAGTATTTTGTTGAGAAAGAAGCATACAAGTATTGTGTCTGGTATTCTAGACTCTAGACCATAGGCACTGCGCCGTTTTGGTGAAATACTGTATGTCTTGTCTTGTCCTGTCCCGAGATTCCGTGCCAAAACACTTAACACTTGACGAACATACGTAGTCGGAGGTGTAAAACAGAAGTAGTGCTGCGTCTTGATCGCTGCTCGTAAAATTCACGGATCACGCTTCCCGCCTTCAATAGTGAGCGACAAGAGAAGAGACTCAACAAAAAATGACTTTACCCGTTGCGTGCCACGTCCGCCCGTCCGTGGTTTGTGTCAGCGGTCATTGGAAGAGGAGCTTGATGGCTTCCGACAGTTTCACTTGGAGCTGGAGCGTCAGCGGTCGTAGCGTTTGAGGTTCCGGTGGCAATGTCGCCACCGCTGGGAGTGACGGGGCAGCAGAGCGAAGCGCTTTGTATAGAAAAGCGAGGAAGAGACAAGATGTGCTCCATAAATAGCGCTTGTTTTCTGAGTCATTGTAAGACTTGATGAATGAATACAGACAGTATGATAGTGTATAGATGCACCTAGGGTTGGGGGTTTGGATGTCGCTGTTGGAGTTGTTCCTTTTATTTGTATTACCAAGTATGTGAATAAGAACCCCCGGTGATGGCGAGAGTGTTGACGCTCAGCAGTACTTTGCCGCTTTGCTGACTTTTGGCTGCATAGTGCATGCCACCACTCCATGCCCCCGGAGGATACGTAGTGCTGTACTGGTAGGGGAGAGGAGAGGGGGGTAAGGGAGTGTTGAAGTGAACGTGGTGTAAACATTGACGTTCGGTGACATCGACAGTCCTTGCTGAGTCATCATTTTTTTTGTCAACCTAGTAATAGCGCGAGAGTTACGCATCCCCGTGAGGATGAAATTGTCGTTCAAATGTACCAATGTACATCGCTATTACAGTAATAACTCTACGGGTACGGGACCTTCGGCCGGTGTTTTGTTGTGCTGTGTTGTTGCTGTCGGCCCGCCTTTTTGAAAGCTTTCGTACTTTATGTATACAGGGCTCGTCGCATTCATCGTGCGGTTGTTGAAAATGTTCGTGATGATGTTTCGCCTGGCCTCTGTGTATGGCCTCTGTTGTGCGTGAATCGATGCATTAAAAATATTTGTACGTACAGCTTTTGCTTCTCCCAGGGGGTGCCCATCCACCAATGTTCAATATTTCAATAGTTGGCGCGAGGATGTAATACTCTCACCCATGGATCACGTGTAGCGAGTGTTTGTCTATTTTCGAATGAGCACCTATGAATAGCTTCAAAATCATACAGTAGAAGGATTTTCCACCAATAAAAAATTCCAACCTGAAAAATTGACCAGTCAGAAAACTGCGGGCACGAAAAGTCTTTCTGCAACTCAATTAACAGCAGTCAAGGTAACATGCTTTTCACGCGCATTGCATTCAGCATTAGTCCAGCGCTCGTGCGATACGCACACAGATTGAACGTGTTCAATGCTTGTCACATAACAGTTCTCATGTTCACTACCTATGCACACATAGCGTAGTACGCGAGATACTGACAGTTTTTGGAAACGTCGACATGTATTAAAAGTGGTCCAAGTGCGGTACTGTACTCATTCCTCCAATGCGGTGCGGTGTTTCCGTGGCTTCAAACTCAACAAGCACCCAACAAGCACCCGCAAGTGCAAAACAAAACTACTAACAGAATGCATTAATAGCAGAAGAAATGTAAAACGCTTGCCCACATGACGGATCGCCACCGCCGAAAAACGTCCACTGGAGAGTATTGAAGTTGCTTTACTATACAGAACTTGAAGCCGTGATGATTTTGCAACAACGCTATCTATGACCAATCAGTGGATGATGCCAACATGTCCGCCCGCCAAGGTGAGCTCACAGCCCCCGGCGCCCAGCTCAACTCCGCCCTAAATAAGCACTAGCTGGACCCTAGCTAGACATATATTAGCATGAAGACCAGGATGATGAGGACGATGGACAGCAGCAAAATTGTCCAAATTTGACACTTGCCTGTGGTACAATGATGGCACAACGCAAGAAATAGGTATGCGACAACGGGTGGGTAAACACAAGCGTTAAGCGTTTTGCGAGTCAATGGGGAGGATGTGTTCACACGGTTTTGCACAGCTCACTTCCAAAGTGTACCCATGTTTTATGCACCCGTGATGGCATACTGAGCGTGTTTAACGCCAAGAAGGTATTCGACACTACCAATATCGATATCAAGGCATTACCTGGTACCTGGTAAATACTACTACCGTCTAATTGCTGTTGCAACATATGATAGGTGCGCTTCATGCACTCACTTGCGTTGACGCGACTTGGGCAGCGCACGGTCGAACGGAACACGCTTTTCCCCAGTCTACACTATTAAGATTAATTCTACGATTAAAAAATCTTATTTACCAGGTACCAGGTACACAATATCGCCATGAATAACGCTTGCAGAATAACACCATACAGCCGGCTCACCGGCAGTAATATTTTTTGCGGCGAGTTTCTTGTTGAGTAACCGAAAAAATGATAATTCAGTTGAGTATTCGTGCACAATCTCCCAGGGCTCACAAGCTCCCAGGGCTGGGCTGTTTATGACACGCTCTCAAGCCCACAAACTGTCCTAATACGATGTTGTGGGCATTTATCGTTGCAATACGATCGAACCATAACATTCGGCCAGTCGACGTTATCGTGGATGAAACATACTACCAACCCCACTAGGAGCACCATGAGCAGGGTTCACACTCAATCGTGTTCCTCCATGATGCCGTTCGTGTGGCTTGGAAACAAAGCCCAATGCACGATTACGTACACTCAATCCGATTCCCTTTCGTACCTACGATATAAATCATGTACGTACAGTAAAGGGCGTAAGAGCCCAGTCTAACTAGAAGCAGACTGTTAGTCTCATGGTCATCATTGTTCATTGGTCACGAAGGCGGCGCAGACCTGGGTACTGGGTACACACGGTTACTCACTCTTAGTCTTCAGAAGTTTTCCCAGGCGTCCCATAACGAAGTTCATGCGCTCTGTCGCTTCGTCCAAGTCATCATCCAAAGATGATAACAACCTCCATCAAACAGGAACGGAACACGAAACGATGTACATCAATTATAGGCCACAGAGTAGCAAAGCACTTACAGCCGTACCTTCAGTGTAGGGTGTTTAATCGAGCTGGGCGCGGCAACGTGTTCCGGGTAACTCTGCAGCCACGAGTACCGCAGTACCATAGCTCTGAACTTATTTATCATGGTTTTCCAGGTGGCACATGACACGACAGAAGGCTGGGTATGAGTATGCGCCAGCGGCCTTTTATTCCAAGCCACGGCTGTACCAATAGATGAAGAGATGAGCACATTGGTTGACCTCCCTTCGACGAGCGTATTTGCAGGCAGCAGACGATTATCCTATGAATCCCTTGCACAAAATATAAATAGTACGCCTGGTCTGACAGCGTTATGTAGGTTGTTGATACTTGGCATCGCATAGGTGGGAGCCACAGGTCACGGCGGCGCTGAACACTAAACATTAACCAAACTAGCAGAGACGAAAAGGCGTCGACACGCGGCTACAGGGCGGCAGGGTGCCCACATGGCATACCACCGTGCAGTACGTCTACAACATGAACAAACGCGGTATTCCGCAAAAAAAGATGTTGAGAACAGGTGTATAAGCCGTTTGGCGAGCACCACATGCAAGAGCTACGGAAAAGAAGCAACGACAACATGGGTGTTCCTGCTAAAGAACGCGCTATAAATAGCAGTACAGAGCAACCACTTTGTTGTGATCGAGGCAAGATTGTAGAGTAGATCAAACTTGGACTCAACGACTCTCCTGTTAGAGTTAACTGCCTGAAATGCTGTAATACTACACTACTGTAGCATGGCTGGCTCGCCATAGCGCACAATCCGCAAGGTGAATCGAGCCATAACTAATTAGGTGAGATTATACGCCAGTGAAAACACCACATCAGCCTCACCACATCTGCCTTTAAGACTTCTGGTAAATGTGTAGTTTTCGTATTATATGTACGTCTCTCGGGAGTCGGACGCAGCCACGGGGTAGACCACATGACCACACCATGCACATGGCTGACGATATGCGCTACCTTCCAATATGGTATGGTATTTCGTGGGGTGTGGATGTCAAAAGAAAAACATATACGACCTGTATGCTGTACCCGTACTTGGCACCTGGCAACAACCACGCAGTTCGAGATCAGCTGACCTATTCCAAACTCACCTGTTCTGGCTCCTGAGCTCCTCGTTGATGATTGTTGCGGTTTCGCCGACGCGCTCTACGTGGGTGCCTAACTCCTCCAGATCTTGATCTTGTCGCGCCAATTGCATCTGTACCACCGCAGCGGAGGCGCTCTTTCAACACACCACACGTCTTACGCGCTACACATAGTAATAATGATGGGTACAGGATAGAGCGAAGCACGAGTGGACAAAGATTTTCTTCACTCTACGCCCATCAATACGAGTTGCGAGATACCGGTATCAGTAAGAGTTAAGATAATAATATGGACTAAATAAACACACCCACTACGAATCTTCAAGCCCAAAGCGGCAACAACGAAACACGCTATTCTCTTAGCCGACGATTTTAAGCGATGCGATTGGCGTGTGGAATGCATCCTTCGCATCGTCGCCACGAAAGCTTCCATGTTTCCATCCTTCCATAATTTTGGCTGCTCCATTAGTCCTCTTACCCGGACTCTGGACTGTTGATCCAGAATGTGTTCCGTGTTGTCTCGTTCCAGATCCGTTTGCGCACCCAAGTCTCCTTTGCTGCGATACTTGGACATTTCCTGAACCGAGTGAATGAAGCGAATGCAGTGCACAGAGCCGAGCAGTCAAACACCTACGCAAATACAATCCATATAAACGGGATACTACTCGCCGCTCCTACTCCTTCTTAAGGTTCGGTCTACTGCCGTACTTACGGTAGGAATTACTACTGCAGTACTATCAAGGGCACCCAAGAGCGTGCGGCGGCTGCATCCTTCAATCAGTTCACTCACCGAGCGGTCGTCTTGAGCCATCTTATCCCTTGTTTTTGGGCCATCGAGAGCATCGGTCGCCCCCAATAGCACTTGCTTGGAGTCCGATAGGAACGATTTGCGCTCTAACAATTCCGTCTGCGTCAAATTAAGGGAAACATGGGCAGACAGGGATTAATAGGTTACGGGCTCCGATGCAAACGAATCAGATTTTTGCAAAAACAGAAGACTTCACCAGCAGCGTCATAGAGCCAATCCAAAGGCGTACAATAGCAAGGCACGGCAGGGCTTATGCAACGGCAAGGAGCACGTGAGCACACCCACAGCACAGTCAGTCAGTATACCAGGGGTAGCATGAGTTGTATGTCCGGATATGGTACGGTAAGGGGTAAGGGGAAGAGACACCCAACCGTGGCAACCTTTATATTAGAACGCCCAAAAGGTTCAAGTAAAACGACGTATCATATATACGAGTATCATACAGAAGTCGACTGCTACATCATTTCAATATTACAGCGGAAAACAGCAGGCATCGCAAGGACGCGACCATCCGTTGGTCTTACAGCAGATGGTCCAACAACGGCATTGTTTGCTGCTGACAACTGGGTCCTGCCGAATATTGCTGCCACAGTTTGCATAAAGCAAACGAGGAGCGGTAGATCGTACTGTTTGATAGCGAGTACCAATGAATGCGTTCCTTAAGAAGCACGGCATGCAAGGGTGTTGGCCAGGGCTCACGTCGTCGATGTGTGTGAAGGAGTCTCGATTGTTCTCCACGTATTCCACGGTCCGTCGCAGGTCTCTCAGCTGAGCATCTGCTCCCTTGACCTCCTTCAAAAGGCCTACAAGCGGAATAAACGATGCGGTAACCATCAACCAAATAGGTATCAGTACGAGTACTTCTCAGCTCTGCAGGGTTAACGGCAACCCACGGACGGTCACCACAGAAACTAAGCTACCGTAAATAGTAGTGAGACAACGACGAAAACAAGTCGTTGACCTTGGGACCTGAAGTGAAGAAAATTATGATCAGGCTTAATGTGGGGCGTGTGGGGTCGGAATACAATGAAAATGTGTGTTGAATGGTCTCCTTGTCAAGCCCTATAGCTGTCCCGCTGTCTCGTCAAGTGAAAAATTGAAAATTTGAAGTCCATACATGACTACGATAAATATTTAATAGTCCGTATCATACTTCAGCCGAGACCACAAGGCCACAAGGCTGCCCCCCCCCCCCCCCCCCCCCCAACCTGTTTATTTCCTAGTTTTTATAGTGCACTAGGTTTCGCGCTTTCTCGATCTGAGTCGGATTGGTCTCCACTCTACTCGCATTCGGGGAGGCGCTTTGCTTTCGGCTTCACGCCTGCAATGTTCATGCTTATGACAAAGAGACCCAGCAACATACTCATCCTCATGACCAAACCGCTCAAAAGGCTACTAAGCGCGGCTAAATATTACCCCGTGATACGGTGAGCTGAGCCCGCTCAAGTCAGTCGCGAGTTGATCCTCAACTTTCCCACTGCGCATCAGCTGTTGCCTGTTGCCTGTTGCACATGCAACCCCCACCTTTTCGAAGATCCTGGAAGTCGCGATTCTGTGCCGTGTCGGTGTTGTGCAGCAAGTCTTGGAAACGCTCTAATCGGACCTTGAGATACTCAATCTTCGCAGAAACCTCGCTAACGTTCGTTCAAGGGCGCATTTCAAGTTTTCATGCATTATATGTTTCAAGTGTTCAGTTCAAGCAAGTGTTCAAGTGCAAGCAAGCGAGGTGAATCTGTTAAGTGACTGGTGCCAGTGTAACACAGCAGTACAGTAATACCAGGTCGTATGATACTTGTACTGCACACCATCGCCTCAAGCATATTAAGTGACGATCGATGTGACTTCCGTTTGGGGCTCAAGGGATGCAGTCCTATTGTGGGGACAAAACACTTGCAATTAGACTCAGATTTAGGTTTATGTGCAGTATGAAAGTACAGCGGTACTATTAATAAATTGTTAATACGTACGTACACACTGCAAATCTGTTGTGTGTTCTTCACATTTTTACTATGATATACGAGTAGTCCCCACCGGTAACAGTCTACTATTAATACCCACCGTGCTTGATGTTGCACAATTCCACATTTCCATCGTACCTGCCAAGTGTCACAGTCAAGTTTACCTGGTAACTGACTTACAACCAGCAGGTACGTACACTACACATAATGTAACCAGGTATATATACTGCTGCTGTAGGTACAGTTCTTAGGTACGAGTTGCATTCCGAGTGACAAGTGCTCGTATTCTGCTCGTCTATATGCTAGTGCTACTCTGTGATTATGTGATGATGGTAGACTATTTATTACCCGCCGTGCTTGGTGTTGCACAATCGTTAAGTGTTATGTATGTATTAATAGTATGTAGGTCTATGCCCCCGGTAATACTATTAATATTGATAAATTGCAACCACAGGTACGAGTACATACATAAGGGTACGAGTACGAGTATAGTCTAACCTGTTACTGCTTAGTCTGCTTCACGGTACGAGTACGTATTATATTAATAATAGTTGCATTCCGAGTTGATCACAAGTCTTCCGACTGCCGCAATCTCCAAGAGATCTCAAGACAGCAGTAACAACAAGCGCCATTTGAGGCCACCCGGGTGCCGCTCAAAGCATGCAATGGTTCAAACACATACTAATTTGTCATGCACTGCGATGCATTCGGGGGCAACACCATTTGAGCTCGACGCGTTACGTTAGATCCCAATGTTCCTTCCTACCTGTGTCTCGCAAAGACAGGACCGATTACGTACATCTCATACGCAAAGCTGCAGACATCTCAATCGTAGAAAGGGGAAAATACTCACTCTCGTACTGCGTAGAATGGATCATGCGCTGCCATCGTGTTGAGCGACATTCCTTAAAGGCTGAAGCTGGAAACAGAAGAACGCCAAATGCAGGCACTGAGCAGTGCTAGTATTAGGGTGCAGGCACTAGCAGTCGTTGTCTGGCAGCACTGCACATGGGCAGTTGGCCTTTTGATGTTCTTTCTTTTACCCAAGCCCGACTCCCTAAGTGTAAGGCCTTCCAATGTTTGTGCAAACCTTTTAAGTCTCTCTTGTGAAAGCAGGTTGTAGCTACAAAACTCAGTATCACCACATCTCACACCACGGAACCAACGTCGAAGGTACAGGTTACCAGTTCCCAGTAGGCCCAGCTCATACACAGAGTGGGGCATAGCCATGAACTTTGGGGTCAAGAGTAGAGACCTTCTCGTGGAGCTTAAGAGGAGCGATTGGTTGCCAGCTTACAATGAAGACGGCGTTCGTGGTGTCCTAGCCGAGATCCAGGCTCTGTACGACGAACTCACGGATACTTTGGGCGGGAGAACAACGGTAAGAATCACGATCACAAGAACTAGTGATGACGATCTCAAATGGCATGGAGTGAGGATATGTAAGGCGAGGCTGGTGTTATTGCATGGAAAGCTACACGTGCAGGGCTACATATGCACTTACTGTTCGTCTCGGTCTCCTGTCGTTACGTCACCTACGCACTGCTGCCGTACTGGTTTCCGCAGGATGACATACCAGATCCTGTGAAGGTCAGCCTGGTGGTGCATCACCAAGCCCTTCTCCGCAACAAGCGTTGTCTTCTAACGTACCTCAAGCGGCGAGCAGACAGGTTTGTGCTTGCAGGACATACATTTTGCTCATAATGCCATGGTCTAGTAGGCCAGCATACCGAGTGGTTTTCCGTCCAGAACTCTCGGTCTACAGCGGTAGTCATGGTACAGCAGGCGTACGTGGCATTTCTCGTTCGCGCATATTTTCAAATTTTAAATTTTAAACGCAACGCGTGGGTTTGGAGTCTGGAGTTTGGAGTTGGATTGGCTTATTTATGTGTTATTTGTTGTTTATTGCAGCATACAGGAACAGCAGTACCGTACAAGCCCACGAACAAGAAATAACCTACAGCAGTAAGGGCCGTTTTTAACGACACTAGCAAATAGCAAAAAACTTGCTATTTTGGCAACAACAAATTGGCAAGTATTGGAAAATACTTTCTATCGACAAACACGATGAAATGGCAAGAAACTTGCTATTTGAGCCACGTAACGCCTTCAGTTTTTTATCAAACCCCGTACAGCAAGGATCGGACAGCTAGACGACACTCCCGTCGAGGCATGGGTGGCCTGGAGACGGATCCAAGCATATCTCGTAGATCCCAGAGGTGGACAGCCCTCCAGGGCGATCATAGTCACGTTGTTCGTTGTCTTGGGAAAGCTCGAGCGACTGTTTGATTGGGATTGACTTGAGCATCAGCCCCAGACGGCACCAGTGCCACGCCTACATGCGGTTCGTCACCCGCGCCAGCAACCCCTTCAGCAGTGCCGTCAGCCACCATCATCTGCTGTCAGCACCACCATCTAACCCTCGGTATCTTCCTGTGTTGCTGGAGCTCGTGCGTATAGCGCAACGGCGTGTGGTTTGCATGGTCTTGGGTAGGCGTGATCGGTCGCAAATGGCAAGTGAAATAGCAAATTTGACTTTCCAAAAACTTGCCAACGAACAGCTACGGAAATATCCGGAAAAAACCTTGGCAAGTTTTTTGCTATTTTGGCAAGTAAAACTTGCCAAAAAATGGAAATTTGTCAATTTATTTGCTAAATACGCGTCGTTAAAAACGGCCCTAAGAAGATGAGACTCACCTTTGACCTTTTGGAAGTCGCTAAGAAAGACCCCTTCGGTCAAAACAAAAACAAAAAGTACTTGAAGTCTTTCGATTTTTTTTTTTTTTTTACAGCAGCAACGTGGCAGCAATACTATTTCTTATTTCTGGTACGACAATAACACGGTATCAGGCCGTGTCTTAACTCCATTCGATAGCTTGGAATGGCTGGAACGGAACGAGACTATTCGCGTTCGTTCGTTCCATTCCATGCTGTTTTTGCGGTTTGTGTCCGATCGACTTTTTAGGCATCCGATCCTGGAACAGGCCGCAACAAAAAGTAACCCATGAAATTTGCCTCGGGACTGTGCTGCTGGACTCTAAGACCAGGGGTACCGTCACATAGGCAGCGAGTGCTCCTGGTGCAGAGGATAGCTTCACACGCAAATAGAGCGCCTGACATGCCTCAGACCAAGCAGTGCTAGCCGTCCAAGTGGCACCCTCGGGACAACTCTAGAAGTTATGATATGGCCGTCGCGGCTCGACGAGGTATCCTGGTGCTTCTGTGAACATCGGTCCAGCGTTCTTGCTAGATATCCATCGCCACACAGTCTCGTTCGCCACCCGAATTTTTCCCTCGTGAGCCTCCTGTACAGGCCATGGCCGTGTCCCGTGGCTCCTACCGCAGGCGAGACCTGTGGCGTCTGCACGTGCTCCATCGCGTGCTCCCATATCATCTCATTTTGCCCCATGCCCTAGCGGGCCTCCCAGCAAATGTCGCAACCAGTTGCAACACTTCCAGCACCAATCAACTGCCGTAAATCTCGTTCCAAGTGGGCCGTTCGGTTCTGCTGAACAAGGATTACTGTTTTGACACATATGCTTCCTCTTTACAAATTTACGGACAGCTTGGAACGCTTGGAATCTGTTCGCGTGTTTTTTTTTTAAATATCCAATCAGCACCACTTTTTCAGGCAAATAATTTTACGTTCGTTCTGTTCCAATGCCCGCGAAGTACTTCGTGCCCGCAGTTTTCTGAAATCCCTTTACCTGGTACTCCTTTCCAAACAAGGCAAACTCGAGTTCTAATGCTCAGACCTGCTCCCGACCAACGTATAGCTTGTTGGTTACTCGTAGTCTCTAGGAGGTGTTGGGGCTCTTGGATCTGCAAGGGAGGGCAGCATTGCTTTGTTTGCATCACAAAACGAAAGTGCTCAGCAGCAATAATTTTTATCGTTTCGGAGCTCCTGTTTGGTATATTCACTCTGCTGTGGCCGCGTAGAACGCTACGGACGGTCGAACTCGAGGTCAGTAGGTTCGCCTAATATTAGTATGAATAGTGCTCGGCGTCCTCGTCGATAATCTGAGTTAAAGAAGTATCAGAAGTAGCCGTAGAAACTGTCATTTTTCAAATTCGTATTTGGGTACCAGAAGTATGGGGAGTAGGGTTGTGTATCAACAAAAAAACGGGGTTGATATGATGCTTGATATTTTGGGCGGAATCGGCGTGATATTATCATGATATGTTGATACAAGGACTCCGCATGGGTGCCGGCATTCGCCGGCACCCATGCTTCGGGTAGGGCAGGGAAGGAGTTGTAATTATGCCATCCGTAAAAAACAAACATGTAAATTGAAAGGAATGCCAAGGGTTTCATCCGAAATTTATAAGTGAGCAGGAGATAAATCCACAGCAAAGAAATCAAGCATACGAGTTGGGCCAGCCATAAAATGAAGGAAGCTTCCTAAAGTCATATCTCGTGAACCACTGCAAAACAAGCTACATATAATATGTACATCGGGGACACTAACCCTGATATACCACTGCTTATGCAAAAAAAAACGTAAGTGAAAAAAATTTAAGGTTCGTTTTTCCCGACTAGATCTCGCCGAGGTATCCGCGAAAACTCAAAAACAGCAACTTTTCGACACACAATTCGTATATAAATCGTAATTTTCAATCAAACCGAAACTTAGTGGAGACAGTGCTGAAGACACAAGGAGAAGAGCGATGAAAAAGTTCTCGTTGCCCAATTCACCATACATCAAGAGTTATTACCAAAACCGATTCCACGCACTACTGTAAGTCAAGTCAATACGAAAAAAAGGCCATTTCTGCGATGCTCAGCTCAATTTTGAGAACTGCACCATATTTTATAACCCCGGATTTGAATTTCAAGTTTTAAGGCACTCACTGTCGGCCCTGCTTTTTTTTTGTTCTACTAGTTTTGGTCGCTTTCGTATTTTTTCGGGTGGTTGGATCGGTCATATCTCTTGGAAGGAGAAAAACAAACTTTACGTAGGGCTGAAGGTCAATGAGTCGATGAGTGCGTGTGCTACCCCGTGTCCAAAAATCAAGCCCAAATTCTTTTAATTGATGGGGGAATCGCCAATCCGACTTTTAAACCGTTTTATGGCTGGCCCAGCTCGAAGTACAGAGCAGTAGAATAAGTAGCTGCAACACGCGTATGGAAACCACACAAAAAGTACAGCAGGGTGTAAAAGCCGTGATGAGAGACACAGAACAGCAGTACTTTTAGCCCTGCATAGCATTGTAGAGCAGGGCGTGAGTACTCGTACTTCTACATATTCAAAGTACAGTATGTGCTCGTACTCCTACAAAATGCTCGAGCTTACTGCTGGCTGTACAGCCAGTACCTATTTTTGAAGCTGTGTACGTACCTAATTTAATGCATACTTGGTACGTACATTATTCCCTTTACAATACCTGGTACATTAAAGGTACATTAAATCGGATAAGACTCACAACTGCTGTCGTATTTTTTAAAAAGTACAGAACATAAAAAGCCGCACTCTGCAGCAACTTGCGTGTGGACTCTGAAAACAAACCGAGTGCATATTATTTATAGTATTTTTAAGCTGCAGCACGACATAAAAAAATGGAATACTAATAATTCATCCGAGGAAAACAATTATTTGAGCCACACTACTCGTACTCCTGTGGAACTGATTGCTGTCGACACTGCCTGTCTGTGTGCCACCACAGCAGCAGCAGTGGTGTGTACAGCAGTAGTAGTAGATCTAAATGACAATGCTCTTACTCGCTCTTGCATACATACGTGTACCCTCCTCGCGTACATGCATACACTCTCGAACACACTTCTTCAAGTCGACCCTCTCGCCACAGCAGCACTGTGAAATGTAGAGAACATCTACACCGTGGACTCTCTCACTCGAGGATGTGCCCTGCGAAGCAACATGGACCTGGGCTCTTCGAAGCAGGCGATGCAAAAGGCTGACAAAATATGACTCCTGGATTATATTACTCCAGTTATTTTAAAAAGCCACCTCTTGTGTTTGTGACTACCCCCCCCCCCTTGTTAAGATTCGAAGAAATGATAACATGCCACCCAAGATCCAAGATTGTGCCTACTTCTCGCTTATCTCTCTCTGCCCCCGAACGCGTTCTCGGCGAGGCAAGCAGGGGGGACGAAGGACGAGGGGCGCCGGAGCCGACCCTCGAAGAGAGCGCCCGACGAAATGAAAAATTCCTCGAGATATTTAGGTGCCGAGATTCCGATACTGAGGCCGGCCCGGAATTAAAATTATTTACCTTGGGAGTTTGCGGGTTGAACCAACATGAAATTATATATGTATACAAGGGGGGCTTCGCCGCGGCGGGCTGACGCCCGCCTGCGGCTACGCGCAATGCCCGTAACGGCGAGGAGTAGCCTACTGAGTGAGGTAGATTGGTAGCTAAGCTTAGGGCGAACAAAGCGACTCTTTACTGCCAAGGGGTGTACAGCAGTAGTACATGACACCTAATAATGAAAAACACTCACAAACGGAGGCTAGGTTTCTTATTTACATTAGAGGAGAGGATGCGTTTTATACTAGCTTCAATATAACGGCTTCCGAATTTCTTATTTCTTGTAAATATCAGCCTATGGTACTGAGGTGTTATGACAACAACAATCTGATGGCGCTCGCTCGTGTTTTGACATCTGACACATACTACGTGCAGAATCAAGGCAATGCCAGGTGTTATTGCAGGAAGAAGGAAACGCTACTACTGCTGTAATTGCTGATACTCAGTTCGCAACTTCATTCTCAGTCTCTGTCAGAAATGCACCAGTCGAGGTCCCGGTGGCGGGCTCAGTTTCAGTTTTGGCACGTGCGGCAAAAACACTCCGTGCCGAGCAAGCGGTTCCGCATGGATATGCGAAGTCGAGGCAACGGGGGGGAAATCTCAATTATTCTCTGACTCGTGTGTCTGAGCAGACTCGTATCTAGCACTGTACACTACAACAAACAGTAGTACTGCTGTACAGCAGTACGTACTACACAACAGCACTCAGCAATACTATACACACCAGCTACTCGCTACGTCGTACATACAGTACTCGTACCTGGTACTACTCTTACGTACTGCTGTTTGTTCTTGTACGTATTACAGCCAGGCACAGCAGTAATATCTCTACGCTGAAAAATAAGCTACAGTACTGTTGTACTGAATCCACCCGAAAAAAAATCAGCCGAGTTTTCATTCATCCGTGGATCTTTGAGTTTTTAATTGAGGCGAGATATTTTGAGTTGAGACTCGCACCACAAATATCTCTCTCAGCAGCAACAGCACCACGCATATCATCCTCAGCGGCCAGTAGAGCCGAGATATCTCCTCAAGATCCACGCACTTCGAGGTCGCTGCGCTCGGCGCGGCGCTTGACTCGAGAGTGCGCGCGGGCGGAAAGTCACGGGCGGAGGCTGAGGGGGGCGACCCTCGAAAGAGCGGGCGAGAAAGCCAACGCGAGGCCTTCAAAACGGGTCCCGAGTGCGAGTCCGGTCTAAAGCGAAGTCAGAGCCGAACAGGTCCAAGATCACCTGAGTGGTCAATGCTCATTTTATTATATCTATTATAAATACATGTACAAAATTGCAGCTGCTGCTCGGAGAGAGCTCGACAGCTTTTCTTAGACGTAGATTTTTGCCCTTTTCCGATAACTGGCGATGACGTCCACCCGGCGACACGCAACTCCCTCATCGTGCTCGCCGACCCCTGCTCTGCCTACTCTGCCAAGGGCGGTCTCGGCCGTGCCCAACTCATGTCTCACGGGGCTGCGATTTTTCAGATTCCATGCCCTTTTTGTCACGTGCACATACCATACCAACCAGTACATGCTTTTTGTTCTACACGCAAACCGCATTATTCAAGATTCCGTTTTTTTTATGTACGAGTAGACGACCAACCCGGAATTTTATCGTACCGGCTCCTTTTACTGCGGATATACACGTACGTATTATATGTACGAGTACCAGTACCGCTGCAAGCAGTAACAGAGTATCATATACCAGGTAATTTTTAATATGCATGATATCTGTACAGTATTCATACGTGCGTGGTATTCAGCAGTATGGCAGTGGTCGGTGTGTGCTTGGATATAGTACCGGGCAGGGCCTCGCGTGCGCTCGCGGGCGTGGACATGCGGGCGGTGGGCGCTGCAGCAACGTTTACCAATAATATGGAGAGCGCACATACAAAACACACAAGCTCTTTTTTTTTTACACGCTACTGCTGTACATGCATAATCAAAGATTCCCTCATCGTGCTCGCCGACCCCTGCTCTGCCTACTCTGCCAAGGGCGCTCTCGGCCGTGCCCAACTCATGTCTCACGGGGCTGCGACTTTTCCAGGATTACATACCCTTTTAGTCACGTGCACATGCCATACCAACCAGTACATGTTTTTTTGTTCCACGCGCAAACCGCACTATGCAAGATTCCGTTTTTTTAGGTAGACGACCAACCCGGAATTTAATCGTACCGGCTCCTTTTACTGCGGATATACACGTACTACGTACTATATGTACGAGTACCAGTACCGCTGCAAGCAGTAACAGAGTATCATATACCAGGTAATTTTTAATATGCGATGATATCTGTACAGTATTCATYCGTGCGTGGTATTCAGCAGTATGATAGTGGTCGGTGTGTGCCTGGATATAGTACCGGGCAGGGCCTCGCGTGCGCTCGCGGGCGTGGACATGAGGGCGGTGGGCGCTGCAGCAACGTTTACCAAGAATATGGTGATGGAGAGCGCACATACAAAACACACACGCTCTTTTTTTTACACGCAGCTACGACTACTGTACATGCATATACCCGTACGTACGTACGTACGTACGTATCATAGTATGAATACTGTACAGATATCATTGCATATTAAAAATTACCTGGTATATGATTCTCTGTTACTGCTTGCAGCGGTACTGGTACTCGTACATATAATACGTACGTGTATATCCGCAGTAAAAGGAGCCGGTACGATAAAATTCCGGGTTGGTCGTCTACTCGTACATAAAAGAAACGGAATCTTGAATAATGCGGTTTGCGTGTAGAACAAAAAACCATGTACTGGTTGTTATGGTATGTGCACGTGACAAAAAGGGCATGGAATCCTGGAAAAATCGCAGCCCCGTGAGACATGAGTTGGGCACGGCCGAGACCGCCCTTGGCAGAGTAGGCAGAGCAGGGGTCGGCGAGCACGATGGGGAGTTGCTGTCGCCGGGTGGACGTCATCGCCAGTTATCGCGAAAAGGGCAAAAATCTACGTCTAAGAAAAGCTGTCGAGCTCTCTCCGAGCAGCAGCTGCAATTTTGTACATGTATTTATATAGATATAAATAAAATGAGCATTGGCCACTCAGGTGATGTTGGACCTGTTCGGCTCTGACTTCGCTTTAGACCGGACTCGCACTCGGGACCCGTTTTGAAGGCCTCGCGTTGGCTTTCTCGCCCGCTCTTCTCGAGGGTCGCCCCCCTCAGCCTCCGCCCGTGACTTTCCGCCCGCGCGCACTCTCGAGTCAAGCGCCGCCGCCGAGCGCAGCGACCTCGAAGTGCGTGGATCTTGAGGAGATATCTCGGCTCTACTGGCCGCTGAGGATGATATGCGTGGTGCTGTTGCTGCTGAGAGAGATATTTGTGGTGCGAGTCTCAACTCAAAATATCTCGCCTCAATTAAAAACTCAAAGATCCACGGATGAATGAAAACTCGGCTGATTTTTTTTCGGGTGGATTCAGTACAACAGTACTAACTGTAGCTTATTTTTCAGCGTAGAGATATTACTGCTGTGCCTGGCTGTAATACGTACAAGAACAAACAGCAGTACGTAAGAGTAGTACCAGGTACGAGTACTGTATGTACGACGTAGCGAGTAGCTGGTGTGTATAGTATTGCTGAGTGCTGTTGTGTAGTACGTACTGCTGTACAGCAGTACTACTGTTTGTTGTCGTGTACAGTGCTAGATACGAGTCTGCTCAGACACACGAGAGTCAGAGAATAATTGAGATTTCCCCCCCGTTGCGTCGACTTCGCATATCCATGCGGAACCGCTTGCTCGGCACGGAGTGTTTTTGCCGCACGTGCCAAAACTGAAACTGAGCCCGCCACCGGGACCTCGACTGGTGCATTTCTGACAGAGACTGAGAATGAAGTTGCGAACTGAGTATCAGCAATTACAGCAGTAGTAGCGTTTCCTTCTTCCTGCAATAACACCTGGCATTGCCTTGATTCTGCACGTAGTATGTGTCAGATGTCAAAACACGAGCGAGCGCCATCAGATTGTTGTTGTCGTAAATCTCACAAACTATCCTGAGGACTGAGACTATCCAGGGAACACCGAATGCGACTGATTGCCTTTCTGAGACTGACTGTTGAGACTGAGAAATGAGGTTGCGAACTGAATATTTCAGCACGCAGCAGTCCCTTCTCCCTGCAACCCTTGGCATTGCCTTGATTCTGCACGTGGGCGTCAGGTATCGAAATACGAGCGAGCGCCATCACACTGTCGTAAATAGCAAGGATGGTACCAAATAACTACAGCAGTAATGTACCAGGTATATGTCCTATCCGAAGCATGGGTGTCGGCGAATGCCGGCACCCATGCGGAGCCCTTGTATCAACTTATCATGATACATCGATATATCAGGTTATCACGATATGTTGATATTTTTGGAAGGTTTCAAACAGCGCAACAGCGCCCCGATGAGTTGAAATTTCACGACAAGTCAATCACCGCACACGCGCAGGCATGCGCACGTCCGTAGCAATGAGTAGACGTGTTCAATTGGTAACAACCCCTCTGAAATAAGTTATTTTGCTGCAGCCTGTATCAGGTACCAGAGACAGCAACATATCTACGCAAATAAATGCACACTCGCACCCGTGTGTGGTTGTACCATACGCCTCTTCTAGGTAGTTTATTTGGTTGTTTTGTCGACGCACGCCATATGGATGCGGCCGACTAACAAACTCTGCACGGCACGAGTAGTATCACACAGACCCAGCCCCACTATAGGTAGACACGTGAAACCCATGGTGTCTACAACGGTGTACACACAACCCTGTAACTTATCCTTCCATTTGATAATTCATTCCCTCCGGGTCCCTGCAAGCGGTACTTTGTACTTGGCACTTGGCGCCCTACATCATTATCTACCAGATGTCATGTGTCATGCTTTCGTGCAGGAACACGATGTCTGCTACCCGCTCCCCACCCAGGCGGTTCCGGTGCTTCGCGACCACGCGTCCGCCTACTGAGAGTACACGCTCGGACGCAGCAGAGACGTGTGGCGTGTGACCCTCGGCGTGCGCGCGTATATCTACCACCTATCCGCTACTTGGTTGGGCCGCACAAAAAAGGCGTTACATGACGCAAACGCCTCTTTTTGTGTCTGAAAATATCTACTTATCACGAAATTTCACTTGATTTGATATATCATGATAAGTTGATTTATATCAATTTATCAGCGTTGTGTTGATGCGATACTTGATATTATATCAACTCAACTTATATCAACATATCACGCGTGATATTTTTGTTCATACACAACCCTAATGGGGAGTCGGTTTTGAGTAAGGCCATTTCCTATGCGGTTCGATTTTTGAACTTCAGATTAGGGTCCGATCGATTTTCAGCGACTTAGTTCGAAAATCGTAACAATCTTCCTATGCGAGAAAAACGTATTTATTGTACGTGCATTTGAGCAAACGGCGAGACCAACTGCTGTTGTTGTGGTCTGGCGCCGCAAAGAGACGCGCCGAGTGCGCTGCACTGGGGATAGGACCCAAGCGTCCGAAGCCACGCTGCCTGCCTCTGGTCTGGCGGCGATGTGCCGAGTGCGCTGGAGTCGACCTGCCTTGGTATTTTGTATTTTGACACAACGAAGCATCCGAGCCCAGCGCGTTGACTGGCTGACTGCTGCTACTGCTGCTGCTGTAAGTCTACGAGTACGGAGAGGTGCGCGCCGAGTGCGCTTCCCTTCGTCTCTAGGCCCGAGCCCACGCCAGCCAACTGTAGTCTGGCGACGGAGAGACGCACCGATCGCCGGCTGCGCGTCGGGCTTGAAGCAACGTCGCTGTGTCACCATCCAACTCGTCGATCGTTCTGATGCTGCTGCTGCTGCTTGCTTGCTGCGTGGATAACATCTTGAATTTAGAGATGTTTATGTACGCCGCTGTCAAACGTGTTCTGTGTAACCACGTGCCTATACCATGGGTCGTCAAGGAGAGAGTCGTAGATAATGTACTCGAACCACCACGTTACCAACTATACACACCAGGTAGGCCAATACCGTTCTTGTCAGAGGCCACACCACATATAAACCACACACAGGAGGTAAGCCGCACCAGAGTTGTCACCGCCTGCACCCCTCACATATATACGAGCAGTTTCATTGTATCAAAGCCCGGGTCGTATCATTATCATCATCGACTGCCTCTCGGGGCAGCTCCATCTCTCCATTCACGAGGCATACTAAATAATGCCTCGATACATAATATGAAACCCCACAATACATGAAACCCCCAAGATCGGAAAACCTGTTGTATCAAGCTACCGCATACCACGAACAAGAGACCATGCTATTTTTCGATTTGAAAAACTGATGACCCAGTCGTCGGATTTTGGGCCAAAATATGACGACTTGGGCCATCGGATTCTCAAATCGAAAAAATCCGTCAGATTTTGCACAATCGGACTGCATAAGCAGATGCTTTCGTTTTTGAAATCGAAAAATACAAATCTGAAGCTCGAAATCGAACCGCATAGGAAACGGCCTAAGAGGCACTTTTCGTGATGAAAAGGGCCTCGGATCGATCCGGCTCCTGAAACAAACATGTTGCCCATGACCTACGTACGCCATCTAAAACTGATCACGGGGAGTACTCGTAGGTCTGAGCGTTTTTTTTTTTTTTTTTTATATACCCCATTTATTATCCTCGCCCTTCTTTTTCTCTCTCCCTCTTTAGTCGTAACTCTCCGGGGTCACTTTAAGTAGTAATTAGGCTCTTCTCCTCCATCCTCACTGCGGTACGTGCAGTGCATTTTTTCATCCCGAAAATATTTCAGCGCTTTCTTCCCTCGTTGACTCGCGTCGAATTCCGCCTATCCACGCCACGAAGGTGCTCTCAGCAATTGGTTCCTTTTTTATTTTTGCAATGAAGTCAAAATCTCACCCCGGTGGGATTTGAACTCGGGTACCAATGCTATAATAGTAGCTTTTGAAGCTGACCACTACAGTAGACTACCGGGGCGACCGGTCATTTTTATTTTTTATTTTTTTCCATACCTTTTATTATCTTCGCCCTTCCTTTCTCTCTCCTTCCTGGTCGTAACTCAGATCTGGGGTCACAAGGTAGGCTCCTCTCCCTCCTCCCCCACTACGGTTCGTGCCTTGCATTTTTATCGCGAGAAGACGTCAGCCCTTTCTTCCCTCGTCGACTCTCATCGAATTGTGCCTACCCACGCTACTACTAATAGGAGCTCTCAGCAGTTGCTTCCGTTTTCTTGGGGTTTTTTTTGCTTTAGCCAAAATCAGGTACACCTGGTCACTTTGGTGCCAAAAACAGGTAGTACACTAAAACCAAGTACAAATCACACGCTAGGACACCTCTCATTGGCCAGCCTCACATCGTACCTGATTTTGGCATGAAATGGTCAGGTACACCTGGATTTGTCTACTTTGGTTAGCTTTCAACTGATTTTGGCGAATTTTGAGCCAATCAGAGGCCATACGTACACTGTCTCCTATACGCCCGACACGAAGACATCACCACACTACGTAAATACGACCCGCCACAACGACTACAGAACTATCATACGCGCGCATACAGCACAATGGACCTGTTGTAATATACAGGTATTACGTACTGCTGCTTGCTGACACGGTACGGAAAGCGAGCAGTTCAGTCTCAAATTAACTCGATGTTTTGTTCGTATGCTATCAATTGGCTACGACTAATACATACGTGCTTGGTACAAGAATACGGAAATACACGTCGTAGGAGTGAGTGTGATCACGAAACCAATGAAAGCATACGACAGATATTAATACCCGTACTGAAAATAACATACAGCATTTATCAAGAATTTGGAGGACACATACATTCGCTATCATTCTGCTGTTCAGGCGCAAATTCAAAAGTATGTTTGATTATTTCTCACAGCCAAAAAGTCCTGAAAAACACCGTTCGTGGCGTGCGTTTTTTACTTGGTTTTAGTATATACCTGATTTTGGCTCAAATGGATCAGGTATACCTGATTTTGGCAGTTGCCCTTTTTTTTGCTATTGAACTGAAAAGTCCGACCCACGTGGGGTTTAAACTCCGTAAATCAACTCTTAAAAGCGTTCGAGGGTACCACTAGACCATCGGGGCGACCGACTTCATGAAAGGTAGAAATTATACCTGAAGTAGTGTTGCAACTCATTTTTTTTTCAAGACTGCAGTGCTCTTAAAAAAAAATTGCCCTTAAGGGTCCCTTAAGGGTCCCTTAAAAAATCGTGCTCAGCGGCAAGCGCTACACAAAAGCCTACGTACCAGGTACGTGTCTAAAGGGCTATGAGGCTATGGTATGGTGTGCTCAACGTTGTTCAAGGATGGTGTTACAATACGTACGTATGGTTCTAAGCCTTGCATTACGAGAGTACATAACATATACCTGGTACCAGGTATATGTATAATGCATACATAGACATACTTACTTTTGTCTATCTGAGGGATCCCTCATCCCTGCACTCTCAGAGCTCCCACTTCGACACCGCCTCCTTTCCATTTACTTGATTAATTGCCGGAGCTTGCCTCCCTGTCTTTGTTTCCTATGTATCATTTTTTGTTCGCGAGAGCCTTTTTATTTCTCGGTTTTGGGTTCGTGAGAGCACGGCAGCGCGGGCGAGCCCGGCACCATCGCGGGTAGGGGAGGGCGCCGGCCAGTAGAGGGGGGGACGGAAGGGGCGCGGTCACCTTTTTCGTGGCTAGGCGTGGTGTGTCCATCGAGACACGAGGGAAGCATGAAAGGGCTTTGTCTGCGTTGCTACTGGTGGTGCGAATCCACTATGTCCAAAATTATAAGGATCGTTTCTTCGTGTAAAATAATATTCAAGCGGTGCTTATTTTTCAACCCAATAGTATTCACAGAGAGATCTGGAGAGACAGCCAGGTGGTTTGAACACCATAATGCTCGAGCGGGCGAACGAGGGCCACGGTGAGCACCGGGCTTGACGTGAGGCGGGCCACGGGGCTCACTGGGGCAGAGAGGCAGTAGAGCTCGACCCGGACCGAATCGATGGCGAGGTGATCGCGGGGGGGCGGGTAGCATTGAGGGTGACAGAACGTGTGACAGTCGTTTTAACTTTTTTGTTTTTTGAGCGGCGCAATCACGATATGTCATTTGGAGTATTCGTGTTTCGTGTGTGATTCGAGATGTACATGATTTGTTTTTTTTCGTTTTTGTTTCTCGCTCCTGCCTCATGTGGCTTTGTTCTTTGTTCGAGGATATACGAGTACGAGTACGACGAGTACGAGTACGTTTACCCGTACGTACATGTACGTCTTTCTATCAGTTTCATTGTTTTTCGTACTTCACAACTTGACGATATTACAAGTACATACAAAGTAGAAAGTACCATTACTACTGCTGTTGTTGCTGTACTACCACACATGATTACGACAAATGCACGAATCACACCCACCCACAGCAGGCAGTGCAGCGCCGTGCTGTGACCGAGCCGTGTTGCATCCCGAGCATGTTTTGCATGCATGTCAAGTCCGCCTTTTCTTCGCTGCACCATGAACCTCTTGGCATTTTCAAGTCGGTGCTTGCACTACATCATGAGCCTCTTCTGCCCCTTTCCTTGCGCGAGCGTAGCGGGCGGCGTCAGCCGCCCGCGGAGCGGATCCCTTGTACCTGGTACTGGTATGTACGTATCATATAATATCATACCATACGTGGGTGTTTCTTGTTGTGGCCCCGTACTGCTCTATACTATACTCTGTATACTGGTTATATTTAAAAAAAATGAAAAACAACAGCTGTGAGCTCGAGGATTTCGTCGAAGCTCATCTTTGCTAGCTGAGTGTATATATATATGCTCGGTGCATCTGTGCATGCACGCGTGCACGCAGGTAAGGAAAACACGAGAAACGAGGCGGTAGTTTATATATACTTCGAGTACGAGTGCTTGTTGCCGGTGTACCGCATATGTATTTATTGTACATTGAATTCTCCGGTCCTTGGACCGGAGACTCAGAAAGCATAATCCCAAAAGTGTTCCCGATTTTCAAGAGAATAGGCGTGACAAAAGTGGCCCCAGTTTTCAAGTCAATCAGCGTGACAGAAAAGTGACCCCCTCTCATCACACCACGGGTACCCCCTTGTCCCCTCGACCCTCAAAGCCCGTTCTTGGCTTACAGCAGCGGCGTCGCGACAGTTTTTGCACGCCTCGACAGCCAAGCACACACATGGCCTCGGCGAGAGTATCAGCAACAGAGGTGGGGTGTGTGCGACACGCCGAGGACAACAGCGCGAACAGAGCAGATCAGCACGCAAACACGCCGAGCACTGAGTGACCTTGGGGAGTTCCACATCTGTGATGAATATTGTTTGCGCAGGGGGAAGGGGGGTTGTGATGATCTGGGAACTGCGAAGGTCGCGCGGGTATGAGTACATGCAACGCCTCGCCACGTGTATGAGTACATGTCACAGCAGCAGCAGCACAACAGCAGTAGTACAGTACAGGACACCTAATAAGAAACAAGGAATATGGTCCAGGCTCGATTTGGTATTTGCGAGAGGGTGCTTTCTACACTAATTTCAAGATAACGACTCCCGAATTTCCTATTTTCCTCGAAATATTAATCCTCATTAGCCTGTTTCTTATTAGGTGTCCTCCTGTACTGCTGTACGTCAACGCTCGGATGCTTCGTTGTGTCAAAATACAAAATAATACCAAGAAAGGTCGACTAGAGCGCACTCGGCGCGTCGCCGCCAGACCAGAGGCAGCCAGC
Source organism: Saccharina japonica (assembly GCA_008828725.1). NCBI lineage: Eukaryota > Phaeophyceae > Laminariales > Laminariaceae > Saccharina > Saccharina japonica. The sequence goes on along the minus strand of MEHQ01003403.1, from coordinate 359,539 downwards.
GTCGCTTCGGACGCTTGGGTTCTACGCCTAGTACAGCGCACTTGGCGCGTCTCTTCGCGGCGCCGAACCACAACAACAACAGCAGCCCGTTTATTGAAACATCTGCACGTATATACTACAAGTCGACCTGTCTTGGTACTTTGTACTTTGACACAACGCAGCATCCAAGCGGAGCGTTGACTGGCTGTATGTACTGCTACTGCTGCTGCTGCTGTAAAGTCTACGAGTACGGAGAGGCGCGCGCCGAGTGCGCTTCCCTTCGTCTCTAGGCCCGAGGTCGCGCCAGCCGGCTGTAGTTTGGCGCTGGCGTATAGCACACAGACACAGGCAGAGCACACCAATACCTGAGGCAGTTCAAACGCTGCTTAGTATATGCCAACAATAATGAGCAGTAGAGGCAGGTAGAGGGCAGGTATCCAGACCGCTCGCTATGATAGCTGCTGCATTGCAAATACAGCTCTGTCCCGAAATATAGGAACTTTTATATGTAGTTACGTATTAATTTCAATACATTTCGTATATTTCGGGACGGAGTGGTACCAAGAAGAGCGTAGCAAGAAGCACTGCCCTTGCCTTGCATTCGTGAAGGATCTTGGGTGTCGTTAGGTATTACTTGTGCACGGGACCACATATACATGGGTCTGATGGACCCTGAGATGCGGCATTGCTCTCGCGACAGCCAGGATTGCTGCTGCTGTAAGTATGATGCTGCGGGTCCATGGTATTCCGGGCGGTTGGTTGCGGCGTGACAAGGATCGTGGTCTATGTGCTGTGCAGTGTTGCTGCTGTATCTGTGCTAGGGTTGCCTTGGAGTTGCCTCGTGAGCCCGTGCCGCATCGGCCCCTGCATTGCCGTTTGTTTTCTGGAAAATACTCGTAAACTTGCTTCAAATATGCACTTGGTCAAAAAAGTGCCCAAGTGCATATTTTGGGAAAATCCGCTTTTCACGGTGGTCTGCCGTAGTCGGTAGGTGGAAAATAAGGGCCTATTTTTTCACGTCTAAAACTCGATAGGGCTTTGTTCGATTCAGATCCAGATACATAGACCTATTTCATGAATTAAATACGTCTTATACAGCAGTACGTAGCGAAAAAACAATCGTGCACGCTGGGTGACAATTGTACTCGTACGAGTGCATCGGTGTCAGGAGCCGGTGCTACCTCTGTCGCGCCCCCCCCAGTGAACAAATAAACAAGAAACAAACAAATTGAAACAAATAATAAAATTCAGGGCTAGTCGAACCGTTACTATGCCGCACGATCTACCATTTCGGTTCTGCATTAATTCGTCGAGAGCTATAGCTTTATCAGTACAGCCGCCCCTGCCCCCCCCCCCTTCCTTGTTGTTGTCGCCTCTCTAGGCGTCCCCAGCGCCATGCCGTAGCCGACTCCCCTCCGCTTCGGCCCGTGCCACCCTCGCCATGAACATGGCCCGCCGCCTCAACGACCCTCGATACCTCACCCCACTCTTCTTAGCCGCCCTCTGCCATAGTAACGTCTCTGCTCCGAACAGTAAAGGGGAGCTTTCTGTGGAGCCCTCTGTTGCTGGAAAAACCCTGAGGTCATCTGCTAGACATTGGGCCCTGGGTTATTTTCTAGTCGGTCAGGTCCCGGGTTCGTCCCCCCGACAATCATCCCAAACATCACCCGCCGGGTCAGCCGCTCATTGGTCGTGCGCTGTACGGCCTTCTCATGTTCGTGATGCCTCTTCAGTTTAACAGTTACATGACGATTCGGGATTTTATGTGTTGAGGATTATGTGGATCTTGACGACTGGGTGCATATGTGACGACGCACACTGTCACTTCCTGCTGTCCCTACCCCTAATAAACGACTTGAATCATCAAACCATCGCTTGTCTCTGGGTGTGTTTTGACTATCTTGCTTGGAGCTGACGAACACCGCAAAGAGGAGGCGTCGTTTGCGGATGGTCGTCTCAACGCTCACGCATTGTGCCTTCTTGAGAGCCTTGGCGGACGACATGATGAGATGGTCGATGTGTTGTCGGCGCTGGAAACCAATGGTCCGTACGTAGGAGGAAGTTGTGGTGTGCCGTTCGGAGCTCAGCGAATTGCTCCTGGACAAGGGTCCACGTCACACACCCGTACAGCAGTGTCTCCATCACCTCGCGGCCTTTAGCATGCGCACCTAGTCTTTAGAGTGAGCGGGGCATCCTCCATATCATACAACTCCCGCTTGAACCGATCAGCACCCCCAACACTCTGATTAACAACAATCTTTTCTTACGATAGATTGAGACTGGAGACAAGCAACGCGGATGATACTCAATCGATTGCGATACTACTGGTAACACATTGGACAAAACTTGCTCGATAATAATGCGGCCCTTTCTCAACACCTTATTTTTTAGTAAGACCGGAGACTAGCAACGCGAATGTTACTCATTCGATTGCGATACTAACACAATAGACACACACTTCCTGAATTCTACAGCCTCAGATTGTGTTCCCCTCATACGGGATGTATATCCTACATGAGGACAAATAAAATCCGTAAGTACGCGCGATCGAAGTATTACACTCAGCTAGCAAAGATGAGCTTCGACGAAATCCTCGAGCTCACAGCTGTTGTTTTTTTATATATTTTTAATATATTATGGGTGAAACACACTTTGTAGCAGAAGTGTTTGTGCCCGAGTATTACTGACTACCCTGGTATTTGTTTACATTACATACGAAAGCGACGTATGTTAAGAGTCTGATATTTAAGACCTTGAGGCTGAGATTTTGGGGAAAAAACAAGGATGCGACCTTTTCGTACTGAAAATAGTTTGAACACATCCAGTCTCCCATAATAAATCCAGTCTGGCTCGGTCTGGCCAAAAATAAGAAAGTCTTAACATCTGTCGCGTACTGCTGTATAATCCTCAACTAACTGTGATGACTACAACAGCGTGCAGTAATCCCAGTCCCTCTGTATAAATACATGGAAAAAATTGCAGCTGCTGCTCGGAGAGAGCTCGACAGCTTTTCTTAGACGTAGATTTTTGCCCTTTCGCAATAACTGGCGATGATGTCCACCCGGCGACACGCAACTCCCTCATCGTGCTCGCCGACCCCTGCTCTGCCTACTCTGCCAAGGGCGGTCTCGGCCGTGCCCAACTCATGTCTCACGGGGCTGCGATTTTTCCAGGATTCCATGCCCTTTTTGTCACTTGCGTGCACATATCATACCAACCAGTACATGCTTTTTTGTTCTACACGCAAACCGCATTATTCAAGATTCCGTTTTTTTATGTAGACGACCAACCCGGAATTGTATCGTACCGGCTCCTTTTACTGCGGATATACACGTACGTATTGTATGTACGAGTACCAGTACCGCTGCAAGCAGTAACAGCGTATCATATACCAGGTAACTTTTAATATGCGATGATATCTGTACACAGTATTCATACGTGCGTGGTATTCAGCAGTACGACAGTGGTCGGTGTGTGCCTGGATATGGTACCGGGCAGGGCCTCGCGTGCACTCGCGGGCGCGGACATGCGGGCGGTGGGCGCTGCAGCAACGTTTATCAAGAATATGGAGAGCGCACATACAAAACGCACACGCTCTTTTTTTTTTACACGCAACTACTGCTGTACATGCATAATCAAAGATTCAATCATCGTGCTCGTCGAGACCCGTGCTCTGCCTACTCTGCCAGGGGCGGTCTCGGCCGTGCCCAACTCATGTCTCACGGGGCCGCAATTTTTCCAGGATTCCATGCCCTTTTAGTCACGTGCATATGCCATACCAACCAGTACATGATTTTTTGTTCTATACGCAAACCGCACTATGCAAGATTCCGTTTTTTTATGTAGACGACCAACCCGGAATTTTATCGTACCGGCTCCTTTTACTGCGGATATACACGTACGTATTGTATGTACGAGTACCAGTACCGCTGCAAGCAGTAACAGAGTATCATATACCAGGTAATTTTTTAAATGCGATGATATCTGTACAGTATTCATGCGTGCGTGGTATTCAGCAGTATGATAGTGGTCGGTGTGTGCCTGGATATAGTACCGGGCAGGGCCTCGCGTGCGCTCGCGAGCGTGGACATGCGGGCGGTGGGCGCTGCAGCAACGTTTACCAAGAATATGGTGATGGAGAGCGCACATACAAAACACACACACTCTTTTTTTTCACACGCAACTATTTCTGTACATGTATATACCCGTACGTACGTACGTACGTACGTATCATAACACCTCAGTACCATAGGGTGATATTTCGAGGAAAATAGAGAAATTCGGAGTCCGTTATTTGAATAGTGTAGAAAGCACCCTCTCGCAAATACCAAACTAGCCTGGACCATATTCCTTGTTTCTTATTAGGTGTCCTGTACTGTACTACTGCTGTACACCCCTTGGCAGTAAAGAGTCGCTTTGTTCGCCCTAAGCTTAGCTACCAATCTACCTCACTCAGTAGGCTACTCCTCGCCGTTACGGGCATTGCGCGTAGCCGCAGGCGGGCGTCAGCCCGCCGCGGCGAAGCCCCCCTTGTATACATATATAATTTCATGTTGGTTCAACCCGCAAACTCCCAAGGTAAATAATTTTAATTCCGGGCCGGCCTCAGTATCGGAATCTCGGCACCTAAATATCTCGAGGAATTTTTCATTTCGTCGGGCGCTCTCTTCGAGGGTCGGCTCCGGCGCCCCTCGTCCTTCGTCCCCCCTGCTTGCCTCGCCGAGAACGCGTTCGGGGGCAGAGAGAGATAAGCGAGAAGTAGGCACAATCTTGGATCTTGGGTGGCATGTTATCATTTCTTCGAATCTTAACAAGGGGGGGGGGGTAGTCACAAACACAAGAGGTGGCTTTTTAAAATAACTGGAGTAGTATCATACAGGAGTCATATTTTGTCAGCCTTTTGCATCGCCTGCTTCGAAGAGCCCAGGTCCATGTTGCTTCGCAGGGCATATCCTCGAGTGAGAGAGTCCACGGTGTAGATGTTCTCTACATTTCACAGTGCTGCTGTGGCGAGAGGGTCGACTTGAAGAAGTTTGTTCGAGAATGTATGCATGTACGCGAGGAGGGTACACGTATGTATGCAAGAGCGAGTAAGAGCATTGTCATTTAGATCTACTACTACTGCTGTACACACCACTGCTGCTGCTGCTGTGGTGGCACACAGACAGGCAGTGTCGACAGCAATCAGTTCCACAGGAGTACGAGTAGTGTGGCTCAAATAATTGTTTTCCTCGGATGAATTATTAGTATTCCATTTTTTTATGTCGTGCTGCAGCTTAAAAATACTATAAATAATATGCACTCGGTTTGTTTTCAGAGTCCACACGCAAGTTGCTGCAGAGTGCGGCTTTTTATGTTCTGTACTTTTTAAAAAATACGACAGCAGTTGTGAGTCTTATCCGATTTAATGTACCTTTAATGTACCAGGTATTGTAAAGGGAATAATGTACGTACCAAGTATGCATTAAATTAGGTACGTACACAGCTTCAAAAATAGGTACTGGCTGTACAGCCAGCAGTAAGCTCGAGCATTTTGTAGGAGTACGAGCACATACTGTACTTTGAATATGTAGAAGTACGAGTACTCACGCCCTGCTCTACAATGCTATGCAGGGCTAAAAGTACTGCTGTTCTGTGTCTCTCATCACGGCTTTTACACCCTGCTGTACTTTTTGTGTGGTTTCCATTCGCGTGTTGCAGCTACTTATTCTACTGCTCTGTACTTCGAGCTGGGCCAGCCATAAAACGGTTTAAAAGTCGGATTGGCGATTCCCCCATCAATTAAAAGAATTTGGGCTTGATTTTTGGACACGGGGTAGCACACGCACTCATCGACTCATTGACCTTCAGCCCTACGTAAAGTTTGTTTTTCTCCTTCCAAGAGATATGACCGATCCAACCACCCGAAAAAATACGAAAGCGACCAAAACTGGTAGAACAAAAAAAAAGTAGGGCCGACAGTGAATGCTTTAAAACTTGAAATTCAAATCCGGGGTTATAAAATATGGTGCAGTTCTCAAAATTGAGCTGAGCATCGCAGAAATGGCCTTTTTTTCGTATAGACGTGTTCAATTGGTAACAATCCCTCTGAAATAAGTTATTTTGCTGCAGCCTGTATCAGGTACCAGAGACAGCAACATATCTACGCAAATAAATGCACACTCGCACCCGTGTGTGGTTGTACCATACGCCTCTTCTAGGTAGTTTATTTGGTTGTTTTGTCGACGCACGCCATATGGATGCGGCCGACTAACAAACTCTGCACGGCACGAGTAGTATCACACAGACCCAGCCCCACTATAGGTAGACACGTGAAACCCATGGTGTCTACAACGGTGTACACACAACCCTGTAACTTATCCTTCCATTTGATAATTCATTCCCTCCGGGTCCCTGCAAGCGGTACTTTGTACTTGGCACTTGGCGCCCTAGATCATTATCTACCAGATGTCATGTGTCATGCTTTCGTGCAGGAACACGATGTCTGCTACCCGCTCCCCACCCAGGCGGTTCCGGTGCTTCGTGACCACGCGTCCGCCTACTGAGAGTACACGCTCGGACGCAGCAGAGACGTGTGGCGTGTGACCCTCGGCGTGCGCGCGTATATCTACCACCTATCCGCTACTTGGTTGGGCCGCACAAAAAAGGCGTTACATGACGCAAACGCCTCTTTTTGTGTCTGAAAATATCTACTTATCACGAAATTTCACTTGATTTGATATATCATGATAAGTTGATTTATATCAATTTATCAGCGTTGTGTTGATGCGATACTTGATATTATATCAACTCAACTTATATCAACATATCACGCGTGATATTTTTGTTCATACACAACCCTAATGGGGAGTCGGTTTTGAGTAAGGCCATTTCCTATGCGGTTCGATTTTTGAACTTCAGATTAGGGTCCGATCGATTTTCAGCGACTTAGTTCGAAAATCGTAACAATCTTCCTATGCGAGAAAAACGTATTTATTGTACGTGCATTTGAGCAAACGGCGAGACCAACTGCTGTTGTTGTGGTCTGGCGCCGCAAAGAGACGCGCCGAGTGCGCTGCACTGGGGATAGGACCCAAGCGTCCGAAGCCACGCTGCCTGCCTCTGGTCTGGCGGCGATGTGCCGAGTGCGCTGGAGTCGACCTGCCTTGGTATTTTGTATTTTGACACAACGAAGCATCCGAGCCCAGCGCGTTGACTGGCTGACTGCTGCTACTGCTGCTGCTGTAAGTCTACGAGTACGGAGAGGTGCGCGCCGAGTGCGCTTCCCTTCGTCTCTAGGCCCGAGCCCACGCCAGCCAACTGTAGTCTGGCGACGGAGAGACGCACCGATCGCCGGCTGCGCGTCGGGCTTGAAGCAACGTCGCTGTGTCACCATCCAACTCGTCGATCGTTCTGATGCTGCTGCTGCTGCTTGCTTGCTGCGTGGATAACATCTTGAATTTAGAGATGTTTATGTACGCCGCTGTCAAACGTGTTCTGTGTAACCACGTGCCTATACCATGGGTCGTCAAGGAGAGAGTCGTAGATAATGTACTCGAACCACCACGTTACCAACTATACACACCAGGTAGGCCAATACCGTTCTTGTCAGAGGCCACACCACATATAAACCACACACAGGAGGTAAGCCGCACCAGAGTTGTCACCGCCTGCACCCCTCACATATATACGAGCAGTTTCATTGTATCAAAGCCCGGGTCGTATCATTATCATCATCGACTGCCTCTCGGGGCAGCTCCATCTCTCCATTCACGAGGCATACTAAATAATGCCTCGATACATAATATGAAACCCCACAATACATGAAACCCCCAAGATCGGAAAACCTGTTGTATCAAGCTACCGCATACCACGAACAAGAGACCATGCTATTTTTCGATTTGAAAAACTGATGACCCAGTCGTCGGATTTTGGGCCAAAATATGACGACTTGGGCCATCGGATTCTCAAATCGAAAAAATCCGTCAGATTTTGCACAATCGGACTGCATAAGCAGATGCTTTCGTTTTTGAAATCGAAAAATACAAATCTGAAGCTCGAAATCGAACCGCATAGGAAACGGCCTAAGAGGCACTTTTCGTGATGAAAAGGGCCTCGGATCGATCCGGCTCCTGAAACAAACATGTTGCCCATGACCTACGTACGCCATCTAAAACTGATCACGGGGAGTACTCGTAGGTCTGAGCGTTTTTTTTTTTTTTTTTATATACCCCATTTATTATCCTCGCCCTTCTTTTTCTCTCTCCCTCTTTAGTCGTAACTCTCCGGGGTCACTTTAAGTAGTAATTAGGCTCTTCTCCTCCATCCTCACTGCGGTACGTGCAGTGCATTTTTTCATCCCGAAAATATTTCAGCGCTTTCTTCCCTCGTTGACTCGCGTCGAATTCCGCCTATCCACGCCACGAAGGTGCTCTCAGCAATTGGTTCCTTTTTTATTTTTGCAATGAAGTCAAAATCTCACCCCGGTGGGATTTGAACTCGGGTACCAATGCTATAATAGTAGCTTTTGAAGCTGACCACTACAGTAGACTACCGGGGCGACCGGTCATTTTTATTTTTTATTTTTTTCCATACCTTTTATTATCTTCGCCCTTCCTTTCTCTCTCCTTCCTGGTCGTAACTCAGATCTGGGGTCACAAGGTAGGCTCCTCTCCCTCCTCCCCCACTACGGTTCGTGCCTTGCATTTTTATCGCGAGAAGACGTCAGCCCTTTCTTCCCTCGTCGACTCTCATCGAATTGTGCCTACCCACGCTACTACTAATAGGAGCTCTCAGCAGTTGCTTCCGTTTTCTTGGGGTTTTTTTTGCTTTAGCCAAAATCAGGTACACCTGGTCACTTTGGTGCCAAAAACAGGTAGTACACTAAAACCAAGTACAAATCACACGCTAGGACACCTCTCATTGGCCAGCCTCACATCGTACCTGATTTTGGCATGAAATGGTCAGGTACACCTGGATTTGTCTACTTTGGTTAGCTTTCAACTGATTTTGGCGAATTTTGAGCCAATCAAAGGCCATGCGTACACTGTCTCCTATACGCCCGACGACGAAGACATCACACTACGTACATACGACCCGCCACAACGACTACAGAACGTATAATACGCGCGCATACAGCACAATGGACCTGTTGTAATATACCAGGTATTACGTACTGCTGCTTGCTGACACGGTACGGAAAGCGAGCAGTTCAGTCTCAAATTAACTCGATGTTTTGTTCGTATGCTATCAATGTGGCTACGACTAATACATACGTGCTTGGTACAAGAATACGGAAATACACGTCGTAGGAGTGAGTGTGATCACGAAACCAATGAAAGCATACGACAGATATTAATACCCGTACTGAAAATAACATACAACATTTATCAAGAGTTTGCAGGATACACACATTCGCTATCATTCTGCTGTTCAGGCGCAAATTCAAAAGTATGTTTGATTATTTCTCACAGCCAAAAAGTCCTGAAAAACACCGTTCGTGGCGTGCGTTTTTTACTTGGTTTTAGTATATACCTGATTTTGGCTCAAATGGATCAGGTATACCTGATTTTGGCAGTTGCCCTTTTTTTTGCTATTGAACTGAAAAGTCCGACCCACGTGGGGTTTAAACTCCGTAAATCAACTCTTAAAAGCGTTCGAGGGTACCACTAGACCATCGGGGCGACCGACTTCATGAAAGGTAGAAATTATACCTGAAGTAGTGTTGCAACTCATTTTTTTTTCAAGACTGCAGTGCTCTTAAAAAAAAATTGCCCTTAAGGGTCCCTTAAGGGTCCCTTAAAAAATCGTGCTCAGCGGCAAGCGCTACACAAAAGCCTACGTACCAGGTACGTGTCTAAAGGGCTATGAGGCTATGGTATGGTGTGCTCAACGTTGTTCAAGGATGGTGTTACAATACGTACGTATGGTTCTAAGCCTTGCATTACGAGAGTACATAACATATACCTGGTACCAGGTATATGTATAATGCATACATAGACATACTTACTTTTGTCTATCTGAGGGATCCCTCATCCCTGCACTCTCAGAGCTCCCACTTCGACACCGCCTCCTTTCCATTTACTTGATTAATTGCCGGAGCTTGCCTCCCTGTCTTTGTTTCCTATCATTTTTTGTTCGCGAGAGCCTTTTTATTTCTCGGTTTTGGGTTCGTGAGAGCACGGCAGCGCGGGCGAGCCCGGCACCATCGCGGGTAGGGGAGGGCGCCGGCCAGTAGAGGGGGGGACGGAAGGGGCGCGGTCACCTTTTTCGTGGCTAGGCGTGGTGTGTCCATCGAGACACGAGGGAAGCATGAAAGGGCTTTGTCTGCGTTGCTACTGGTGGTGCGAATCCACTATGTCCAAAATTATAAGGATCGTTTCTTCGTGTAAAATAATATTCAAGCGGTGCTTATTTTTCAACCCAATAGTATTCACAGAGAGATCTGGAGAGACAGCCAGGTGGTTTGAACACCATAATGCTCGAGCGGGCGAACGAGGGCCACGGTGAGCACCGGGCTTGACGTGAGGCGGGCCACGGGGCTCACTGGGGCAGAGAGGCAGTAGAGCTCGACCCGGACCGAATCGATGGCGAGGTGATCGCGGGGGGGCGGGTAGCATTGAGGGTGACAGAACGTGTGACAGTCGTTTTAACTTTTTTGTTTTTTGAGCGGCGCAATCACGATATGTCATTTGGAGTATTCGTGTTTCGTGTGTGATTCGAGATGTACATGATTTGTTTTTTTTCGTTTTTGTTTCTCGCTCCTGCCTCATGTGGCTTTGTTCTTTGTTCGAGGATATACGAGTACGAGTACGACGAGTACGAGTACGTTTACCCGTACGTACATGTACGTCTTTCTATCAGTTTCATTGTTTTTCGTACTTCACAACTTGACGATATTACAAGTACATACAAAGTAGAAAGTACCATTACTACTGCTGTTGTTGCTGTACTACCACACATGATTACGACAAATGCACGAATCACACCCACCCACAGCAGGCAGTGCAGCGCCGTGCTGTGACCGAGCCGTGTTGCATCCCGAGCATGTTTTGCATGCATGTCAAGTCCGCCTTTTCTTCGCTGCACCATGAACCTCTTGGCATTTTCAAGTCGGTGCTTGCACTACATCATGAGCCTCTTCTGCCCCTTTCCTTGCGCGAGCGTAGCGGGCGGCGTCAGCCGCCCGCGGAGCGGAGCCCTTGTACCTGGTACTGGTATGTACGTATCATATAATATCATACCATACGTGGGTGTTTCTTGTTGTGGCCCCGTACTGCTCTATACTATACTCTGTATACTGGTTATATTTAAAAAAAATGAAAAACAACAGCTGTGAGCTCGAGGATTTCGTCGAAGCTCATCTTTGCTAGCTGAGTGTATATATATATGCTCGGTGCATCTGTGCATGCACGCGTGCACGCAGGTAAGGAAAACACGAGAAACGAGGCGGTAGTTTATATATACTTCGAGTACGAGTGCTTGTTGCCGGTGTACCGCATATGTATTTATTGTACATTGAATTCTCCGGTCCTTGGACCGGAGACTCAGAAAGCATAATCCCAAAAGTGTTCCCGATTTTCAAGAGAATAGGCGTGACAAAAGTGGCCCCAGTTTTCAAGTCAATCAGCGTGACAAAAGTGGCCCCAGTTTTCAAGTCAATCAGCGTGACAGAAAAGTGACCCCCTCACACCACACCACGGGTACCCCCTTGTCCCCTCGACCCTCAAAGCCCGTTCTTGGCTTACAGCAGCGGCGTCGCGACAGTTTTTGCACGCCTAGACAGCCAAGCACACACCATGGGCCTCGGCGGAGTATCAGCAACAGAGGTGGGGTGTGTGCGACACGCCGAGGACAACAGCGTGAACAGAGCAGATCAGCACGCAAAGACGCCGAGCACTGAGTGACCTTGGGGAGTTCCACATCTGTGATGAATATTGTTTGCGCAGGGGGAAGGGGGGTTGTGATGATCTGGGAACTGCGAAGGTCGCGCGGGTATGACTACATGGCATGCAACGCCTCGCCACGTGTATGAGTACATGTCACAGCAGCAGCAGCAGCACAACAGCAGTAGTACAGTACAGGACACCTAATAAGAAACAAGGAATATGGTCCAGGCTCGATTTGGTGTTTGCGAGAGGGTGCTTTCTACACTAATTTCAAGATAACGACTCCCGAATTTCTTATTTTCCTCGAAATCCTCATTAGCCTGTTTCTTATTAGGTGTCCTCCTGTACTGCTGTACGTCAACGCTCGGATGCTTCGTTATGTCAAAATACATAATAATACCAAGACAGGTCGACTCGAGCGCACTCGGCGCGTCGCCGCCAGACCAGAGGCAGCCAGCGTGGCTTCGGACGCTTGGGTTCTTCGCCTAGTACAGCGCACTTGGCGCGTCTCTTCGCGGCGCAAAACCACAACAACAACAGCAGCCCGTTTATTGAAACATCTGCACGTATATACGACAAGTCCACCTGTCTTGGTACTTTGTATTTTGACACAACGAAGCATCCAAGCGCCGAGCGTTGACTGGCTGTATATGTACTGCTACTGCTGCTGCTGCTGCTGTAAAGTCTACGAGTACGGAGAGGCGCGCGCCCAGTGCGCTTCCCTTCGTCTCTAGGCCCGAGGCCGCGCCAGCCGGCTGTAGTGTGGCGCTGGCGTATAGCACACAGACACAGGCAGAGCACACCAATACCTGAGGCAGTTCAAACGCTGCTTATTTTATGCCAACAACAATGAGCAGTAGAGGCAGGTAGAGGGCAGGTATCCAGACCGCTCGGTATCATAGCTGCTGCATTGCACATACAGCTCTGTCCCGAAATATAGGAACTTTTTAATGTAGTTACGTATTAATTTCAATACATTTCTTATATTTCGGGACGGAGTGGTACCAAGAAGAGCGTAGAGACAAGGAAGAATCAGACACCGCATCACCTCCAAATACAACGTGCATAGTAGTAGGAATGGCTGCGGTAATAACCACACCTCCCCCGATAAAAACACAAAAGCTTGACCCACGTCAAGAAGTCAGTCGCTGTGCTGAGTGTTCTCTCCTCCCGCGTGCATGTGACATCCACCCTCCGAGAGAGCCTATCTGACGAGCAAAGCTCATGCCTGATGATGGCACCGCTACTTTATACGCACCTGGTATTTTATCGCACTGCATCTATCTGCGTACCGTATCTGCGTACAGCGTATCCGAGAGATTATTTTACGTTTTTGGCAGATTTTCCAGGTGCGTACGTATGTTTGTTCATTGTGCGTGCGGATCACTTTGATTGCACGTATTATTTTTTTCGGATCATACGGTCCGGACCGCCCACCCAAAATGCAAGTGATTTCATTTCCCAACTATCATTTTCACACCCTCCCCAGCCGCTCATTGGTCGTGCGCTGTACGGCCTTCTCATGTTCGTGATGCCTCTTCAGTTTAACAGTTACATGACGATTCAGGATTTTATGTGTTGAGGATTATGTGGATCTTGACGACTGGGTGCATATATATGTGACGACGCACACTGTCACTTCCTGCTATTCGTACCCCTAATAAACGACTTGAATCATCAAACCATCGCTTGTCTCTGGGTGTGTTTTGACTATCTTGCTTGGAGCTGACGAACACCGCAAAGAGGAGGCGTCGTTTGCGGATGGTCATCTCAACGCTCACGCATTGTGCCTTCTTGAGAGCCTTGGCGGACGACATGATAAGATGGTCGATGCGTTGTCGGCGATGGAAACTAATGGTCCGTACGTATGAGGAAGTTGTGGTGTGCCGTTCGGAGCTCAGCAAAGTGCTCCTGGACAAGGGTCCACGTCACACACCTGTACAGCAGTGTCTCCATCACCTCGCGGCCTTTAGCATGCGCACATTTAGAGTAAACGGGACATCCTCCATATCATACAGCTCCCGCTTGAACCGATCAGCACCTCCAACACTCTGATTAACAACAATCTTCTCTTACGATAGATTGAGACTGGAGACAAGCAACGCGGATGATACTCAATCGATTGCGATACTACTGGTAACACATTGGACAAAACTTGCTCGATAATAATGCGGCCCTTTCTCAACACCTTTTTTTTAGTAAGACCGGAGACTAGCAACGCGAATGTTACTCATTCGATTGCGATACTAACACAATAAAGCATAAGTGCAAGTATTGCACTACTTCAGAGTTCAGCGCGGAAGGAGTTGAACCCCGAGAGTCCTTGCAACAAAGAGTTTCAATACGTACGACCTTCACGGGTCACTTGCTGAAAAGTGGAAAGAAAGAAAGGAAAAGGAACGGTACGTAGGTATTAATAGTAGGCAGAGGCAGTGTGTGAGCGTGTACATATCAATGCAAATGCTTGTTCATACGCGTTACATACAAATGCTTGTATCAAATACCAAGTATCATAAATACTACGAATTGGAGTTAAGACTTTTAGCCAAATCTGCAGTAGTAACGCTAACCCTACATATTGTTAATGGTATGTGTGAGAGGCTCTACAGCATCAGCTGTACGTAGTCTATATACAGCCAATGGGGCTAGAGTTGCTGTACCAACGTGGTTGGAATTGAAGGTATTTCGAACAGCTAGAAATTGTATCAAGGGAGCAATATGCGACGTCTTGTTTTGTTTTGGGGACACTACCTCAACCCTTGCACATTGTGCGCGCCCGTGCGTGTGTATGATACCTTCGTGCAGCATCACCCAATTGCGTTGGGAAACGGGACCGGTGGTTCCGCAAGAGCTGCAGCAGAGCTTGAGTGCGAGAGAAATGGAGTTGTTCAACAAGTACGATCGAATTCTCACGAATTTCACGCAGGTAAAGCCGGTGGATCGGCTTGGCGCAATTTGAATGTCCCAAAGGTCCAAACGTGGAATTGGGCCGCTTGTTGCTACACGTTGGCGGTTGTTGCTGCACGTTGACGACTGTTCCTACAGCAAAACATAATCGCAAACTTAGGGCAGGGATCCTTGTGAGCTACCTTCCGACGCGGACTGATTTGTTGTGCAACATGTTTGTTCTATATAGGGAGCTCTGGAAAAGTAAGTTGCAGTAGATGCCGAATGTTTTTGATGATACGGCACCCACACCCAAAGAGACAAAAACCACATATTTATACACCTGCATAACTGTACCCCCCAATGTCTCATAGTTTGAACATGGCGACAGCAGCGGTTGCTCCAACTCTCAGTTGTCAGCGTGATGCGAGCTACCTGGTATGCAGGTAGTTATCGGCGCTGTTGCTATACGTAGAGCTATGTATAGCGCGCTCATGCCTTTGATTTATGTTGTGACGTAGCCAGTCCTTGTGAATCTGAGCTGCCAGTTGAAATCTTGCATACCCTCACGCCGGACATGCCTTACTAATAGAAGCCGCGCAGTCTCTAGTCTACGATAGAATGATAGGTGGTTAGGACTTAGGACATGAGTTAATGTTCTCGGTAATCTGTAGTATGTACAGGGGAAGCTGACGTGTGTATGTGCAAGTCGCAGTCCTTTTAACGATTTCTGCCGACGTGGCTTGTGTTGAGTTGTACCTGGCACATAACAGAACCGTGCGGAATGCGGCCGCGATGGTACGAGTGATGTCACCGTCACCGCTAGAACGCAAGTCGACGAAGCGATAACCAAAAACATGTGTACTCGTTACCCCGGCGTAACATTTTTTTTGTGTAGAGCACCATAGGAACATTAACAGTGGTAGAAGAGGCAGCTGCCTGCTTTGAAGACGCCCTGCATGAAGCTCAATGGCGGGAGCACGCGAGAGCGGGTGAGCTGTCCTGATGCTGATCCGTACGATCGATTTGTTGGATGGGGAAAAAATGAGTATACGCGTCCGAAATATTCATACTTCTGTAGTTTCTGGTACATGTGACAACTAGAATTGACGTTTGCGGCATAGCACAATGTAACGGTAGCTATGGGGGTAGAATGATTGACGTTGGTGTGTGTACTCTGTACATTGCTTCGCACTCGGCGGGCACACGCAGTTGTACACAAAGCGAGACTGCTATTAATAACCATCCTCCCTCCACAGCAGCGCTGGTGTCATGGCCCATCTGAGGAGATCCAGTGAACGCTGGCCACTCTTGTCCTTCCTAATTTCCAGGGCTTGAACTTGGATCTGACAGCAGACCTACAACCGCCTAAGGAGCTGCACGTGGAGGTCAGGGTCCTCAACGACTGCGGGGAAATAATGACAGATCACGTAAGACCACACGGGGGGCAAATATCGGCAAATACCTGTCGGTTGACACACGCCATACCCATCGCATAAGCGGTTCATGCCTGAACCGCATCGTGCCATGAGGATGTATCATTCATGTGCTTTATTTCTAGTGAGTTCAGCTCTGATAGTTTCGTAGGCAACAGCTGGCTGCGCCTCACTTTAACACTGCTTCCGTCGTTATGTTCGGGCAGGGGTCTGTGAAGCTTGACCGAGGAAGCACCCACCTGTTGCGAAGATCTGACGTGGAGCATCTTGTTCGACAAGGCCTGCTCCAAGAACTGGAGAATGAGTCAACATGATTCTCGCCAAACAAACAGTTGGTTTTTTGTGCAGTATGCTTGGGGTTGGTATTGCATTGGCGCGAGTTTTTTGCTTTATGTGGATGAGAAAACTGCGGGCACGACTTTGTCACCGCAATGCTATTATTGCTATTAGTAGAAGGGGGTTCTACAAGACTTAAGTTCGGCGGGACACAACAGATGGGGGGCGTGCGAAGCGAATGTGGTGGTGCCGGTATTGGTTGTCTGACTTCTTGTCCGGGCACCGAGATAAAACATTTTGGGCGGAAACAGACACGTTGACATTTTGATGCACAGCGTACGTCGACGCTCATGACATGTACACGAGACGAAGCAAGAATTGAAGCACCTTCTGCAAGCCTGTCTACTCGAATGGTGACCATGTAGAGTCCGCGTATCACTCTTATTGTGTTGTGATTGTAGTCGATGGTTAACAGTAGAATTTAATAAGACCGTGCTTGGCCGAGTGGCAGCAATTTCCAGTGCGGGTTATCGAGTCCTGACTGGTTGTTTTGCTCTATTTTGCACTGACGGGGTGCGTTGGGTATGTTTGTAATATGCGAACGCTAAAGTATGACCGGAGAGAACTCTGCACAAGGCTCAGGGATGATAATCGCGTATAGGTCAGGTTGTACGAGTGTAGGGTACTGGTATTTTTTTTTTTCGTGCCGCTGTCGGACTCGCCCATGACTTTTATCAGACCCTACGTACTTGTTTCACGCTGGACCCCTGTCATCCAAACGAAACAAAAGACCCCGGGCATCGAGTATTTCAAAAGGCGCATGCTGTTATTAGTGGTTACGAACTCAAATAACCCTAACATGTTTTGCAACAATATGTTTCGAGCGAACGCGAAGAGCTATTCATGGTCTCTTTTACGATTTTCCATCGAGAAAACCCTCTTCACAACGGCGTCTTTGGCGGCGAACATATATAGGGTGCCCAATATCTGGTAACGACGGCATTCTGTTACAATTTTTGTGTGCGTCTGATCATTACTATGCGTATTTCTAAGAACAGGACTATTAACTATTAATAGAGACTATCGTTGCCGTCGTCGGGAATGCAGCAACACTAAACCAAAGAGGTGCCTCCCACCTACAGCCCGTGGTCAGTACAAAAAAATAGCACGATGGTATCGCTTTTTTTTTTTTTTACATGTACCCCGGCCTGCTATACCTGGTATGATACTACACACTTACATGTTGCCCTTGATCCTACACCTACTCCAGTATATGTTGGTAGTGCAGTAGTTACACGCACTCTCTCATCTACCACCTCACAATGTTCGAATCCTAAGCCGCATCCAGGCTCCATGGGTGTGGGTCTGTCATCCCGCCCCTCCCCGCTCTTTTCTTCTGGCCTCTTGGCGACCCCACAGTTGGAGTTTGAAGCGGGACACTCTTCGCGAGAAAATAGTGACCTGCGTGCTTTTCTTATTAATAGTAGACGATCTGCAATTAATAATACCCGAGGGTATGCCGGGGAAACTACTTCCAGCTGCTTGTAGCATACTATACGAGGTACTACAGACAGTCGCTCGTGTTTCCTTCGTCGCCGTGTGTGTATGGTCCACCCCTTCCACCCAACAAGATACCACCAAAAGTCTTAAGTCGCAGTCTGCTACAATAGGATAGTTCGCCCTGACTTTTAAAACATATTGTTGGTGTTGCTCTCACATTGCACCACCGCTATCAGGCGGTGTCCAGGACAGACCCCAAGAACTTTGGAGTGGAAGATTACCTCAGGAGGGAAAATAAGCAGAAAATAAACAGAAAGTAACTGAAACAAATCGTATACCTCAGACAGAAATAAAAGTGAGATCAGCCTACATTTGTACTACAGTACGAGTCGCAACAGAAACCGAGTAACATCATAATACCCACAAGATTAAAAAATAGACTTCGAAATCGAAAGGGGAAGAAAGAGAAGAAAACAAAAAATAATAAAAGCAAGAAAGCAAGAGAAAGAGAAAACAAGGAAGAAATAGGAAAAAGGGATACGCGGGAACAAAATAAGCGAAAGGTGGGCACTGGGGCCTATCTATACAAAGGCAACATATGTCCGGGCAGCACTTTGCTATAACTACTTGGGTCTCGACAGGGGGGGTGCATCATGACGATGCTGGCGACTCCCAGGCGTCAGTCTGTTAGGCAGACCACTTCCCCCCCCCTTTCCCCCCTCGCCCCCCATCACCCCCACCCCCCCCCTCTCCTCCCGCGTGCGTGTATGGGCATCAAAAAGGTAAAGAGTCGCGGTTGCAAACAAACGCCTTGAGTCGCTCTGCCGTTGCCTCCTCCTCATCCTTGTGTCATTTCGCATGCAGACCTCCACCCCTTCCTCGGCCCGTCGGGACCATCTGCCGATCATCTGTGCCGCCTCGCGCCACCGTTTAAACTTGATGCCGAGCGCCTTAAGGTCCTCCTCAAGGCCCTTGGTCCAGTCCCATTCCTGCCCCCCGGAGTAGCCCGTACCCCGGAACACCTCCCTATACACCGCCCTCGTCGACAAGCGCTCCTCTTCCATGCGTGCCACAAAGCCCGCGAACAATAGTATCCTTCGTCTGCGTACCGTCGTCTCAACGCTTCCGGAGTCTGTTGGTCTGAGAAGCGTGTTGGCATAGGATAGGATATAGGATGTATGTATGTGGTCTTCGCGCTTTATTTCCCACCAGCCGAGGCATCGGAGGACCATTTCTTTTTTTTTTTCCATCCCATTCATTATCTTCGCACTTCCGTCTTTCTCCCTCCCTAGTCGCAACTCAGATCCGGGGTCACAAAGTAGGCTCCTCTCCCTCCTCCCCCACTACGGTTCTTGCCTTGCATTTTTATCGCGAGAAGATTTCAGCACTTTCTTCCCTCGTCAACTCTCGTCGAATTTTGCTTACCCACGCTATAATATGCGCTCTCGACAGTCGGTGTCATTTGAGAATAAAAACCTCCATGGGGAGAATCGAACCCTCGACATCCGGCCCTACAGGCTTCGTGGCTACCAGTTAGACCACCGGGGCGACCGGCTATCTGGTGGAGGACCACCCGTATAGCCTGTCGCAATCAGCCTTGCTCGGGCTCCACATGACGCACCGGTAGAGTAGCGTGTCGATGACCTCGGCTTTCAGCATCCAAACCTTCAGGCGTAAACGCACACCCGGACGGTCATATATTTCCATGTTATACCGCCCGAAGCATGCCCATCCATCCATCCATTCATCCAAGTACAAGTATAAGTCCTTAGTATGTTGGACTCCGACGCAGCAAGCATGAACGAGGACAGCAAAGAAAGGTGATATATCTGCTCATGGGTATACTCTGCGGTCAAGCAATTGGCGTCTCACGGCGCTCAATGATATTTGTGTGGGTGTCGTCTCTTCACATTAAATCGCGTTCTTTCTACGGCAGTGGGGTGTACCCCACTGCACCTATTATATGTAGCTACATCACGGACGAAGCAACACGAAAAGGCAAAAAGTAAGAAAGGAGAAAAAGGAAAGATAAATTGTACTCAATCATGGCGGGTCTTTGTTTGTTTGTTTGTTTGTTTTTGTGCTGGGCGGAGCCCCTGGAAGGTTTTTCGCTATTAATAGTGTACGTTTGGTGTGGAAGACACAATGACTGAGTGGGTTGGTGCCTCGGGCCTTCACGGAACGGAGAACGGAGAGTGACAATCCCTCTAAGGGTCTTGGGGTGATGACCTTGAACTTGTGTGTAACGAGGTGGTACTACTATTAATACCTGTACTATCCATCATATAAATACCACCTGTGGTAGATGGGAAGGTGACCTGGTATCCACCTCTGTTTATAATTATCAAACAGCCGGAAACAAGATCCTTCTCTTTTTTTTAAAGATTTTTGCTGGTGGTTCTCAGGATTTTGCCGGGTGGTGCTGGTTCGCTGGCCCCTGTCTGGAATAAATATGTGGCTCTATAGAAACCCCTCATGTCATCAGAGTGTGCTGTACATCGACACAGCACACAGCAGTACGTAGTACACAGCAGTTGCGGTCCTCATTCAACAATGAGTATAAAAGACGGATGGTTCTCGGAGTCCGAGGTGCTTTGGCCGGGCCAGAAGTTTTCGCTCGAGGTAACGATGTGTGTCCTACTTTTACTGTACCAGGTAATCTATGTCTCTCATGTCCATAAAATTCCGTTATGGAAACGAACACCCAGCAGCAGCAACAGCACCCAGCAGCAGCAACAGCAGTGGTAGTGCATATGCTCTATAATAGTCGCGAAATGGGCAACCTGGACACGGAGAAGACGTATCGACAAAGTGACGAGGGCTTGTACATGGAGAATTCTCCACGCGTTATTTGATTATCAGGTACAGCAGCAGTATTTGATTATTTGATGGAACATCGGAAATCCGAATGATCTGGATGGTTTTGTGTGTGTTTGTGTGTGTGTTTTGCAGGTGAAGGAGGTGCTGTTCCATGAACGATCTGACTTTCAGGACGTCCTGGTATTCGATTCTGTGCACTACGGCAAAGTTCTTGTCCTTGATGGGGTGATTCAGCTGACCGAAAGGGACGAGTGCTCGTATCAAGAGATGCTTACGCACATCCCGTGCTTCGCTCATGGCAATCCCAAGAAGGTATGATATCACTTACTAGGGAATAAGTGGCCCTCCCGCCCCCACGGCGGTAGGGCCAGATTGAAGCAAGTAGTCATGGAGATGATAGAGGGTCGAAATAAATATAATAGGAATAAATAGGAAACAAATTGACGGCGAAGGTTCGTAATAGGAGTACAAATAATGGTGAAGAAAATAGAAACGATGGGGACATAAACACAACCACAGATACAAGAGCTGCCAAACTGTTAGACTTTGCGCATAGGTTTCCTTTGTTTCCGTGGTTTTCTGCTTTCGGGAATGTTATGAGTGGTCGACGCTGAAGCTCATGCTGCACATTGTCGGATGGCAAATATGATGATAAGAATGATAAGATATAATACGCTGAAGAAGACAGGAGAAGACAAGAAACAATAGCGAACATATAATAAACACAAGACCGTCAACCTGATAACTCCGGAAATAAAGAAGAGTAAATAACGTCGACAGCTCTAGCACAAAGCGTGTAGGGGCAAACCTATCCTCGATTGTCAATATTACAATGTCGGCGGATTTCCGAAGTCTAGATATAGGCCAACATACGAGTATAAGCATCCGTGCATGAACACATCCCTGCGTAAATATATACGATCTTGCTCAACGACTGTGGCCTTGGCTAGGGTGAACAGTCACCGTCGCCAGTGTACGAGAGAGTGCTGTGTGCTGTCTTACGTACTCATATATCACTCGTATACCTGCACATACATACTCGTACGAAGTGCTTCTTGGAGCCGGGTCGTGGATACCAAACAACAACACATATACTACTGTACGTCAACTCAACACTACTATGATACACCATCATCAGCACTTATACGAGTACCATCACCAGTGTGGTACGAGAGGAGAGTGTCTTATGAACTCGTATACTGGTAAATATGATATATACCTGCACATACATCTTGTCGGAAGCGCCCGGTAACACTTGTCGGAGATCACCGTAAGGATCTCCCATGCAAGTATCACCAATTCACCCTGTCATAAGATCTCCGTATCTTATCGTGCAAACCAGATCTCGTGTGATCAACAACCTGGCGTCTCTTCGACGCGTACCGGTACACAGACAAGAAGGAAAGTGCCACAGGCTCAAGCTGTGAACCTGGAGCCCGTATTCATACTTGTATTCATACGAGTACGCATGTACGACGGGGATGCGTAGTTGATACCAGGTTCGTTCATACCAGGTACCAGACAGCACATACATACATACTCGTACATACGTTAAGTACTCGTACGACGACGGGGATACTTGGTTTTTTATACCAGATACGTATCATATACAAGAAAAAAATCGCATTTTTTCAAGTTTGACATTTCGTCATAAACTCTGAACGCATCGCGCTGGTGAGGACCTCCGATCCACCCTACGAGCGTAGTGCCACAGTTCTCACGCCTCGGTCGATGATATGCGGAGGGCGCAGAGCAGGCGTCTGACGAAAACACAGTTATCAGCTGAGTTCAAAACAGAACACGAAAACTCTATCCGATCGCAAGAACGAGTGTTTTGAGGTTTTTCGACGAAGACCGTCGGACGCCGCAAGCAACCGCTCGCCCCCTAGACTACGAATCGTGATGATACCTTCGAGGCCGCTATGCACACTTGCTGGCCTTGCCTGGTACGAAGGTCGTTAGTCGTGGACTGAGTCTATGTCGAGATCGAAGGTCAATCGTCGCATGCAGAATATATGTTATTTTTGTGGTTGATTTGGGAATTGGGCATCGAAGCGAACTGCTGTACGAAGATTTTTTCTTTTCATCAGCGCTACTCTAAATTGCTATGATAAAGTGGGCATCAAAGATCACTTGATTAAAGTATTGTTTTTTGGGCATCAGACGAACTATATATAATAGATAGATTCGTGTCATTGAGGCAATGGTCTCGTCTACCATAGTGAAGAAAATCTCCTGCGCACCTGAACCGATCGCACGGTTTTGGACGTGACACCTCCACTGGTCCCACTCATGATATAAGCAAGTAAAGAGTAGACCTTCAGGCTCGAAGATACATCCCTGATCAGACCGCAGACTGCCGCATCATCTGTGCGGGGAGGAGCCGTATACGTGCGAGAGTCGTTCACATATTATGCTTCGGTATTATCGGACATGCGACTACACTCCTTGCCTACATGGTACCTCTCAAACGCAGGTAGGAATCTTGATCCGCCTGATCATACTGTGATAAAATAGATAGCTCCAGCTTCTATTTTGTTTGTGTTACGTTGTTGTTGTTGTTGTTGTTGTTGTTGTCTTCACATTAAAAACCGTGCCGGCCTCTCTATCCAGTACATCCATCTGTCCGTACTAATCCAACACTTGGCACGGTCGATTCCCGTGGTCACAGGCTAACTTACCCAAAAAAGGTATACTGAAATAAAAGTGGAACCCGAAGGGTCCGCAAAGCGATCAAAGCCAGTCAAAAACAGATAGTCTGGAGCCCTCCGCTCCCCTCTACACGCTATGTGAAGGTAAAAATAAAAATGGAAAAGTCAACATCACCAATCGGGGGTACACGCCCCCTGATTCTATCTTGGTGCCCCTATAATGCCGGGGTGTTCCGTGCCGGGTTCACGCCGGTCAGGCAAACAAATCGAGTCCTCCACCCCGATTATAAACGCAGACATGATACGGGGGAAGGGAACTATGGTCCCGTGTGACTGATGTACCCCCGGCCTGCGAGCAGTGTAACTGCAAAAGGTCAAAAATAACGAAGGGAAAAAGACAAGACAAAGACAAAGAGACAAGTCAAAAGTACAAGCAAACACTCGAACAAACAAGACCGCGAGACAACACATTGACACGTCATCCCGAGGGGGTGGTGCAATGGTGCGGCGGTGGGGGGGAGGGGGAAAAAAACAAAAAACAAACAAACAAACAAACAGTCAGGAAGTCAATCCGGCACATATCGCGCCACTCGGTCCGCCATTTCTCGCTTGTTTCCTTCCCTCGCCGATTCGCCCTTCTTCCGCACCCCTCCCGTCCCGTTGGTTCTTGGTTCTCTTTATTGTTGCTGCGCTCTTTTTCTCGCTTGGTCGCTCGTTTCCGGCTAGCCTCCTCTTCTTCCTTGTGCCAGGAGGTCATAAACCTCTCAGCTCCCTGCAGCACTCCCTTGTACCACTGCCTTCCTCCCTTCACCTTCGCTGCTTCCGTCCAAACTGAAATCGGGACTCCGAAGACACGTCTCTGGTCGTCCGTAGAGCCGTGCGTAGCTCCGAACGCTTTGAAGTCGTCCTTCAGGCACGTCTGCCAGTTCCGCTCCGGGCACCCCGCGCCCGGGTCCTTCCCCCCCACCAGCTCCCCGAACATCAGTCGTTTCGGGAGTCGCCCGTCTGGCTGCCTTGCCACGTTCCCCGCGAACAGTATGCGCCGTTGCCGGACAGTGGCTTCCACGCTCTGGCACCCGACCCTCTTCAGGGCCTGGGCGTAGGACAGCTGCCGGTAGGTGCCTTGCTTGCGCTGGTACCCAATAACTCGCAGCAGCAGCCGGTGGTGTATCGTCCGCAGCAGTCGGTAGTGGTCGCGACGTGGGGCCCATGTCATGCAACCGTACAGCAGTGCCTCCATCGCCTCCGCTTGAAGCAGGCGGGCCTTGAGTCGAAACGGTGCTCCCGGCCTATCGAAGAGCTCCGGGCCATACCTCCTGACGCACGCCGACGCTGCTCTGCTCCTGAAGTTGATCTCCCGGGTGAGGTCGCCATGTTCGTTGACGAGGCCGCCCAGGTACCGGAACTCGTGGGTTTGGGTGTATTTCTGCCCCGCTGCTTCGATTATCAGCGGCGGCGGGGGCGGTGTTGGCTGCTTCTCCTTTACGCGCATCAGGAGAGTCTCCGTCTTCTTCTCCGACACCGTCAGCCCGAACTCCCCAAACACCTGCACGATAATGGTCATCATCCTCGCCAGTCCGTCGGCGGACCTCGATACAACGCCGGCGTCATCGGCATACAGCATCCCCCACACCGCCCTCCGTACGCGGTCGAGTGGTGTCTCCGTCCCCGCTCCCGTCTCCTCCTTCAGGAACACTAGGTTCTGCATGATACCATCGTCCTCTCTGAATCGTACGATAACGACCTCTAGGGCCGCGGCGAAGAAAACGTTGAACAGCAGTGGGGACAGCGTACTTGACGAAATTATACCTGGTCAGAGGTGGGCACCGGATGGCATATTCGAATAAACGAAAACCGCATAGGCGTTATTCTCAAAACAACATGAAACGATTCAACCGCTTTTTTCGGGTGGTTTTAACCGGTAAACCGAAAAGCGGTTTCACCGTTCGCCTGTTGCTGTTACCGTCCTTATGGACGGTCCGAGTTGCGCCGCCGCCCCGATGGGACCTCTTCCCAACGTGGTACCGCTATTGGTGCTGTGAAGGCCTTCTCTCACTTTTACCCTAGCTCTCTCCGTGCTGGGTGCATTATCCTCGTGCGACGTCTCCTCCTGAACGAGGGGGGGAGCGACCGCTCTTGGATCTTGAGAGCCCTGTGCCGCACCCATTGATTGGCAGCGGGGGAGGAAGCCCTACCCTAGTGTGAGCTCCACCACCGACGAGAGCTGCCCCGCACCCCAGCTGGCTCCTCACAGGTGTGAGTCCGCCCAAGCCCCCCTCCGAACAAGGCTCCCAGCCGCAACACGGGCGTCTTGAGACATCGGGTTCAGGTCCCGGGAACCCGGTTCCGCACCCGGCGGTAGTGGGGGAGAAGACCCCACCCCACTTTGAGCAACGCCTTCGACGGTGAGTGTACGGCAACCCTGCTGACTCCTCGCGGGCGTGCCCCTCCTCCAGAGCCCCCTCCGGGCTAAGCTGCTCGCTTCACGACGTGCATCCTGAGACCCAGGACTCGAGTCCAGAGAGCCCGATGCCGCACCTGTTGACATATGCAGAGAAGATATTACCCTGTTGTGGGCACCATTGCTGACCTGGGGCGACCGATACCCCTGTTGATGCCTCTCCGGCGTGGATCCCCTCAAAATCCCCGGCTGGGCGAAGCTCCGGAGTCCACTGTTTGCCCTCCTGTTCTCCGTCGGTGTTGGCCCACCCACTCTCGCCCCCAAACTAGCTCTCGCCGTACTGGTCTCATTTCCCCCCTGAGGTACCTCTTCCGGAACGGGTTCAACATCCATTGGATCGCTGGCCCTTTGGCGTCGCTGACCACTCCTTGCTCTCCGACTGGGGGGAGAGCAAACCGCTCTTAGGTTCTGAGAGCCCGGTGCCGCCCCCAGCGTCATCGGGAGAGGAAGCCCTACCCTTGTAGGAGTTTCACCGACGTTGAGGGCTGCCCTTCCCCTATTGTGACCCCTCGGGGTTGTGGGCCCCCTCCGAACAAAACTACCCGCTGCAAGACGAGCGTCGTGATACCTCGGGTTCAAACCCCGGATGCCCGGTATCGCACCCGGCGGTAGTGGGCTAGAAGACCTTATCCGACTTTGAGCGCCGCCGCCTCTATTATGACCCCTCGTTGTTGTGGGCCCCCTTCGAACCAAACTCCCAGCTGCGAGGCGAGCGTCTTGGGACCTCGAGTTCAAACCACGGGAGCCCGGTATCGCACCCGTCGATAGTGGGCTAGCAGACCCTATCCTACTTTGAGCGCCGCCGGCCCTATTGTGACCCCTCGTAGATGTGGGCCCCCTCCGAACAAACCTCCCCGCTGCGAGACGAGCGTCTTGAAACCTCGGGTTCAAATCCCGGGAGCCCGGTATCGCACCCGGCGGTAGCAGGCTAGAAGACATTATCCGACTTTGAGCGCCGCCACCAGCGGGAAGTGCGTCGTGTGGCGAGATAGGGGCGCATCTTATTTCCTCATCCATCGGCGACGGGCTCTGTTGTCGTGTGATTTCCCCCGGTACGCATTGAGCAGTGCTCGGCGACCCGTGACGTCCACAAAGGCTGTTACGGACCTGAGAGCCTGCTATCAATCGAGAACCACCCTCCCTCCTATCTGTTCTAGTACTCCACGCTCGAGCGCTGGCTATGAGTTCGGAGAGAGTCACTGACGGCTGCTCGTATGATGTATACCTTGTTCCTTGCCAGGTGCTCATCGTTGGGGGAGGGGACGGCGGCGTGCTTCGGGAATTCGCCCGCCACAAAGGGGTGGAAGAAATTCACATGTGCGAGATTGACTCCTTGGTGTGCGAGGTAGGCAATTCGTTTATCAAATCCGTGTTGTACATGGCGTGCGTGACACCTATGTCATACCTATTCCTAAACAGGTTGATTGATTAATTCATTGGTTGATGACGTGTGAAAGTGAAGAACCCAACAAAAAGAACATGGCCTCTTTCGGTACGATACGAAACATGCTCGGTATATCATACATACGTACCGTCGGAATGGTTTTGTCGACAATTGTTGGACTGCCATCATAAGCCCTTCGTATTTGACTGTGAACTATGAGCTCTCTGTGTGTTTTTTAATGTATAGGTATATGACTGGCTCTTATTGCACAGCAGTAGAAGCTCTTGAAATGCAGCTCTGCCCTGGTAGCGCTACAAGTGTCGTGAGCATATTAACGTGGTTGAGAAAAATAATGTTTCCTTGACCGCCCTTGCGAGTGTGTTGTATAGTGCACTGAATGCCAAGTACTCCCGGGACAAAAAATATATTTGGCACTCAAAGGTGTTCGAGGATTGTCCTTGTACTGTTAGTATTGCTATTATTAATAGTATTAGTATTAGTATTGCGAATCTGTGATGCGGCTACTGTAGCAACCGCTCTGATAACGGATCCATGTACAGCGATAAAGCAAACGAGACGTGTCGTATTTTCATCCGTGTTCTGGTAATGTGCTGAAAGCGTGCAACATTCGAAGTCTATATAGTCCATGCTACAGGCATGTCGCACGAGTATTAAAGTATGAATACTCGCAAGTACAGGTTGATACTCCTTGCATAGGAGTCCGACGTAAAATAGGAATCCGTTAACCTACTGAAGCGGCTCGCCTTTGTTCGTGCCGCCGATGCTGCAATCATCTTACGGATTTGTCATTGTTTCTCCCTCAAGTTCATGCACTTTTCGTACGCAGAATGGTTGGAGCTATCGTATTGCTAGGTAGATTTTTGTCCGCTTTTTGTCCGCTTTTTGCACATGGACTATTAGTGTTGCCTCATATAAGCAATCTTCCGGCATTTGTCGAGTCGCTGGCTGACGTAGAAGTCTAGATGATCCCCCTGGTGAGGGTTTTGAGGACACTCGCGACCGGCTTATCTCAGGTTGCATTGCAAGCTCGAGGATCAACCAGTTTGATGTTTCTCGTAATAAGAGCAGCGATGATAGCATGATACCAGGTTTAACTGAATAGCGTTATTGTAGATTTTTATCGTACGTTTGGGTACTCAATTATGAACAATGTTACAATGTTAGCCTTGCTATATACCTGGTATATTACTGTCCAGATTAAGCTCACCGTCCGTTCCTATGAGCGCGTAAGTGAGTGTCGAACATGTAATAAGGGGTTACTTCAAGTGCAACCAAGAATACGGCACCACCATCAATCACACTCCTTCCTTCCTTGCTCATGCGTGATGCATGATGCATGATGCGTGCATACCCAGAGCTTAAAAAATCTTACATTTGAGCATGTGGCTGTTTCTATTATCTTGTTTCGACCGTTTCCAGGTAGCCAAACGGTTCGAACTGTGCACATCAACTTCATTCGGAGATCCCCGACTGACACTGGTGCACGAAGATGCGGCAGAGTTCGTTAAGAGAGAGGTTAGTCACAAATTCACAAATCCGAATACTAAGTTTTGCAGTTGCCACGCAAAGCAAAGCGATCGACGAAGGAGGCGTTTATCGGCTGAGAACATCTGACAAAAATGTTTTGCTTCTGTAGGCCAAAGTTCCTTGGTCGGCCAGTAGTCGCACGCTTAGAGTTGTTAGCTGGATTTTTTTGTTGAACGTACACTTCGAAGTAGCATGTTAAGACATGTAGTGGAAGTATGATAATTATATGTATTTATAGCATGATACAGCGGTAGTACCAATTTTATGGTGGCAGTCATATAGGACGTCCTCCATACGTACACGTATCCTGTCCTATTGGGTACCTGGAATATTTTAGGTCGCTGCAGGTTGAGATTTTATGGCCTTCTGGCTTCGTCCAATGATAAATGATTGGCAGTGCACCCCGTTTGTTTGCTACGGCTCAGTCGTGTTTTGCTGTTGGTCCTTCTATTTATATTCCATTTAAAGCAGTTAAAAGCAGCCCAACCGAGCTAAATCGAATCCGCGTTGGGAAGCGCCGCTTTGTGAGCGGCCATATTTATTTTCTACTCTGCTCTAGTTCCGGGTATTACGTCAGGCGCACCCTCGTGCGTTCGTTTGTGACCTCTGGAGTCTAACCACGTATGTAGCAAGGGATCGTGCCAACTTCAACGTGCGCATGCCAGCCTGTGACCTATGCCTTGGGGTAACTTGGAGTAACTTGGAGTAACAGCCGTCGCCCAGGGCGCGCTTTGCAGCACACTACACTACAATACACTAGACTATAGCCGAACCATAATGCTAGAAGTGCCAAGGGTTAAATTGGCATCGCCTGCAAGTGACATGACTTTTAATGGAGCGTACGACCACTTCTGTTTTGAATCAAAGTCATTGGCGTGTGCCATGCTTGTGTTAAATTTGGGCGATACCTTATCCACCCACGAGGCATACGTACTTATTCGTGATTGGATATGTTTTGCGCCGGCCTTGCCCGTTTGATTTGTGCAGGGAAATAACGGATACGACGTAATAATCGTCGATTCATCTGACCCGGTTGGTCCGGCTGAATCCCTGTTCCAGCCAGTGTTCTACCAGGTAAGATAGAGGCGTGTGAAGAGCAAGCAGACACTATTAACAGGCGACACGGGGCACGATTGAAAGGCATCACTGAGAAAGAAAGTAACGTTCACGGCACATAGACTGATATTGTGTTTTGTGTCTTGTGTGATGAGCAGTGCACTACGCTCTTGGCATGTTGCTGTGTGTTGTTGCATGTCATGGTTGCAATGTACGTCTTGGAGTGAGATAGATGGGGTCTGGATTATGGCGCATGTTGCAAACAGACTTCCTTGGTATGCAACGGGAATATTACATCGCTCGGTAGACATAGACGCGTACCAAGCATGTCTAGACATACGTGTAGGTCGATATATTTCATGCAATATAAATATGTACCAGGTATACTTAAAGGAGCGCGCTACCGATTCTATTTTGAGTTGTACCATGCAAGATGAGTCATTTAGGTGGCAAGTTTCCACTTCTCGATTTGTACTACGCGTATTGACACCAACACTGTACTGCTCTGCTCTAGTGGCGCCGGTTTAGTTTGGCTGATGCGCTTCACTTTCTATGTATACACTGTCGGCGTCATTTTGTATTTTGCAGAACATGAAGCGGGTTTTGGCGCCCGGCGGGGTGATTGCGACGCAAGGCGAATGCCTGTGGCTCCACCTGCCTCTGATCAAGAGTGTCATGAACGCTTGCACCGAGGTGTTTGCCTCAGTGGACTACGCCTTTACTACCGTGCCCTCCTACCCTTCGGGTCAGATCGGGTTCATTCTTGCCAGCACTGAGGAGAGAGGTAATAATCCATTGTTGCAGCCTGCGGGTGCTGTTGGTTGCAGAGCGATGATAGCTTGCAGACTGTTTTGGTGTACAGTAAGGAGTATTGCGAATACCTTGTTGCAGGCTTTACGTATTGTAGGTGCTATTTGTTGCAGTGCTAGCTTGCAGGGACTAATTTTGATGCTCAGAAGTATTACAGGGGATGGGTGGTCTAACCGATACTTGGCATGCTGTACGTGTGGTGTGGTGTGGTGTAGTCTAGAGTCTCCCCTGCTGGCGGAAGTTCGCGAAATAAATTCCCGATTAAAACAAAAAATCGTTTTTTTTTCCGTCGCTGAAGGCGCGAGTTAGCGAAAATCGATTAAAACTGACGAGTATCTGGGTTGCTGATGCAAACGAATTCAAGGTGCCGGTGGGGATGAGGGAATCCACCCATTGATACATGAAAACGTGTGCAGACGGCTCGTCCAGAGGATCGTCAAGGGTAATAACTCGTTCGAGTTTACATGGAAACTTGAAAGTATCCGGCTATTAGTATTTGAAGTATTACAGCGAGTTGCTACTTTATACGGCCACCTAAACATAGAGTATGCCTTGCTTTTGAGCTGGGTGAAGCCCGAGATCTGAAGCCAGATTCCCGCGCCATCCTACCGCAAATATCCTTTGCTTTTGTTTTTCAACGAATCACGATAAATCAAACGTTGCCTGGTGTAAGCTAAGCGTTCAACCATCGCACACAGCACACAGACGGCAACCCAGCTCTCTACAGTTACAACTATCCACCGAGCAAGAGCTACCCGTCCCCAATATTGATATATTGATACATTGATATATTGATATATTGATTACGACGGCCGCCTAAAATACGGCCCCCTTCGGAGCTGGCTGAACCCGGAGATCATTATCCTCCCCATATATATGATACGTTATGATATGGTAATCTGAAGCCGGAGATCCGCGTTGCACGACCGACAGATGATCGCTCAAAACAAAAAATGTCATGCCTTCCACCAGCTCACACAATCAGTTCAGTTTCCGGCAGTTACAACTATCCACCAGCGCCAGTTTTTTAGCGAGAGCTGCAGTACGAGTATATGTATTGATTCTACTAGTGACGAAGGCCACTTATCCTCCGAATAGGAAATGGTGCAGTGTAGTTTTTGAACTGTTGTAATTTGTAGACATGCTGTAGAATGTAGGATAAAGGATATTCACCAGATGCATGCCATTTACCACGGAGACCAGCAAAAATGACGACATGATGTAACAACTGCATATCCCTGGCCCGAATCTGCTGTCTGCTTAAACCACTGCAGACTTATCAAGACCAACAAGCACTCCAGATGCCGACATGACGGATCTGCTACGGTACTACAGCCCTTTAGTACACGAGGCATCTTTTGTCCTCCCTGTTTTCGCGGAGAAGGAAATCTCAAGTGTCAGACGCCGGACCGTCAAGGAAACAGAAAACTCTTGAATCGAGGAGTAGTTGTTTTCCAACATCTCCGAGCAGGAAATATGAGTCTAAACTCTCGCACTGAAGGAAGTACACAGGCCCCCATACGGGGCCGGCTTTGGCCAAAAAAAGTACCCTGTAGGTCGCTTTGTCCTGCGTGATACCTGGGATATTCTACTATCAATCGTCAAAAAATAACTGCTTGTGGGACCCGTGCGTTGTTTGTTGTTTGTTGATTTTTTAAGAGCCGAACGTTTTACGCGTTATGCCGAGTGCCCAGTATACTCGACTGTATAGGGTGCGTCTTTTTTGTTTTGAGGGCAAACTTGCACTCCTTGGCGGCGTTGCGGGTTGGATTTTACTCTTGTGTGGCGTTGATGAAATTCGCTATTATAGCAATGATGTATATCATACACCAGGAATAGATTCCGGCGAGGTATTTAAATAAGCTTGCGTTTTTGCGTTCAGCGCTTGCCCCATCTCCTGTTCCGGCAAAGAGGTACGGGTAGCGTATTTTCTCATTTTGGGTTTGATTGTTGGTGTTGGAGGACAGGCTTGTTCCTGAAAAAGACTTCACATAATCATGATCACCATACAAGGGAGATTGCGAGAACGACGTGTGTATAAAAACAGCTGCAATGTGCGGATCGAGACCGGGGTATGGCCTCATGTCAGTGTCAGATGTGTCAGATGTCAAGTGGGAAAAAGAGGCTGCAACATCTGCCAGGCATAATTTCTCGGTAACGACCCGAGACCACGGTAGACGGCCCCATGAATCAGACTACGACTAGGCCACTTTCGTGTGTGGAAATAAACTAGGGCTGAAATCTGCGCCTGTCAGTGAAGTGAGTTGACAGAACCGCTCTCCTGTTGTTTAGGCTACGCCCCGCGGCGCGTGGTCAAGCTTTTGTTCGATACAAACAAAATAGCTCAAATTACCCTTTTTGCTGGCGTGCGCATCAACAATGCCGTGCAATTTCTTACACTGTTGGAACAAGAAAGTTGGTCGATGTCCTGACGATGCAGTGCCCGGTGTCTCAATCTCGAGCGAAGAATCACAACATTACAACCGTCCAAATAACCAAGTTGCGGTTCCGCGATTCCAACTGCAAAGCTACGATACTGACAATAATCTGGTCCACCGTAGACCTATACCCGCAGTTACTTCGATTACTCCGTACGTATTCATCTCTTTCCGCATTCGTGTTTAATTATTTGATGACCAATCGTTTATACGAGGCAGGCAGGCGATTTTTGCGAGTACCTTTATGAACAACACAAGCTAATCGCGCCTCTTGAGTAATAACACTCCTGTTAATCGCACACTGTTTATTTAGCACCTGGTAGAGTGCGGCAAGCCGAAAACGAGCGACCAAGCGAGACAGCGAGCGTAGCAATAATAAAGAGACAACAAAAACCAACGCGACGGGAGGGGTGCGGAAGAAGGACGAATCGGCGAGGGAAGAGAACAATCGAGAAATGACGGACCGAGTGGCGCGATATGTGCCGGATTGACTCTCCTGGACTATTTTATTTATTTATTTTTT
The DNA here is from genome assembly GCA_008828725.1 of Saccharina japonica. Classification (NCBI taxonomy): domain Eukaryota; class Phaeophyceae; order Laminariales; family Laminariaceae; genus Saccharina; species Saccharina japonica. The sequence continues at coordinate 325,904 of MEHQ01003403.1, read as the reverse complement.
CACTCCCCCCATGCACCATTGCACCACCCCCTCGGGATGAGGTGTCTGTGCTATCTCTGTGGTCTTGTTTGTTTGAGTGTTTGCTTGTATTTTTGACTTGTCTCTTTGTCTTTGTCTTGCAGTTACTACACTGCTCGCAGGCCGAGGGTACATCAGTAGCACGGGACCATAGTTCCCTTTCCCCGTATCATGTCTGCGTTTATACTCGTAATCGGGGTGGAGGACTCGATTTGTTTGCCTGACTGGCGTGAACCCGGCACGGAACACCCCGGCATTATAGGGGCACCAAGATAGAATCAGGGGGCGTATACCCCCGATTGGTGATGACCTTCCCAGTTTTATGTTTACCTTCACACAGCGTGCAGAGGGGAGCGGAGGGCTCCAGACTATCTGTTTTTGACTGACTTTGATCGCTTTGCGGACCCTTCGGGCTCCATTTTTATTTCAGTATACCTTTTTTGGGTAAGTTAGCCTGTGACCACGGGAATCGACCGCGTCAAGTGTTGGATTAGTACGGACAGATGGAGGTACTGGATCGAGAGACCGGCACGGCTTTTAATGTGAAGACAGCAACAAGAGTGCGGCCGCAGGTAGGTGCCGAAAACTTGAATGGCTGTCTTCTTACGACATTATGGGGGCGGCGTGGCTTGAGTAACGGCAAAAAAGAAAAAAAATGTGTGCTCTATGTATGATCCTGTGGATATATACATACTTTCGTAAGGAATTCGTAAGGATATGGAAGATCCACTTCACAAAATCGAAAATGCCTTCCGTTAAGCTCGTGGTTTTAACCACGTAAAAGTAGGCTATAGCCACCCTGAAAATGCACACAACTTTCGGAAACAAGGTGCTTCCAAATAGAGGAATAGACCACGAGTTACTCGTACACATCATACGCCAGGTACGTGTTTTTGTTCTCGTCTTGTATAAGGAACAGGGTTGATGTACGATGGGCAGAGACATCCACATTTTCCCCAAGATGTGAAATATGTTCATGGTGACGAATAGTTGGTCGCGTGTGCGTGCTATGAGTGCTATGAGTGCTATGATAGCCTACTATTAATACTACTGTAGAGCCCCCCAGGTAAGAGGTAAGAGAAGGAGGGCTTGTTCGGCCACGGCCAAGTGCCCACGGTGGGGCGCTCTTTTTTCTAGCCATGATGGCCATGTTGACATGATTAACACCACCAAAACTTCATACACCGGTAATCGACAATAAATAGTACTCGAGAGCATGCGCCTGTGGTGCTTGGATTCTTTGTAGAGCTTTCCGCGAATTACCGGAGTGCAGAAAAAAAATGAGTATACCTAATGCATACATACCTGGTATGACAACAAGGCAAAACATTCACATACTGTACCGCAAAGCGGACGGAGACATTTTTGTTTTGTAAGGGCCCGAATTAACGAGTATAAAATTAATTCAATTTGGAAAAAATAAATTTCAAATTCGCTTTTCATTGGTCAACACACGCACCAGCACCAAATATTATGCCCCAAGATCCTAATCTTTGGTGCTGGTGCGTGTGTTGACCAATGAAAAGCGGATTTGATTTATTTTTTTTTCCAAATTGTTTTTTTTTCTTCTTCGTTAAAACGGGCCCTAATGTGCGACATTTTCATTCCGAAGAAAAAAACAGCCAGCAAGAAACAAATAAAACGTACAGGCTGGTTCAAGTTGAACGACTGAAATGTATTACTCGGCCAAATTCCACGCCGTTCTTTTCGAGTTAGACCGTCAAATTTCGTACACGAATTCTTGTATCGAAGAATATTTCGGTAGTCACTATATTAAGTACCTGGTATATTATGTTGAGGTGGCACGTCCCCCGATGAGGTTGCTGAGCACGTCACATGAGATTATATACCTGGTACGGCTTGTTCACGGTGCACGATAATGTCATTAATACCATTCGTAACATGCCTCTGCTCCAACTTTCTGGAAGCTCGACAATATATAGAAAAATAGCTTGAATTCGCACTATTGATACATCAAACAACTAGTGTGGTATTAACCTTGCAGAGTTTCGCCACGAAATAAGTGCAACAAAGGAAAAGATGTCGATCTCAATCGCTGTTGCATTTGCCGCTGAGCGTTACGCCCCCCCCTTCCCCCCCCCTCCGAGTGCGGTGTTTAGTCTATTCCTCGTCGTCCTCCTCCATGTCAACCACCTCGTTGGTCGTTGGCGAGAGCAATTCGCACTTGCCCCCCTTGGCCTCTATCGCGTCAACTGCGCTCTTCGTGAAGCCATGAGCCTGACATTACAAACGCGGCAGGAATAAGGAGAGGATACAAGACAAGTTGGTGAGTTACAGTACTGCTGTAGACGCAGTATCTACACGTAACTTATTTTCTTACCCGTCGATACAACCAGTGCAATCAGTACTAGTAGCATAATCTGTACAATAGGTACAATCAGTATCGCAAACACCTCCAACTCGAGGGATCGTTAGCATGTCCTACAACGACGTTTGCCGTTAAATACACCACGTAGCATACGCTTCTGGCAAGTCATGCGATATGTATTAATAGCTCAATAATAAAATGATCAATCGGGCAATGGGCAACAAGACGAGTGCATCACGAGTGCATCACTGTCCATCGAAAGCCTCGAGCATTCGTCAATTCCAGACATGTTCCGACGCGTATAGCAATGGTACTATTACTATTACTATAATAGTGTACATACCTGCACCGTGAGGCCGGTAGTCATCAGCTCCTGTCCGCCGACGACCTTGTGCCACTTGTGCTTGGTCTTGGTGATTTTACCTGCCCGATGTACGAAGAGCAAACGCAAGTAAAACGGAATTGTTAGTTAACCCTTTTGCTATTAGTAATGCACTGTGCAGTATGCAGAAACCTGTGCAGACACCTGCAATGATTCTACTCTATGATACTCTAGTAATAACATTTAGCAAGTGCTTTGTCTTCACAACGGCAGTGCACGAATGCAGTGCAGTGCAGTGCAGTCCCTCGCACAACAAAATGGAACCCTCAACAATGCGGCGCACGACTACACACTATTCATATTGTTGTCTTTAGATTAGTCTTAGTTAATCTAACTATGAACCAACTCCCGTGATTCAGAGCGAAGCTTGGGTCGACTACATAGAGCAAAACAAATCCCATTGGAGTAAACGCAAGTAAGCGGGTTGTTAACACGGCCTAATGGAATCCTCCATAACGCGGCGCGCGACCACTAAATAATTCATGTTATTTATAGACAACACAGTGGTGAATCTAAGCATGAAGCAACTCACGCCATTCAAAGCGAAACCCGAGCCTATTGCATTCAGCGAAAAACATGATGTCGGTATTAACAGTGGATCAGCTACCTGAAACCTGAAACATATACCGACGGCGCCGCGTAGTCGAAGATAAAGTAGTGTGAGAGTGTTGCTTACGCATAGATGTTACGAGACAGAAATTGGCGATGGCGAAATAACTGACTGCAAGTCTCAAAATCAAGTGCAAGGCTCACCAGCAGCAAACAAGGAGTCGAAGTTGACGGTGGAGCCAGCGTCCACAGTGTTAAGAGCGTCAAGCTTGATGAGGTTGAATTGCTGGAATGAACGAGAAGCACGATTGGTGTCAGGGCGAGGCCCAGGGGGTTAGTTAGTTCGACTAACATTTGCAAAGTACGTAAGGGTTTGGTAGGGTTGATTGGGTTGGTTGCACAAGAGTAGTACAAGAGTAGTACATGGGATACCGCTTCGTTTTCGAGTTTGAACGGAATGCCACGACAGCAATCAATTATGTATCACCTTCATCCGCGTCGGTAGCACGCACATGCTATGGCTACTTTCAATATCACTGCATAGTATGCCATGCGAATCCAATACATCTATGACAAAACAGCAGGGCTCGACCTCGAAAACAATTAAAACAAAATCCGTCCACCTCGTTCATTGGGATCACAAGTACATTTATATATATATTAATACGTACGTAGACGTGTCGTAAACTGCGTGTTCAGAAAGCGTCGTCTATTATCGCCCTGCAGACCATGACACCCACGAAGCACGAGTTTATAGGGGGCGCTGAGAAGCTGTACGCCTGGCTAAAACATGAGCGATGAACGTATCGACGCTGGTCGAGATTGCACGCACCTCGGCAAACTAAAGTGCTCAGTTGGAGTGGGTTTCGTGGACGGACAACAAAAACGCTGCTGCAGCCATAACTCTGAAACCTCGAGAGAAATGAAGGCCGAGCACCTATTGTTACTGTTGATGAATCTCCAAGTCATTAAATCACGGCAGAAGTGCTTCCAACCAGCTTCTGGTGCATTACCACGACGCCCAGTGCGTCCTGATCTAAATTACTTCGCGTGGCTTCTTTGGGCGTTGAGACGTCTATAAATAGATCGACGTACAAAGGTAAAACAAGACAGCTGTGTATTCTGCCAATCGCATCCGCTCAGATCCTTACTGTATTAATAGTTCAAGGGCAAGTCGTCACGAACTCAGGACTGTAGAGTATACACTGATTTAATAAGGCACGTAGACTATACGTAACTGTACTGTACCAGGTACTACAGTATTAAATAGTAGTGTAACATTGGACTGTAAATAACGTATCATAGCCTCTCTGGTTGGTAAGTTGATATTGGTATGGGTATGTTGTGTAGTACGCTAGGAAGACGGCAAATAACGTCCATGAGTTAGTTTGAATGATAAATTGAAAACCATATAAATTAATAGCACCGCCAATATTTCGGCCCAACACTCGTCGCTCTTGTACCGGCATTTCTCCAGAATGCTATCTTAGGCATCTTTCCGCAATTGCATGCGATAATATGTGTGCCGAAGCGCTGCACAGTTTGAGAAACACAGCACACATTGCGCCTCGCGCTTGGAACACGATCACCCACTCCCACTCCACTCTCCGCTTCAGTCAACATGCACCGACTGACCTTCTTCGTGTGGCCCGGGCCCATCGGGCGGCCCACCAGCTTGGGAAGACGGCGGTAGAGAGCCGTCTGTCCCCCCTCGAAACCTGCCCGAACCCCAGGGCCAGAGCGAGACTTCTGTCCTCGCATGCCGAAACCGCACGACGCTCCTTGTCCAGCGGAGATTCCGCGTCCCTTCCGCTTGTGGCGGTGACGTGATCCAGGCGAGCTCTTGAGGGTGTCCACCCTAACCTCGTCGAGGACTAAAACGGCATTAACGGTGTGCAACAAAAACACGAACAATGCCCAAAGTCGAACAATGGCATCAACATCAGCGAAACACTTACTGTGGGGTGGTAAATAATGGAACAAAAAACACCAGTAAGAGAAAACCTCCGCAGAGCTCCAGCACACAGGCTTGAAAATCAAACACAATCACCACCATGTAACTACACGTAAACTTGGACTCAATCAAGATACCAGGTATAGGGTATATATGGGGGAAGTATAGGTCTGATACGTGGCTGTTCCGTGTGACTTTGACATGGACGAGGCAGCTGATACATCTGCAAACTTGTGAGGTGGAGGTACCGATACATTACATATCATACGTACAGTAGTACCTGATACACCCTTTCAATCGTTCAAACGGCGTACAGGCTCAAGAGTCACGTGCACGTATATCTCTGTAATGCTGTGGAATACCAGATAAAATTGATAGTGCTATGAAAGTGTTTTACAAATAAAAACTATTATAGTATTAATAACAGTGTGATAACCCTGATACCTGGTACAGTACTGATACAGTAGCATGTATCTCCCCCTCGTCCTATTTGTGTCGCCTTCCTACACCGAAAACGTTCAAACATCCTGCAGACTCCTGATTTTTACCGCTATACTTACTACTGTAAGTATAATACATACCATACCGCACAGGTCACTGTGTGTGCTGTACGAGGTATAAATAAGTAAAGTAAGTAAGGAGTATTGGAGATAAAATATGTCAGGTACTCGCAGTATTTGGGCTCTATGTACTTCGGAATACTGCTCGTACTCGGAGTATTTTGAGAGATTCTGTACTGCAGATAATGCCATACTCGGAGTATTTCGAGGTCCGATACTGCGGATACTCCTTGTATTCGCAGTATTTGGGGCTTTAGTACTGCTCATACTTCAAGTACTCCGAGTATTCACGCCAGTGCTCTAATACTCAGTAATCGGAGTACGAAATGTACTCGACACTCGGAGTATACTCGGAGTGTGAAGTATACTATTAATAGGAGCATCTTTGCATCATTTTAAAGACTCCGCCGTCATGCCTTCCAGGTTCTGGGAGCATGTGACTGGCGTTTGTTTTTTTTTTCAAAATTCACATATGCTCCTATTACCTGGAAGTATAATTTGAGTATTCTTGATAAAAAAATACTTCAGGTACTTTGTGTACTCGCAGTATTTCGATGTTCAATAATCTCGATACTCGGGAGTACTCCGAGCAGTTTAGATGTTTGTACTCCGGGTACTTCTTGTACTCGAGGATAAGTACTGCACATACTCCCAGTACTCGGAGTATTTGGGCCTTCAGTACTGCTCATACTCCAAGTACTCCGAATATTTAGGCCACCAGTACTCTAATACTCTCGGTACTTGGAGTACGAAAAATACTCGATACTACTCGAAATATCGAGTTGACTCGGAGCATCTGTGCAGCATTCCGCACAAACCCCTGTATCACCATTTTGTTCGCATTTTCGAGTTTTCCCTCAGTCACTCTACCACCCGTACATTGCCTTCGAGATACGCCGCAAAAAAACATTTCAACTCCATTAATATATACCGGTACCTGGTATGTAGTGAAAAGCCACATCGCTTCGTCGCGATCAAATCCTGATGTATACGTACCCGTTTGGTAGAATACACCCACGGGTAAGTTAACAGGTGAAACGACAATAGCAGTACGTAGTAGTTTCTGCAGCGTACTTTGCAGTCTTTTCGTTTACGAGTATGTACCCAGTATAAAATAGTACGAGTATCATGGCGTTTTACGACAGCAGTTGTACTATTAGTCTAATGTGACGTCGTTGTGTGGAGGGTCGAGGGTGGAGGGCGAATTATTTCTGTCCGCTTGCAGTCTACGAACCTCAGGAAGATGATACGTAAGACTCCCTGTGCAATGTTCATCTTGACCGCAAGCAGTTATCGTCCGTACGAGTGCACTGCATCCATAACACAGCAGTAGCAGTCGCAGTACCCGGTAAATGAAACCATTTCTTGCTGTACTCTATATTCTCTGTATACTCGTACGTACCTATGATATGAATATGTACATGTACGTCGCACATCGCAGAAGACTGGTCTCGTACTCCTACCGTACCCGTACTCGTACATATCATAGGCGTGTAAAGAGTACCTACGAGTACGTACGTAGAATCTACCAGGTACAACAGTTTTTAGTACCCGAATTATTTGAGTTGTGATGTGAAACGCATCCAACACATCCCAGTCTGGCACAATAAACAGCGGGATATCACACCGGACACAAGCCACAACTCGGTCAGCAGTCAGCAGTCAGCAGCCAGGCCAAGAAAAAGACAAAAGTTCAATTGGGAGATTGGTAGAGATTGGGAGTGCGTGCTGTGTGCTGCGTCTTCTGTAGCCTCTGGTATTACATGTTTTTATATGTACGCAATCTCTCACCTACACCGTCAGGCTCTTGTCGTCGTTTCCAGTCGAAAATTTTCATGGTCACGCCCGAAGTGTGCGACGGTGCGCTAACGCCCGCCAGCTGCTGCCCGGTGAACGCGGTGGGAGCGAAAAACGCATCTGTCCAACAGCACGACAATACAACGACATCATCAGGGCAGACAAGTCGGGCCACGGCACCAGTCAGGACAGCGTAACAAGCTTGCCAACCCAACAACTTTCATGCGTCTCTTCATGAACGGACGAAGGCCTACCACAACTGTCTTGTATACGTACAGAGTAGACAATAGTACGAGTGGTGTCTGGAAGTTGAGTCATGATTGCCTCACGGAGTACACGATAACGATGCACCGTTTCCGGTTAGTCCCGTCGATGAACTACGAAACCGGTTCTATGACTGGAGAACGGTAACCTAGTGGGGATCCCTAGGGTCTCAAAACGACCGCAACCGGCTCTAGGACCGCTCGCTCAACGGTGCGGCTCGTCTCTCGTCTTCAACGAGTTGATGTGATGTACGTGGACAAAAATGCGCTGGTCCATAGATAGCCTCACACACTGAACTCTCAAGCACTCACTGGCGGCGCCCACGAAGAGCAGCGTAGCCGTGGCGATAGCGGCCTTCATAATTGTCACGCGTTCTCCAGCCGGCACTTTACCCTTCTTCCGTCGTGCGTAGTGGCTGCTGCGATTGCTGCGATCGAGCGTACATGACACCAACACGGGGATGAATTATACCTGTCCCCTCCCACGCGTGCATGCTTAACCGCCCCCTTCCGCCGAATAAATAACGCAAATTGTGGAAACCTTTTCCGTTAACGTTTTTTGTGCCCGCTTGAGCTTGGCAGCGTTGTGATTGTTTTGATCGTGTTCTCGACCTGAAGCAAACGCGACACGTGCAAGTATGGCAGATAAAGACAACACCCAAGAGACGCTGGAGTCTCTGGGAGCGCTCAAGTATAAGGACCTGCAAGCGCTGGCTAAAAATCGCGGCATTAAAGCGAACCTTTCCAAGGGAAAACTCATTCAAGAACTCCTCTCGGCATCGACACAGCAACAGGTACGCCTCGCGTGATCGTGTGGGTTGGCAGCGTGCTATTTATACCCCAGATGCCATATACCAGGTATCAGGCAGTGCTTTCCTGACTACAGCAGTGCATCGCCATCCCGTGCTGTGCGTGTTTAGCGCTAAGATGTATCAGGTATTGTGTTTGCTTCCTCTGGTGCGGAGATACCTTTCAGCTGTAAATTACAAATCACCAACAAACGGTTCAGATGCTCTACGTACGTAAGTACGACGTAAAGGTACCACAGGTATGTACTGTACCGCACCGTACTTTGCGCGGGTTTCGTTGCTGATGTCTGCTTCTTCGTCTTGCTGCCTGCTCTTGCTCGCTGCCGGCTGTAACTTTGAAGGCGGACACCACTGGAACGCCCGCCGACCTCGATCTTGGGGGTGGTGTTGGTGTTGGTGCTGGTGTTGGTGCTGGTGTTGATGGCGACGACAAGTGTCAAGACAAGCCGCAAGACGGCGGCAGTGGGGATAGGGATGATCTCGATGGCGATGATGATGGTGCCGGTGACGGTGAGGGTGGCAGCAGTGGTGGTGGTGATGCTGATGCCGACAGTGATGACAAACCTGAAGACAAGTCCCAAGACACGCCTCAAGATGATCCTCAAGGCGGCGCCCAGCAACCGCAAGATGGCTCCAGTGAGCCTCAAGATGACTGCAACGAGCCCGTACCGCAACATGAGTCCTTCGGTTTTGAAGACTCTGTAGACGCGGGTCAGAATGCTGACCCGACATCCCAGGCAGGACCGACAGAGACTGAGCGGCAGGAGCAGCAGCAGCAGCAGCAGCAGCAGCAGCAGCAGCAGCAGCAGCAGGAGGAGGAAGAGCAGCAGCAGCAGCAGCAGCAGCAGGAAGAGCAGCAGCAGCAAGAGAAGCAGCAGGAGCAGGAGCAAAAGCTGGAGCAGGTTGCACCAGGCTCGGAGCGGCGCAGGAGTGAGCGACTTGTCGTCGCGAATAAGGTATGATACGTATATACGTGCATCCAGGTTATATAGGACTAACTCTAAGTTTTAGAGTTGGTACATCAGAAGTACAGCAGTAGTACAGCAGTATTAATACTGCAGTACACTCCACGAACATGAATGCGTGTTGCTTGGTGCGGCAGGGGATTCTTACTTACGATAATTAGTATGTACTGCTGTAGGCTCTGTCGTACATTCGTAGAGCGAGAAAGCGGCCGACTTGAGACACTGTGAGAGTACTCGTAGGGTCCAGTGCTCTGGCTGCCTGGATAACAAAGTGAGAGAACTTAGGGCATGTCCAAACAGAAACGGAGATCAAAATCGAAAAACGCAATCATTTCGTTTTCGATAAAATTTTGCCCGATGTGTCCAAGCGGAAACGAAATGTGAAAAACAAGATCCAGGCCAAAAACAACGGAGAGCACAGCCTATTATGGGCCGTTCACAACTATTAATATTAGTATGTACACATGCCGACAATCTAGCGCTCGGCAACACAGGCCCACCAGAGAAGCAGGCATACGTGACGACAATTCGATTCCGGGAGGTCGTTGGGCCTCCTATGGAGGTGGTCGCGTGTCCAACGTTGACGCCCTGGGATCAAACTCTAAATTATACTGAGAACGAACGTCCAACCTCATTCCCGAGGGCATCATGCTGAACTCTACTCAAATTATCTTCGCTTTGGCTCGAACGCCGGTGCGTCGGGGCTGGTGTTGTGGTTGACCTGCCGGCTATTTACGGGGGACCTGTGTAGCTGTGTTGCCGTGCTAACTGTGGGTTGCGTGCTGCGAGCGGCAGTCCTGGTGTAATATTTTGACGTGGCTGCGCTGACCAGTAGGCAGTAGGACACATTAATTTGTTGCTGTTTGTCCTTTCCTTTTCGTTTTTCGGCTGTGAGGCCATCGCTTATGGGACGTTTTTGAGAGTCGAAAACTTGATGAATTTATTGGGCCTCATAACCAGACGCACACAATCGGCCTACGACTACAACCTTATCATGACCCCAATTTTTCAGAATGCTGTTGGGCTATGTTCTCATAGAAAAAAACAATAGCGCGAGGAAGAGAGATGTTCGCTGCCTCCTTACTATACGTAGACTACACGGGGCTCGCCGCTCCGGAGCATCTCAGCCCACCACGCAGAAGCATGGTGTCTGGTACTCGCGACGAGGGAAACACGACAAGTACGCTTCATTCACACTAGGAGGGTTGTCTTTAGAAGTCGTATTTTCGTCCTCGCTGTCTGTGTTGATCGCCTCGTTCACCAGACCGTGACTACCCTCTTGTCCTCAACGAGACAAATTGTGATTGAGCGACATCACAACCGCAAGCAAAGAGTGGCAAAGCTCTTGTAGCCGACACAATCACAAACCGATCCCATCTGCTCGTGGTGATGCCTGTGAGGCGCGCGGGGGTGGGTAGCGAGGCACAGAAGCAGCATAGGTCCTGTTGCTTGCTTGACAGATAGATACATTTGAACGCTTGTTGCCTCCCACGATGTGTGGAAACCCACGACGATGCAAATCCGGGCGCCAGTTCCCATCGCGATGCTGATTGAAAATAGGGCCCCATTTCCGAGTGGAGGCCGTGCCGAAAATGATACTCGAAAAAAGTCGCCCGAAAATGGACCACTTTTGAGCCCAAAAGGTTGACGATCGGTTTTGAAAACTGAAAATGTTCGTTTTCGGTTCTCAAAAACGTTCCATAAGAGATGGCCTGAAGTTTTTGTTTTTCGCAATAGATGGGAAAGCGTTGATTTTCTCAAATAAAAAAGCGAAGAGCAACACGTTTGTGCCAGGGAACAATCAGCGCCCAGTTTATTTTCACTTAGTTTTTCGTTTTTGATTTTGGTTTTTTGTTCGGACATGCCCTCAGGCGAAGAGGCCAACTTCTAAAGCTGTGAGTAGGCAGGATTTGACTGCTAATAATTAATCGGTAGTCGTAGATGCCGTTTGCCAACCAATTGACTACGGTTGGTTGGTCGGCTGGCGAAGCCAGCTGATGGCCAGCCGATTTGCCGACTTACTATTTTAATAGTAAGTCAGTCAGGCAGGCGAAGGGAGCCAAATCAGCCCTCTTCCAGGCTTAGAGGGCAGGGGGGGCCACCCAAAAAAGATCAAATGTATCTCGCATTCAACAATCCTGCCGACAGGTATGCAAACCCAATAAGTCTGATAGTCTGCACCCGAAACGACAATATTTTAATTCAGCTACTGCTGCTGTAGTATCTACAATTAATTAATGATTGAGCCGACTCACTGCTCTATCGACTCAAGACTCGAGACTTGAAACTTGAGAGTACGGTCTTATGCTGTACAGGCTTGTATTATATAATACCTCCTTGTGTAATAGCACAACTCGAAAGGGGCACTTTATTGTATGCAGAAAGTCACAGCAAGTTTGAAGGTACAACGTTTCTGTACAAGCTATACTCGTACGTATATTACCGCACATATACTATACACACTGTACACACTGCTGTGCCGGACCAGGTATGATGTAAGTAGAGCGAGAGAGCTGTCGTATACTCCAAACAAAAGTACGTAAAGCTCGTCGTTGATGTTTGTAGCCTGTAGACTCACTGGGTACGCTAACAGTAGCTAAAGGCGAAGCCAGTATGCCAGCATGACGGTTTAGCTTCGAAGAAAGTGTAGGGAGGCGAGTGTACGAACGAGTACGGTCTATTCTAAATACTAAATAATGTAGACAGACAAGCAAGACAGCTAGACAGCACTCTGTTGTTGTACCCGATTGATTGAAGACCAAGTCGGTTCCCGTTCCAACCCGATCAGTATTTGTCGGTCATCACTAAATCGATAACATTACACATTAACATTGATGAGGTGCACGAGTACCAATAGACGTAAGAAGAACAGTAAGAGGGACCTACAACATTACACTCTGTGCCAGGTACGTAGAGTGTTCCGGTGGCGCAATAGTAACACCGACCTGGATGACGACACGGTGGTGTTGTAGGCGCTACACAGTACCACCCATGCCATACCAGTCGTACGAAGTACGAGAGTTTACAGTTTGCCAGGTAGTCAGTACAGGCAGTAGTAGTTACAGTACGTACTCGGTTTGGCTTGGTGTCGTCGATGTTGGCGTGCGCAACATTCTCTCCCTTTCTGGTTGCAGTGCGTGCTGCATGCGCGTACTGGCAATTCCTACAGAATACAGTACGAAAACCTGGTACCCGGCAGTAGGTTGGGCAGACAGGGAAAACACCCGAAGTGTTGGTATTCATTTACGAAGTTATATTTAGGTTGGTGTTGACGTGTGGGTGGCCGAACTTGCGGTGTACCAGTGCCTGGTATGGTAGGCGTTAAAGCGCGTTACAGCGGCGCCATGTTTCACAATGGGACGTACATTTGTCGATCACCTTCGAACGTGGTGTTTGACCTGGCGTCTTTCGCTTCGTTCTTCTGTGCGTTACTATTATTAGTTTCCAAGTTTCCAATATATGGTTATTGTAGTATCATATCGCGTTGCTACTGTTGTATACGTGTACCAGCTTTGATAGGGTGATCGATCTGAAACCGGCACGCTGTACGCATGCCTGCGCACTATTACGGGGGGGACCATCATGTTAATAGTAAATAGGACCTACGATATACACAAAAACCTATATATTTACCTATTTTTACCAACAATATTTGGTCCTATTTACTATGGTCCTCCGTAATAACTGCTAACTTTCCATTTGCACTGTAATCTGTAATATGAATGTTGTAATACACAGCAGGAAAAAAAGAGCGTCACCGTAGCGCCTCGCAAGATCCAGTCACCAAAGTTCGTGACGAAGCGGCCAGCAGCGTGCCCTTCAAGCAGATTCGACCAGGCGCACCAGAATATGTTCGCGTTGCAGCCATCTATCGAGCGCTACGGAAAGACCCCGAAGAAGACCCCTAAGAAGGCAGCTGCTCAAACAGGTATTATAGCATTATAGCTGCCCAGACAGGTGCCCTAAGCTCTCAGCATTTAGCCGTGGTGGAAGTGTGACAAAAGTAATAGGCGCAATCGCGGTGCCAGAGTACCTGGGGTGTTTTATGAAGCTACTGTAGGTTTTGGTTTGGTATGAATAGGCACACCCCGACCAAGTACGAGTGTCTGGTTCTCGTTTGTAGTAAATATATAATGATTATCTCATCATATGACCGTCAAGAATGGGGAATACATGTTTTTTTAATTGAGCTCTTGCTGTGTCTTTCTCTGCGACGTAGACGCTTCCATGGGGAAGGTGCCAACTGGACGGCAGGCGGTTGCCAAAGCGAAAACGCCTTCCTCCAAGGCCAACGCCCCTGCGGGCACGCCTGCCCGACCTCTGGAAGCTGTGTTCGGGTCTGGTCTGAAGTCGGTGAAGCGAGGATTGACGGTGGCGAGTAAGCCGTGCACGCTTGTGGTCCAGCGAAGCAACAAAAAGCCGACACAGGTAGGACGGTGTTCCTCGCGAACTGTGTCGAATATCTCCTGTTATTCTCGTGTACCTGATTGGTATGTACTGTAGACGTGTGGCAAGTCGCCATCACGGCAGCTGTAGTAATAGTAGTGTGCTGCATGGGTGGCGAGGTGCGAGGGAGTAAACTGTCTCATGCTCCACCGGGGAGCGGTCGAGACCAGCCACCATTATTTTTGAATAGTTTTATGTTTACGGTGTGAGTGATGTTATCTCATAGAGCTATATACTGCATATCATACTGGTACACTATACCTGGTATATAATAGTATATCGTCTGCCTCGGAAGTGGAAACTATTTAACTTACACTATATTCAAGTAATTATTTAACTTATTTCACCCACCCATACCCTATTAAACTTAAATTTAAAGGGTATCACACCTATCGCACCTCCGACAGATAACCGCATACATTTTCTACAGTAGATTATCTTAATCCTAACCTGCCGGTATTATAGAGCTATACCGGTACGTATGTTACAAATACACCATTCTAAAATTTTAAAAGGAGTACGTACGTGGCCATTTTTTAGTTTTACTGTCGAGCAGAGGACCGAAGTCGAAACAGTAGCTGGCATGTTATTGATATACTTGGTATATATATGGCTATGTTTGGTAAATGTGTATATATGGCTATGGGTAAATGTGTGTTTCTCAGCCTGCCGTGGGCTCTACAGTGATTATGAGCGGCATTATGACCACGAGATAGTAACGTGATCAGCGCGATACAGGGCAGGTTGGGAATACGTCTACCTGTGTTGTGTGCCGTTCGCATTTAAATCTTGGAACAGCGTCATGGGGCAGAACTGCTACGGCGCCACGGCTGTGCTTTTGACTGCAATTGCGATGGTCAAAAGTACCGTTGCGTACCGGTATTCCAGCAAAGCTCTGATGAGGGATTCTCAAGGGACCCTTAAGGACTCTTAACGCTACGCTACGGCGTGTACCAAAGACACCTATCATGGCCATCATGACTAGTGATGCCTCGCGTGCCGTCAAGGAACCGCCTCGTATCAATGTTTAGTACATAGCTGGGGAATGAACATGACATCCCGGTGGTTGACCATACCCGTGCTTCTACAAAAAACAACCTATGCTCTAAAAATATATATACTTGGAGACGGTTGCTCCTGCGTCACTGATCTCAACCTCGAACGCTTCCGCAGACGCGACATCAACATTGTTAGAAAAAAAGTTAAAAAAAATGCGAGATATCGAATAAGTCCGACGATTATGAGAGACAACGGCATAACTTAGTTCAAGTTGTATTACAGTCGTAGGTACATCGTGTAAACGAATATCAGAATATCAGAATATCAGAATATCAGAATATAATTATGTTCTTCGCCATCCCCTCAAAATGCACGTGTGTGTGTGACCATCCTTCCAACAGGTGAAAGAGTTCCGGCTGAGCTCGAACCCTAACATGCGGGAAGGTTTCACGTTTAAACCTTACAGTGGACCGGTCCGCCCCATGACGCCAGGTGACTTTCCAGTACACTTACCCAACGGGCGGCGTGTGATTGTGTATTTTCAGCTGTACGCCGCAGTACCTAGTGTTTAGTCTCGCGTTAGCAATCCCCATGTGGTTTTCGGTTTTCGGTTGGCGCCGCACGGTGTGCTGCCTGTTTGCTACGCACTGTGCTGCGGTATGTAAGAATCGGGCCCCAACCTCTGCCGGTGCACGATCATTCTCGCGGCCGCCAAATGTCCAACGTGTCATACTTTATTTAGTTTAGCATATATTACCTGGTATGTGTGGCATTCGGATTCCCGTTTGGTGTTTATTAAATAGTATTCGATCGCGCTGTGCCCAAGGTGGTGAACGTCTGTCATTTTGGGATACTGAAATGTTATTGCACGAATTATTGATGCCAAAAAGAGTAGCCGTCGGTTCTAACAGGAACGACGCTGTACTGCCAGACGCCTCCCAGATAGTAAATACCTTGTACAGTAGGTGCTCCTGGAGTTTGATATTTTGTGTGCAATTGCCAGCCGGTCGTTTTAGTGATGTGTAACACTGTGTAGGACAACCAATAGTTTCGACAAAGAACAACATCATATTCATTATTTATTTGTGGTCAAGTACCCACGATATTCGAGGAGGTGCCTAACCCCTAGCTCTCTCCGTACTGTAAGGTGCATAACGATATTTAGGTGGGCGCGTTCGTTCCTTTCGTTTCTTTTCGTCTGAATCAATAGAACGAATGCATTTTTCGCTATGAGTATGACTCTAACGTATTATCCGTTTCCCTGCCAATACCTTTAATGCCGAACGCGTTTGAAGCTGGACGGGCATTGGCCGATAAAACATCAGGCTTCAACGTCGGGTCATCTGGACCATCAGGCCATGGTTCGCAGAAAGCATCGAAGAAGGTGTTTCCCCCCCTCGAGCCTCTGGGGATCAAGGCTAAGCTGGCGAGCGGCAAGGCGCAAGCTGCGCGGAGGAGTGCTCACGTGCAGTCTGGCAAAGCTCACCGAGAGAAGAAATTCGCCGAAGGAAGGGCCGACCGTGTCTAGTCCTATTAATTGGTCTATTAATAGCCTTTTAACAGTCCTATTAATAGGTCGTGTTGTACAGAGGAAAGGGGCCCGAGGTGTAGCATTAGTCATAATAGTAGTGACCAGGGGTGTGAGAACCTTAAAATTAGAAAATTAGCGGTGATAAAATGTCTAGGAGTACGATCGTACGGGTACTTCATATCAGTTTTCTGTTACTGGCATGAGAAGTAACAAATGAATTGCAGTAACCTGTAGTAACACACGAGTACCTCTGATACGTATCACTTTCTTCAAGTGCGCATTCGTATAATATGTGTGCGTGCGTGTAGAGGAGCGTTGGACATCGTCATGTGTCTCTTTGCCTTAGTTGTCGTGTTTGAGGGCAGCGTCTCTTGTGCCCCCAATGGCAATAACTTACACCAGTACACCAGTAAGCTAGGTTCTGAGCTCGGCTTTGCATTCCTCGCAGGCACGGGAAGATGTCGCTGTCTATGTTCGCTCGAGGCTGTTCGCTCGAGGCAGTCGCATGAAGTAGCAGTAGCATCCAGTATCAGTGCAGACGGAAGGGTTGTGTTCGGCTGTCGCCTATGTAACTGCCCGCTACAGCAGAATATCGCGTGCTAGTATTTTAGTGGCACAGTAGCATGTATGTGTGTGTCATGTATCACCCCGTGATATGGGTCTCATTTTTTCGTTTTTTTACAGTAGTAGATGAGGAACTTGCTATCATCCCAGGATGGATTCGGTTTGGTTTGGTTTCCTACCTCTGTGATGCCTGCCTGTAGACTATACTCGTTGTGCCTTTTCGCGAGCACGGGCTACTGTACAGTATTAACATTGAGTGTGCAGTACTACACTTTGGCAATGGCCTAATATGATATCAGCATCATCAACATCAGCCGGCGGCGAAGAGCATGATTATATCATGGGTACCAGTATACATGGTACCATTTATTTTTTAAGTACCTGTACGAGAGCGTTGCATGTAGCCATTCGCCCCGAGTGAGCGAATGACTACGGGATGTTTCCCACCGATCGATGTTTGCTACCAGGTATGTCTCGAAGATGTTGATTGTCATATACTTCATATTCATATTATGTCATGTCCGATCACAATGATACGCGTAGACGACAGATGGGGCGTAACGCCAAACGCTGGCCGGGCTTGATATCTCCTGAAGCAGACTACTGCAGACCACTGCCGTGTACTTCGTGTTCATATTAATGTTATGTCGTGTCCGATCACAACGATACGCGTAGACTACAGATGGGGCTCAACGCCTAACGCTGGCCGGGCTTGATTTATCATGAAGCAGACTACTGCAGACCACTGCCGTGTTCGGCTGCTGTGGTTTGGCCATTTGAAGTGATTGCCAGGCTGAGATGGGGCCATTGTGTGATACGGTTAGGAACTCCCTAGGTCTGTGGTATACGCGTATGGCGCGGGCGGTATTTGAAGTAGTTGACTGCCTGCTGTCGCCTACGAGTAATAGGTACAAAAATCGTACCAGGTACAATATCTACGTACAGTAGTTGGAAGAATATGCACCGGTTAGGAAGACGCAAAATGAACGACTGGTCGGTTGGATGACTGGCCTCGGTGCAGCGATTGTCCCTGCAGGGCTACTCGTACTCGTGTATACTGGTACTTCGAAGTATATGGTAGCTTACAACAAAATGTATCGTGAGGTCCGTTCAACCCAAGTCACCCCCAGTGGCGTCCGCTCATACAACAGAACAGAACAGTAGTTCTCACTCACACCCACCCAAGAACGTGTGGCAAGGTGTGGCAAGGTGAGCGAGGTGGGTGTTTATTTGCACGCTTGATCGGGGTGCTCCATTCAGAGGAAAACGCTACGCACAACAGTCTCCGTCAGAAGCAACAGTCGTTGATGGATGCTGCAAAGTCTCTCATAGCTTATTATGCTAGTAATATATGCCGCCAAACTATCACCGTGACCAACCGTAAAACGTCATCGATCTGCAGGAGAGCAGTAGACTGGCGGTGGTGGGAAATAGTCCGACCAGTGAGCTATACAGGTACCGATATCGGCTACCAATACATTGATACCATAGAGCCAACAACGCTCTATCAAAATATATAACCAAAGGCAGATGATTCAGTCCGTATGTAGCATGTCGGTACGCCATATTGAACTGATCCGTTGGGCATACCTGGTATCACGTAGTATTCCTTCGTTATAATAGACGCGATTAATTCGTTTGATGTGAAGGCAATGTATCATTAACATTATTTCACACTCCCGAACCCACACCCCATCCGTGCAGTTACCTATCCTGTGCCGACGAACTGCTTACACAAGTCGGGGGAATTCAGTTTCAGTTTTGATGGCGTTGGGATGATGACATGCGCATCAACTTGAAGACATGCCCATGACCGCCATCTCTTCCTCGTCGAATATTTTGTCAGCTGCAGACCCCCGTTTCCAGTGTGAACTGTCGGTGGTGCTAGTAGGGCCTGTTCGGAATACTCTCTCTGCGATAAGGGACAATGCCATTCGCTTTGCTGCCTCCTTCCGCAGCTCCGCGTCGTGTTGTTCCCACAAGGTAGGCCTGTCTGCCGTCACCTGTTCGGCGATATCGATGGTCATGATGGGAGCCGCCTTTACCGCATTTCTGAATTATTACCTAGGATAAAGTATAGAAATCGGGGAATTGGTTGTGGCCCGCGTGTGGTTCCAGTGTTATGAGAAGGGATATTTCGAAAAACGCCGAAAACACTACTTTATACACTAATCCTAACCATAATCCCAACCCCAACCCCGCTCCGACCCTTATGAGCTTTGTCTCGAAAAAATCAGTTTGTTTTTATTTTATTTAATATGGTCGACTACTCTGAAAGGCATAAATAAACTATTCCCCGCTTTCTGTACTTTATCCAAGATACTTTTTCAGTGATGCGGTAAAGACTATTGCATGATGGCGACAATGGCGATGTCGGGTGTTGCTTGTATAGCATGACCGTGGTTATTTAGTATATACTAGGTACGCTATAGCAGTATAGCATAACCAAGATCGTGCGAGACCGGTCATGGTCTAAAGGGCCCGACATCGTTATAGAACACCTCCTGCCTCGTACATATGCCAACCACCCACTGCAAAAAACTTCGTAACCTCGAGGTTGTTGTAAATATTTGGTACGATATATAGTTGATTTGCTACACAGGACGAAGCCACGCTCAGTCCAAGTTCTTCTCGTAGGGTAAGTGGAATACTTGAACGAACGCACCCACATACGAACCTAATCAGTCCCTGTCTATTCTTGAGTTTTGCAAGTGTGACCCGAAATTACAGGGGTTAGGTTCGCAGTAACAACAACGATGAAAAATGTGTATATATACCTCGAGGCATGGGGTGAAAAAAACATGTGGCATTTCGTACTGATATTGCACAATACTGCGCACCTGTTGCAGCCTGGCCCTGTTCTCTCTCAACGCTCGGTGGTATCTCTCGCGCCCTTCTCGGGCCTTCTGTTCAGACTCCATCATGGCCACGCGTCGATCTTGCTTCGTTTGTTTGTTGCCCATTTGCCTCATAACTTCCGCGAGAGCCTTGCTCGTTTCTTGCTGCTGGGCACGCCGTTGCAGTTCACGCTTCTTCTCCTGTTTGAGCTCGCAAGTCTCTTTCTCTAGCCTAGCTCGTACCCGAGCCGTCTTCAAAAGAAAGCTGTGAGTGCTGCGAGGGACCACCGGTGTTGAGGAAGTGATAAACTTTATTTGTTTGTCCGCCCTCACTGCAAGATTGCGGTCTAACGCGGCTTGATCTTGAGCCCGCTGAGCGCGCTCTTGCGCTCGTTCCCGATACATATTTTCTCGCTCTTCCATCGGCAGAACCTGGAACACAAGTAGCACACATACATCCAGACCCAGCAATTCGTTTTAAACACGCGTCCCTACAGTATCGCTCTGGGGCTACTGAACGTGGAAGAAGCTATGCGTCAATGACCAAACCGTGCGTTTAGATTTTTGAATACAAGTAGCGCTGTCAAAACTGGAGTGGCTTAGTGCCACGTCAGAGCGTTGTAGGCTTACTTGGGTGTTACTTCTCGGACGATCACGCTCGTTTGAAAGCTTATGTTGGCGTTGTTGGATGTCTCCAAACAATTTTGTGTCAGCGGTATAAATGGCTATGTACACATTATGCAGCAGACATCGCAGCTCTACTTGATGTTGGCCAAGATCATAACTGGCAAGAGCATACGCAGCGAACCTTCGCTGTAGGAACATACCTGGGGAACCACCGGTGCTTTCCTGCACTTTGCTGCCGCGAGCCGCTTATCCCATGCGCGCTGTCTCCTAGCAAGTACCTCCCGAACCCGATCGTATGGAATAGATCTGCTTTGAAGACAACTTTCGGGCCGTCCCGACTTTTCTCGACCGTCAGTGTCGCTTGCCCCTGCCTCTGAAGTTTTGTGCTGGAGCGCGTGCATGGCCATACGCCTTGGTAGGTGAGACTGCGATGACATCTGTACCGGTTGTTAATAAAATGGTGGTAAGTTGGTACATTACGGGCATAGTTGTTAGTGGTGAACCGGGCTTGTGCAAGAAGACCGGTAGTAATATAAAACAATTCATAGGCCGAGAAGGGTGTTGTCCTATTAATAGTGTGTGTCACATTGGTTTGTTGGTGGGAGCCAGATCAGAGTGGTTTGGTGGCTCGCTTGGGCCAAAAGGGAGTTATCGGGAGACGTGCTTGTGGGAGCTAAATCACAGTGTTTTCGTGGCTCGCTTGAGTTAGAAGGAAGTGATCGGGAGGCGTGAGTTTGTGGGAGCTGAATTACAGTGTTTTGGTGGCTCCCTTGGACGAGAAGGCAGTTATTGGGAGACGTCTGGGTTGCCAATTCCGAAATTTCACGTGGTCGGTCTGGGTGCGTACTACTTGAGTGAGCCAGTCTATACTTTGGGGAAAGGTGTGCACCTGTCGATGCATATACTGCAAGTATCCGTGATCACCAGGATGCGACTTTGTTTCCAGACGAGTGATTTCCCTCCTGGGCTGACAACTCTTAACCCGCCCCCCGAAAGTCGTACGATCATAAAGGGTACGATCGGTTGGAAAAGAAGGCTTGGTTGAAGGTTCTACGTTGTGATGCATGTCGCCCTTTCCACGACGGCCAACAGTACGTACTCGTCGAGCATCAGGAACGTGATAGGCCTCAACAAAAATGGTGATTTACTCATGCAAATTGCCCACCTGCTCTTTTCGTATTTGAACCCGCTGCTTCCGCCTCACGGCCTGCCTTTCCTGGATGGTCTGCCAGTCCTCGCCGACAATATGAACAGGTCTTGCCTTGAATTCGCACCGTTTTCTTATTTCCTCCTCGTTTGCCTCTGCTTCCGTCTGGTTTAAGGCACGAGTCTCGGCGTCAAGGAACATATGATTGGGAACAATGCGAACGCCAACGGCTATTCTGTTAAACGTGAACGTGTGCGGTGCGCAATCCTGGCTATTTATCCAACACATCTTGAGCAGCGTTAGCCCTTTGACGCATCAATCAAAATATATACCTGTGCATAATGTTACGAGTACTTACCGTCCTTTCTCGTCGTCGTGCTATCATCTCGTTCGATCGTGCAATGACGCCTGAAAACTCGGTGCCTTCTTTGACGGCCACGATTAAGCGCTCGCGATCCCTGGCCTTGGCCTCCTCATCTTCTTTCCTCACTTCGAAGTCGTGCTATACGATGCATGATCAACCGAAGAATCAAGCAAAGGACGTGCACAATCGGCCGTAAGTCAGTGATATAGTAGCAACAACGTGGGCTACCTCACCTAGAGTCTGCAGCAGCACGCCGTAAGAGGTACGTAGGAGGGGGGGCGTCTGTGTTGAAAACGTCATCCATGGGTGGCTGTTACATGTTTTTGCCCTCCGACAAGGTATCGTACACATCCGAGTCCGATACCGCAGTGTTAAATAGTACGAGTCTCTCTTTTATCACTCTGAACCAACGCTAATTTCACTTTCCCTTCTTGAAGGCTCCTACTGCTGTTGATGTAGTACTGATACCGAGTACCTCGTACCTGGTACAGCAGTAGTCGGGGAGGACAGACGTGGCAACAAGGAGGACAGGGGGTAGGGAAAGAGCCGACGACGGCAAAGAAAAAAGAGGGGTATGTACAGTAACACCCTAACCACCAGCCGTTCAAAGGAAACTGTATTTGGCTCACCTCTTCCCGTTGCCTAACTTTCCTCTTCCAAGCGGCTGCGTGAACCTCCATACTGCGGAACGGCTCCACAACCGTCGGCTCGTTCTTCCACGAGCTCTTCGTGGAGGAAACAACTCTGGTAAAGCTGCGCCGCCTTTCAGAGTTCGGCCGGGGCACCGTATGCCCCTCAAACAACCCGCCTGTTCTTCGGCCTCTAATATCGCCCGTTGATGGCCTTCTCCTGCCACTTTCGACGCGATCCACTGCTCGATCGGGCGGTGGCAAGCGGGTGTCGTCTTCCCAGGCCTTCGTTGGAGCACTACTCCTCAACCTCTGGAGGGCGTCGACGTTTCTTGCGTGTCGCACTGCCAAGAGTTCAATTTTGTTGAGGAGAGCTTGCTGCACTTGTCCCTCGCCATAGCCACCAGCATTTGACGAAGCAGTACAGGATCGCCTGCTCCTTGCGCCCGCGGACGCAGGGCGAGGGTAGACCATCCTGGCTGTGCACATGTACGAAGTCATGTAGCGGTCGAATCAGAACGAATGCGAATGCGAGCAATTTTTCGGTGGGATTCGCCGTATCATGTGTGCAAACCTCAGTAGATCGCATCAATACCGTTTGAATATTGGTTGCTCCACTATTGAAAAAAACAGCCTTGTGTAGGGTATGCTTCGGCCGCTTTATGTTGTGATGTCGTGATGGGGGGTGCCCGCTGCCCGCACGTTCTGTTCAGCTATGTCTACGAGTACCAGTCAAGTGCAACACGACGACGACTTTGAAATAGGTACAGTTGACAACGCTTTGTTGTCGTATGGGGGTGGACACGTAGCCCTACGCAAACATAATGATACCAGTGGGGATGCCTCACCCAGTTCGGACGCTCGGTGAGGTCGTGTCTACCTGGCGGTGCCGTCACGAGGGCAGGGAGAGCTTCAATGCTCACATACGACGAGCAACTATCGTCATCATAACATCCTCATCCAGGTGCGACACTCGCCGTTTCAAAATGCGGCGAAACCTCACCCTCAAAATTGCCCCGAACTGAAAGGCCTCCATTATGCTGTGGAAAACCAATGCACCGACAACGGCATCGTCGTGTCGGCAGGTGTTTCATTGTGTTTGTGATCCAACGCGGCCGACGGGTGAGAGGATGGCATCTCGGCGACGAGAGTTATCGTGCCCTAGAATGCGGACGGTGGGTGAGGGTGTTGGGGGTAGGTGGATATCGCTCCTCTGCTTGCTGATGTGCGTCGCAACTGGAGAAGTTCTGGCATCAGCCTCACCTAACTCAGGTGGCTCGACGCGGGGAAGAACAGGAGGCACTTCAGCAGGTGCGTGGCCGTCTTACGTAGTGTACGTCTGCCCCGCCCGTTGTTCGCCCACATGCGATAGATTGATGTTGATGGCATCACCACTACCTCTTCAAAGAAAGAGGGGGGGGTTGCCATTGCGCAAATTGGCTCCATGTCGCCGTGTGAAGTTCAACTGCCTGCCTTGATTTATTTTGCCTGTGAGCAAATATACCTCGTTCTCGTATACACGAGTGCAGCAGTTTCACATGCACAACTGCTGCTGTACGTCGTAGTCTACCCGAGGCGTGTAACTTACTATTAATATATACTGCTGTTATCGTCTAACATCTGGTATCTGGTACACGGCGTTGTTGTTCTGTTTTGTGATCACCTGCAGGTGGGTCCGGGGGGCGTATATCGGGGAACAACAGGGAGACATCTGGTGGGGGGTTTTCTTTCGTGAAGGGGAGCGTGCCTAAAGTGACGATGGACGAGACAGTCGATTCTGAAGAGCAAGACATTCGGCAGGAGCAGCGCCGAGGACGGTGGAGCTTCGGGCACGATCAAGACCCCGTTGTTTCCGCCATCAAGAGCATGAAGGATCTATTCCCCCAGGTTAAGTTCTCCATGGACCCCACCACGTCGCTCAAGTTGAGAAAGCGTATCTACCCACTCAAGACCGTGCTCACGTTGGGAGCTGATTACAACACCCAGATCGGTGTGTGGCAATTCCGGTCTACGTGGGAGGATTCTATAATCGGAGGGCGAATCAGTATTGCAGGACGGGAAGTGATGCTGACGAAGTCGTGGTTGCTGAAGGTCATGGACTCGGAGGACGTTGCAACACGATTGAAATTCCGAGCAGCGATTGATACGCGAACGTGGACGGCGACCGCCAAGTTTGGGTTTCGTACGGAGCGCATTTCGCCGCTGAACATAACGGACGGCTTCCAACTGGCCAAGAAGTTCCCCCTGGATGGAAGCAGCGGTGAGCTCTTTCGTTCACTGGGTATTTTGTCCTTAATTTGTTGAGGCTCGGGCAAGGCTTTGTTGGCCTGACCCCGCACTTGTAGTTGCTGTTGTTGTGTTGCAGTTGCTGCTGCTGTTGTTGTTGTTGTTGTTGTTGTTGTTGTTGTTGTTGTTGTTGTTGTTGTTGTTATTGTTGCTGTTGTTGCGAGGATTTGATTACCTGCCGTAAGCCTCCTGTGCACTTTCACACACCTCTTTGTGATTAATATACCTGGTTCCAAGGCACCTGGTATTATATACGTAACAGGTCCGAAATCTGTAAACGTGTGCCCCGTCTACTGTAGGAGTTGGGCCAGCCAAAAAACAAGAACATTTTCTTAAAAGTCGGGTCTCGTGAACCACTGCGTGTTTTCAGTCTATGGGACTCGAAAATAGTAAACACTGGCCCCTGGCACAATACGTACCAGGTATGATGTTAGTAACGTATATGCAGGTCCAAACATTTCGAGAATCCGACTCGATCTCGCGAGATATCCAAGAAAACTGCGAGTATTATTACTTGACGACACTTTGGCATAAAATCGGTATGGTAGCTCCAAAAAACGTCGTTCCCGATCAAGGTGAAACTTGTTGCAGGCAGTCCTGACACAAGGTGGCGATCGATATTAGCTGCATTGCACAATTCGCCACCCATCAAGAGATACTCGTATGATATGGCAAGAAAAAAAAAGGTTCCTGTACGTATAATACATTAAGCAAGTACATAGTGACGAGAACACGTGGCGTTACTGCCACGCCCCGCTCAATTTAGCAAATTTCGATCTGAAATTATAACCACGTATTTGAACCGTATGCGCACTCAAACGGGAAGCTTGTCCTTTTTATGATTTTTTTTCATGCAATTTGTGGTCGCATTTATATTTCTTCGGTTAATTGTATTGGTCATGTCTGTTGGACAAAAAAGAAAGAAAAAAAGGCAGGCTTCCCATTTGTTAGTTGGTGCATGACCAACACCGTGTCCAAGAAGCACATCCGAATGCTGTACGTACGTATTGTTGAGCGGGGCACAGCCAACAGCCAATCCACCTGACAAGCAGCGTCTTGGCTAGCGCAGCTCGTACGTGTTGTTTTTAATGTATATTCTGCTGCTTCTCTGCTTCCGTGGCTCTCTCGCCCGTTTTGACAGTTCTGCCTGCTACGAGAGCTTCTGCTCCTAAAGTATACCCACGAGCGAAGGCTTGGGGTACATTAGTATACCTATATACCTGGTACCCGGTAGGCGCTAGGTTTAAGAATTTTCAAGACCGTATTTAAATTCTAGGCTACGTAGCTTGCTTGTATGCTGGCTCGCTTGTTGTTGTATTATAGCAGTTCCTCTGCGCTGCCCGCCAGCAAGCATTCTGCAGACTTGTACTAACTGGGTTAACAATCCCTTGCTTTTACCCTCTACACGTCAATGCTGCATTTTGGCCAGGTCACGCAAAGTTGGAGGTGGTGACGAAAGTGGCCTTGCCAGAGCCAGAGCTGCGCTTTAGCACGAATGGTGACACGAGCAAGGGCGTCGTGATTGGCATGGGAGATGTAGATCTTGGAATAGAGGAGGTTAATCTTTTGCTTGAGTATTGACTTGCTGCTTTCACTGTTAGCAGCGGGATGTAGTAGTTTTTGCTACGTATGTAAACGAGCACACGCTTCGTGAGTCAGCGCAAGGAGGCTGCCCATAGTTGATGGCACAAGCGATGGCACAAGGTTGTTCTGCGGGAGGGAGACTGGGTTCTCGCCAAGATGGTGACGCGTTTTATCGTGTGAAGTCTCTGCTTGCTTTGTCTCGGCTTTCCCCGTGGTGTCCGATACGTAGTAGTTTTGCAGTATTTTTGTTTTGGGGTATGTGCAGTCAATGAGCGGGAAGGCGGAAACTATTATACTTTGTCGACGCTTTTTTTACAACCGACCTCCGGTCGTCTTGGTCTGTCTGCATACTTATTAATATATAGCAACTGGCTTATTTATCAACTGCTGTCGAGTTATGCGCTATGGCACTGTCGGACATATTAAATGTTCTTGACATAGCCTATTCTTAAGCGCAAAACCTACAGTAGATGCCTTAATTAAATGTTCTTGACATAGCCTATTCTTAAGCGCAAAACCTACAGCAGTAGATGGCCTTAACGGTGTGTGCTCATTTTTTTTCTCTATCCTGCTATTAATATGAGAGGGTAGGGGGAAGTGGAACTCCCGGGTTTGGCCCAATGTCAACCCCATTTTACTGCCAGCTGCACCTCTAAAGTGAGCTACACGATGAACCATGAACTGCTAGGGGTCCACGAGCCACCATGCATATTCCATGGCGTTTCTCATCGGCGATGCTCAAAATAGCTGCTCTGGTTGCGCATGCATGGCCACACCTGTCCGCAATTTTGCTATCGGATTGGTCGACAGAATGGCAGTACTATTAATAGTACCCCCTCCTACTACGTACGAATGCGGGCCCAACAACCCAATTCCCTTCTTCCACAGTTTATGGTGTCCCCCATACCCAGCACGTGTTCTTACCGTCACTCCGCACACACCCTGTCTGAGCTCCCCACGGCCACTTACGTTTCGCGATGACACGAGCACCATCGCCGTCGAAACTGGCCCCGCTCGCGAGAGAGTGGGTGGTGGGTGGTGATAGAAGCCAGAGAGGTCAGAAAGACCAGACGCCCCTATTATTGGTAGTTGCGAGGGAGTGTGCATACCCTCCTCATTCAAATTAAACCCACCGGTCCGTGCTGGTTGGTGTAGCTTGGATCTTCGCCTGCGTGGAGCAGCTCGCACTCCTAACATCAAGTGCTGCTGTTCATGCTGTTGATATGTATAGAGTACCGAGGCCGAAGGGGAAATAAATGTGTATCGGGACACCAGACTCACTCCCACCCGCACCCACGGGCATCTCAGACGCGCTTTAACGTTAGAATGCCTATGGCTACACTACCAACTCAGTCTACTCTATGTGCACTCCTATGTGTACTCTATGCCCATGCCGAAGAACACTAGCACTGGACGAACCCCGTCAATACATGTGATTGCCCGCTGCTTCGGGGTGATCAACCGGAGGGTGGGTGTGGTCTATTCCGGGTCATTGCTACATGCCATGAAGATTGATAGTTTGCCGTCCAGTGACCTCCGATCGCTTTGCGTTACAGTACACGCGAGCGTGGTTAACCTTACGACGATAGACACGCGTCGGGCACTGGATTCGCGTCATATGCTGATAACAAAAACATAAAAAAACATGTCTTGACTAGAGATGGGCATCGGACAACAAAAAAAACGGTTAAACCTGGTTTTGAAAACCCAGCAGGCGTTTGCAATTAGTCGTTTTCAAAATAAAAACCGGTTTATTTTTTGTCTATTTTAGGGCACTCACGACTACACTAAAACGAGTCTGCAGCATGAACAGCGTGCACACAAACATGACAGCGTGAAAGTTGGGCAAACAAGGTAACGAAGTTAACCAGATACCGGTACGCACTTGGGAGTACGCAACAAGGTGCAAATCGAGGGAAAATCGAAAAGTCACCCGTGGTTTCCAATGTTTTGGAGGCTTTAATACCTGCCAAACAAAAACCGATTAAAGTTTTTTTTTGTATTTGATAAAAGCGCCTCCTATCCGGTTTTCGGTTTTTCGGATATGACATCCGGTGCCCACCTCTAGTCTTGACCTCCGCTCAACCGAAAAACCAAAACGTCACCACGAACCGAGATGACGCGAAAAAATACGTTCAGACGAGCGATGCGCTTGTAAGCGCGTGTATATAATTATTAAAGTACACGCGTGTCATTCATTCCGATGAATGGTCCCTGCTCAACCTACAGAAGCGGGGGTGCACATCCTACAGAATATAATACCTACCGCCAGAGAAAAAGGGATTTCGTGCCCGCAGTTTTCTGATTGGTCAATTTCTTATTCACATATTTTTTTATTGGTGGAAAAAAATATTTCGTGCATCTGATAGCAACTTCACCGGCGTGGTTGAGAGGTCGGATCCAACACGGGCGCCGAGAGTTAACTACCACAGACAGCCACAGCCTTGAATACAAATATTGTCCAAAGTTCGGCATTCATGTCGGTCAGCATTGATACGAGAAAGGTGCCGTATACCGTATGATATCTACCTTGTTGGCCGCTTTCCAAAATTCTCGCTCTTGGTTCTTCAACGTGCCAGCATCGCGTGGCATGAGAGTTTGATTCGCGATGAACTCACGCATTACGGCCTTTGGACTTTCAAGCAGTCGCTGCCAGCGGCCTTAGAATGATCGCAATGGATCGCGAGCGGCATGCTCCCGCATTTTTTCGCGTAAAGCCACTTAAAACCCTACCCGTCTCGACGCTTGAGTGATGTTCCACAATTATCGAAGGACAGCTGTGGGCGCAGGAAGACAATTCGGCTGTTTTGATTTGTCATGGGATGAAGGCCGTCACGTACGTTCATATATACAAAGGTACGAAAGTGCTGAAAACTACATTTCTGTTCGTTTGGACGGGACCAGACCGAACCCTCGAGTTCGCCCCCCACCAAGTCTCCTGTTGCAGCCAAGCGCCTATATATTGATACTTTGGACCTACCCTCGGACCTATTCGGTGCAGATTCCAAGCACCGCATCGCTTTGGCTCGATGCAAACTGTTTCCTGTGGATAGTCCCCACGGCAGTACCAACAGCCGCAATTTTTTTCTGCTGGATCGATGCAATATACATATGCTGAACAGTTTCACCAATAGCTAACGAGTTTTCAATATTTCACTCACGCAAGACGACTTTTGGAACTCCACCTTTGGAGCTCTTTTTAGACTTAGGGTGTGGGAAAAGGCAAAAGGGGTCACCAGTCAACGGCCATCAAGAGTGCGAGGTCGCGGTGCTAATGCCATCGCGATATAGTACCAGTATTGATACTACAGTATTAACAGTACAACAAGGCACAAGGCGTGTCGGAAAGGCCTGCTACGGCCGTCTTGCTTGGGAAGGCGAAATAAGCCTCCACTATTCTCGCAGCACACCATCCTCAGCAAAGACTCTCCCACGGAAATTGAGAGATTGAGAGTGATTTTTGTCCGCAATTCAGGGATGGTGTATGTACTCATCGGAAGGGTGGATTTCGAAAAATGACTGGGACTGAAGATAGCTTCGGTGGCGACTAACGCCCGAATTCCATCCACTCAACCTATGTTTTATCACCGATCCTCGCCCTATTAACCTGTCCCTTCTACCGGTGCGTTACGCCACCTCGTGGCTCGGAGGGCGTTCTCTCCCACCCTCGTGATTGATCACCCAGTCCATTTTGGTGTGATCTCTATGGTTCGGCAGTGGGGTGTTTTCACTTATTATCTGCTCCCGATCTCCGCCCTTTTACGGATCAGAATTGTCTTCGTGATATGCCAGTATGGTGTGTAGCACGGAATAAGGCTGCTTCGTCTAGCTTCCCCCGTGCACGGCTGCAGCATGCTTTTTGCCGCCGCCCCCGCGCCCTTTGTAGCGACAAGGGTGTTTCCAGCGACCCGTATGTTCATTATTATGTAGACATGCCTTTCTCGGTTAGAGCTACTGTAGATTGTACCAGATAGCACTTCTACGCGGAGGAAAATCTCTTCAGCGTCGTAGTCTAGCGCGGGATAATAATAATTTCGGATTCCCTTTACAGCCGCAATACTTGCCCAAGTCTGATTCGTCTGAGCCAAAGTACTTTGTCCCGAACCGTGGCTGCACAAAGGTGCACTGAGGTGCACTAAGGTGAAATAAACGGTTCGAGCTGAAACTGTGAAGCCTTTGAGAAGTATGTATCAGCGAATGTGAGTTAATAGTTTTGACGGCGCCGAAAAACAGTTACGCCTACAATACTACCACGTACTACTCACCCCTACTGCACTGCTACTACTACGTACTACAGAACTACAGTACTGGCTAACAGGAGCGACCCGTGCCACAAAGGAGGTTTCGTGCACGGTGGAACGGAAAGGCTGACGAGGGAGAAATGTTCATAATGGCAGAACCACTGGGCGAGCGAGGTGGCGAGGACTCTTTTCTTGACACGACCGATAGCAGTATCAAACAGTAATAACGCATATCGTAGGCTTTTGCGCGTTGAAGTATACGTGTAGCAGGTAGAAACCAGCCATTTATATGGACAGCGGGTTGCCGTTCGATGCTTCTTTGGAAGTGTCTGGGGGTGTACTCATGTCGGGGGGGCTTGGTCCTTGCGGTTGGGGGGGGCAAGGTTAGGGGTGGGAGCAGCAGTGTTTGGGGGGAGGGGGCATATCGGGCAGAGCCGCAGAGAGAGCAAGACGCGGGCGACTCTTCCCTTGGCACGACCGATAGCAGTACGCATCAGGCAGCAATACCGCACAGCCCTCTGCGCGTTGAAACATACGCGCAGCAGTTACAAACCCGCCATTTATATGGGCAGCGGGTTGTCGTTCGATGCTTCTTTGGGATTGTCCGGGGGGGGGGCTTGCCCCCTTGCGGTTGGAGAGGGTAGGGCAAATAAATGGAATACTACGAGTCAATGCCGCTACAACGCTAGTAGTGCAGTACAAGTACTACAGTACTACAGTACTGTAACACTACTACTACTGTACCCGGTACGTACTGTGCTATACAGTACGCGACGTGTGTTAATAATTTCGGACTTCAGAATTTCAGGCTCAGATTTTTTAATTCAAGATTTTACAGCTGCTACTACTGTAAGCATTTTTTGTGCTCAGCGAAGAACGTCGTCACTCGTAATAATAGACCTCGCGCTCGCAGCAGTCGGATCGAGGCGGCAAGGCTACGGACGAAAATGCTGGAGCGCATCGGCAGAGTCTACATCGTGGAATACAATACTGCTACTCGTACTTGTAGAGCTCCTCTTTCCTTGCACCTTGCACTATGCTCGTAGGAGGTACGGCACATGACGCATGATACGAGGGTCGCCACTGAAACCCCCCTTGGCGTGCCGACTATATCATAGGAATCGCAGTATAATAGATGATATCGGCGTCTCATCTCACCGGAATTACTATTATTGATATTGACATATCATCACCTCCATATCAATAATTGTTGTGAGAGATACCATGCGAATTGCCATACGACCAGTTCATAGCCACACAGAGGAAGGACCTCGTGCCCCGTGCCTCGTGCAGCAGCAGCAGCAGCAGCAGACCCGTACATCATCATGCTCCCGTTTATTTGTTCACGTTCAAACGTATTTCGCATTTATTTGTTGCTCGAAACTTTCCGACGGCGACACAAACAACCACCACAACTGCTATCTATTTCCTTGGCCTTACAGTAGTACAATATCGAGACGAATGTATACTGCACGTGGTGTACGCACGCATGCGGCAGGTTACGAATCCTCGTACCGCTCATATACCAGGTATATCTGCAATCTGCAATGATGCAGGATCCAGGGGACGGATCCAGATCATGAAGCGGCGTAATTGCAAATCTACCCTGTCCCCTACTTCTTCTCGCCTACGCATGTTGAACAATATTTCTCGTCTCGTTGAAGTCCAGCCGGGAGAGGTGCCGTACCTGGTGAAGCAGCAGTACGAGCGTCTAGCGGTCAAGATGGCCAAGATGACCCCCTCATTCAGAAGAAGAAAACGGGCTCACTGGATTGCGCTCTTCGTGACGTCAGCGTCGTCGTTCCATCTCGCGCCGGTTTGGATACCCTCGGCAGCAGTACGCGTAGCAGTGGACAATTCATTGAGGATGAGTTCTTCAGGAGGGAACATGAACAGAGCACACTTTGTTCGAAGCTGTGCTGCAGCAACTGTCGGTGGTGCGGCTGCGTTAACGCTAGCGCCAAGATCTTCGAGTGCAACCACTGCAAGTCACGTGGTAAGGGCTTTGGGATGCGAACTTGGGTTGTAGCTGAACGAAGCAATCAGATTTCAACGAGGTCTTCTTGTGTGGCAAGTATATGATAGAGAGTCCCCCTGACAACGACTTGATAGATCTTCCAGGGGTCCGGATGATTATTACGATTCTGGCGCTGGGAATCGAGGCACGGGTGTAGACCCAACCCAACCCCTAGCCCTAGCCCTAGCCCTAACCCTAACCCTAACTCTAACCCTGACACCGACCCGGGCCCAAAACGGGCCAGAAAAGGGTCGAAAACGCGGCTGCGAGCGCCCCTTTCGTTCCTTTTTTTAAGGGCAGCGGCCAAAAACAGGTACACCTGGTCCGTTCGGGGCCAAAAACAGGTACATACTAAAATCAAGTTAAAAACGCACCCCACGAACCTGCCGTTCCTTGCAATGCAAAGTAGAGTTGTTTTCATGCTCTTCGTGCTCGCGCGGTGGCTACGTATACGAGTAGCTGCTATTTGTAGTACGAGGA
This sequence comes from Saccharina japonica, assembly GCA_008828725.1. Classification (NCBI taxonomy): domain Eukaryota; class Phaeophyceae; order Laminariales; family Laminariaceae; genus Saccharina; species Saccharina japonica. The sequence goes on along the minus strand of MEHQ01003403.1, from coordinate 292,526 downwards.
ACGAACGCCTGCTGCTGTATTCTCCCTTCTCAACTTTTGTGACACCCCTGGTATTCCAAGTCAACCACAATCCCGAAGGGGAGCCTTCTATCTCGTATTATTTCGGCGGAGGTGTGCAGGCAGATATGTGTGTGTGTCGCTCGAGTGGCGTGTAGTGCGAGGTGCGAAGGGAGAAGGGGGTCTCCGCGTACGTCGGCATTTGTATAGGGGGCATAGGGTGGAACTATGAAGGGCCTCTGATTGGCTTAAAAACGACAAAAAAAAGGTGAAAGTCAAGCAGAGTGGACAAAATCAGGTGTACCTGGGTTTTGAAGAGGCAAAAACCGGTACAACGAGTTTTGGACCAATGGCAGCGCACGTGGAGTGCGTTTTTGACTTGGTTTAAAGTATGTACCTGCTTTTGGCCGCAAAAGGACGAGGTATACCTTTTTTTGGCCGCTGCCCTTTTTTTTAATTATACCGAACTGCGGACCACGAAATTCCTCCCCAGACTATCAGTGAGTCGTCTCGACGAACTTGACGCTGTACTCTCCTGTGCTGGCAGTAGACCACGTACGGCAGCCCCAACTGCTGCATGCCAGGTAATATGTAATATTAGTACAGCCTCCGTTGCTCTATACCAGTACGTATACGTACACTCGTAGGTGGTACCTTTTTTTTCGCGTTTTATCCATTCTACAAGGATCCCCTTCGGGATGTGGTTGACTTCAAATCCCGGGGGTGTCGCAAGTCGCAAGCTGAAAAGGGAGAACACCTCCCAAGATGTGGTCAAAGGGGGGACTTCGCTTGCTCCCTCGTGCGCCGCCGTCCCGTTAGGTCCAAGGACATGCCTGAAAAAAAAAAAAGTTTTGTGCGTGTTATAGCGTGGGCTTCGGGCATCTCGCCAGACCTTCGGAATGGCGTTTCAGGCCTGTTTGGGCCCGCGGGAGCACGTTCCGCGGGCGCATTTTGACCCTACCCCCAAATGGCCGTAAAACCAGGGGGTATACCCCCAAATTACCATTTCCCAAAATAAAATAAATGAATAACTTGTGGCGTTTGTTAACCGTACCAGCTATATACGAGTACTTATGCGTAGCGACCGGGCAAGAATTATGTGATGACTTAAACGAGTACGTATAATGACACGAGTAAACCATGAAAATATGAAAATACAAGGGCTCTGCATGAGTGCCGGCACCCATGCTTCGGATAGGAGAATATAGAACTGTTTGGTACCATCCTCATTACGTACGACAATGTGATGGCGCTCGTTCGTGTGTCGATATCTGACACATATATTATTTTTTCAATATACATACATGTATCAAGGCATTGCCAAGTGTTGCAATTCTCAGGACCCAACCTCATTTCTCAGTCTCTGTCTCAGAAATGCATCATCACCACAGTCGCCATTCTCTCGGGCTCGTTTTTGGTGTCCTCTGAATAGTGTCAGTTCTCAGGATAGTATCTAAAGGTGTGAGGTTTACAAAAATGCTATAATAGAAATTCAGTTCGCAACCTCATTTCTGAGTCTCAGTCTCAGAGATGCACCAGTGGCTCGTTTTTGGTGTTGTCTGAATAGTCTCAGTTCTCAGGATAGTAAAAGGTGTAAGATTTACGACAATGTGATGGCGCTTGCTTGTGTTTCGATATCTGACACATGTATACGTACGTACAGAATCAAGGCAATGCCAAGTGTTGCAGGAAGAAGGAAATACATGCTGAAAAGTATTGATGCTTAGTTCGCAACAACTTTTCTATCAGTCTCAAGTCTGAGTACTCGTTCGTACGCATAATGGAGCTGGTACAGCAGTAAAATCCACCCGTGAAAATTATAATGAACCGAGTTTTTTTTTTGTACTGAAAATTAGAAGAAACCAAGTTTTTTTTTTTTTGTTGTACTGCTTGCTGTGCTCTGTATCTGTGTATGTATGTACAAGGGCTCCGCTCCGCGGCCGGCTGACGCCGCCCGCTACGCTCGCGCAAGGAAAGGGGCAGAAGAGGCTCATGATGTAGTGCAAGCACCGACTTGAAAATGCCAAGAGGTTCATGGTGCAGCGAAGACACGGCGGACTTGACATGCAGGCAAAACATGCTCGGGATGCACACATTATAAGCTCCATGCTCCAGGACAACAAAGCTGTGTACCGGTATGTTCGAAAGAGAAAGCACAGCAACACGGCTCACCGCACGGCGCTGCGCTGCCTGCTGTGGGTGTGATTCGTGCCTTTTTCGTAATCATTTGTGGTAGTACAGCAACAACAGCAGCAGCAGCAGCAGTAGTAGTTCGTACTTTGTATGATACGTACTTGTAATATGAAAGAGAAAGCACAGCACAGCACGGTCGTCAAGTTGTGAAGTACGAAAAACAATAAAACTGATAGGAAGACGTACATACGTACGGGTATACGTACTCGTATATACTCGTACTCGTACTCGTACTCGAACAAATAAAAAAAGCGACAGGAGCAAGAAACAAAAACGAACAAAAACGGTCGGAAAAAAAAATCATGTACAATTCGAATCACACACGGATACTGCAAATGACATATCGTGATTGCGCCGCTCAAAAAACAAAAAAGTTAAAACGACTGTCACGTTCTGTCACCCTCGATGCTACCCGCTCCCCCGCGATCACCTCGCCATCGATTCGGTCCGGGTCGAGCTCTACTGCCTCTCTGCCCCAGTGAGCCCCGTGGCCCGCCTCGCGTGAAGCCCGGTGCTCACCGTGGCCCTCGTTCGCCCGCTCGAGCATTATGTTCAAACCGCCTGGCTGTCTCTCCAGGTCTCTGTGAATAATATTTGGCTGAGAAAAAGCACCGCTTGGATATTATTCTATAGGAAGAAACGATCCTTATATACAGCAACTCAGACAAAGCCCTTTCATGCTTCCCTCGTGTCTCGATGGACACACCACGCCTAGCCACGAAAAAGGCGACTGCGCCCCTTCCACCCCCCCGTCTACTGGCCAGCGCCCTTCCCTACCCGCGATGGTGCCGGGCTCGCCCGCGCTGCCGTGCTCTCTGGGTACACGCACGAACCCAAAACCGAAAAATAAAAAGGCTCTCACCAACAAACAATGATGGGAAACAAAACACAGGGAGGAAAGCTCCGGCAAGTAATCAAGTAAATTAGAAGGAGGCGGTATCGAAGTGGGAGCTCTGAGAGACCTGGGATGGGCAATCCCTGAGCGAGATATTAGTAAGTATGCCGAGGAAAGCTTCCGAACCGCAAAGGATAAACGTATGTATAGATATGTCTATGTATCCATGTACCTGGTATCTACATCTCAATTCCTCTCAGTCTCGAGTCTTCTAAACAGACTGCCATGCTTTCCTACAACACTATTAATACTATTATTACTACTGCTGTACATCAGTACTATACGACCAGGTACTATTAATACTACTGCTGTTGCTGCTGTTGTTGTACACAGAGTGGACATGATACATGACCAAGGAGCCTGTTACGTACCCACGGGTCGGCAGGGTATCCTCCACATTATGAATGATGCGTGCCAAGCTTAACTTTGTGACATGGTGTTCGGCGCGTTGCATAGACTGTGCCTTCAGTTGAGCTTGCGTGGCCTTGGTAGCCGCCTGCCTGTGGCGGCTTGTGATTTCAGCAGCGAAAACAAAAACAAAACAAAAAGTGAAAACAAAATATGTTTTTGAGGAGCGGGGTCCCACAAGCAGCCTCTTCTGCAAGCTCCAAGCGAGTACTCGTACGTACCGTCTCATCAGATGTCTTTGTTGATGTAGGTACTATGCTACAGCAGCAGTAACCAGTAGCCTACTAAGTCGCTGATCGGGAACAATGTCGTATCATAGTAGCAGGTATATTGGTAGGTGTACGTACCAGCCTATCTATCTAAGTCAGTAGCATGGAGTGCTATTGAAGTAAGGCTGTACTTAGTCATGTACGTACGAATAGTACTTGGTATCAGTGCAGCCATGGATATGCGGGGAAATACGAATAGGAAATTTTTAAGAAACTATGCGGGGCATCCAGATACGGTTCGTCTTTGAACGTCTGGAAGAGTAGCGTTCTTGAGAACAGTACATAGTACGAGGAACGGTCACGAGCAAGCATCCAAGGAACGTTGCTGTGGGTCGGTGAGTACAACCACCCGATAGAGTACATCTAGCCGTAGAGCCGAGTGTGTCGAGGCTGGTTGCGCCCACCAAGCTCACAACCATCTTCTCAGCTCTGCCTGTCTTATCTTTTATTTCAACTAATAACTTGGCCCAGAGAGAGCCTTCTTCGTAACATCATACATTTCTTCTGAGAGAAGCTAACGAGCGCGCCTAACGGCGGCTCGCGCCAAGCCTCTGGACTAGCACGTCCACCACAATGCCACAAGGGGACACTGTCACCCAACACAGAGGATCCATTATATTCGCCGCAAATAATCGAGAAAACCAATGCAAGTGCAMTGGCTAACGAGGTCGTCGAACGTGCCTCTCTCAGGGGAGAGGTGGATTACTATATATGACCAAGTATTTTTTGTTAAGTTGGCATCCTCTAATAATGAGGTTATGTGTAAGTGGTATCTCATTCTAATAAATTCAACCGGCACGACAGAGCACGCGTTCAGTTATGAGGTTCTTGCCGGAAGTCACTATATGTAGTAGTTATGTTTGTGAAATTTTCGCACTTTTCGCAACTTTTCTCTCCGTGCGAGCAGCTTTTCGGCAAAACGCTAAGTCACCGACACAGGGAGGCCCGGCCGGACACATTGGTCGAGGTTTGGCATCGATCCAGCATCTGTAGCTTGCACGTGGCGGGCGCTCAAGTTTTTTTTCGCCGCGGGAGTGGATAAGACCGATTTCCCTGGTTTTCTGCATGAGGCCTGTGTTTTGTACGTACGTGCCAGTAAATAATATTGTTTTGTTTCACGTTTTTTGCCCTTTCGCGAGCTCGTCGTGAGCACAGGATAGCCCAGACATTGTACCAGTATACCACAGGTAGAGAACATAACATGCAGGGAAAACAACATTATGATACAAGTCCGCAGCATAAGCACCAGCAGGTAACACCGTGCGTGTGTGACACGCCCATGTGCGATGGACTGCTGTCGCCAGCTGTGATGATCGAAGCCTGCAGTCCATACTCCACCATCTACATTTCTGCTCTGCTGCAAGATCCGAACTCACTCTGGACGAAATTATAAGGACCTATTTGATTGAGTTTTAGTATTTAAACTGTTATTATTTTCCCGATTTGTTTCATGTTTGTTCCCTGGATCTCACCGCAGGATTCCACGATGAGAGACTTCAGACAACATCAAACAACATGCAAATTTAGCAACACAAACAACGTGCCAGTAAATAATACGTAATGTCCTGTTGTTTGCCCTGATTTCACGAGCTGGTCATGAGCACACACAGGAGAGCGCAAACATATCGGTATACCACAGACAGGTAGAAACAGAACATGCAGAGAGCACAACGTTACTACTCTGCATAAGCACCAGCAACAGGTAACACCGTGCGTGGGTGGCACACCCATCTGCGCTGTACTGCTGTGGCTAGCTGTGTTTATCGGAGCAAGCGGTCCGTAATCCGCCATCTACCTTTCTGTTGTGCTGATATGTGTGACTGACCCACTCTCACTTTGGCCTGAAATGTAATGGTCGCTTTGATCACATAGGAGTACGTACCTCAACTGTTTATACGTACATACCAGGTATCTTTTTTGTGTTTCTGTTCACTTCAGAAATCTACAAGACATCAGACAGTATGCAGCAAACACAAACGAGGTCACAGCCCCGCCTAGAAGCACAAGCAGCAGACATTCCTGTGGCGGGTCCGCCGTGTACTGCTGTGGCTATTAGTGGTTGCTTCATCGGAGGCTTGCATCCGTCATCAGCAATCACCACCACACCTCTCTCTCTCTCTTCTGCGCTGCTGCCTGCTGCCTGCCTGTGCTTGCATGGTGTATGTGCGGCCTGTCGTGCATCTGGCGCAAGCCGCGACAAATAATACTGCCGGATTATGGGCAATAGTATTATATACGTTCCTTGACGCTCGCTGTGGTGATCTTGGACCTCTTGGGCTCTCACTTGGCTTCAGACCAGAGTCACACTCGGGACCCCTTTCGACGGCCTCGCGTTGGCTTTTTCGCCCGCTCTTCTCGAGGGTCGCCCCCCTCAGCCTCCGCCCGTGACTTTCCGCCCGCGCGCACTCTCGAGTCAAGCGCCGCCGCCGAGCGCGGCGACCTTCAATCCGTGGGCTCTTACGAGACGGTGGGACATCGAGACTTTTTCTTCGAGGCAGAAAGGTTCCGTGCGGGACGCCGAGGCTGTTTCTCTGAGGCAGCAAGCTTATTTCGTGGTTGTTTCTTGGAGATCCGAGATATAGCGAGGTTCTACGTACGTTCTTCTTCTGTGGATCTGTTCGGTGTTTGGTTCCGTTTTTTACGTACTTGCTGGGAGCTCCGATATACATACATCGTACGTCGTAGCTGTTTTCTTTGATAGCTCGGACTCCCGAAAGTGACCGCTTACTCTCGAGTACCTCCCTGGGCAGGTCGTCTTTAGCCCCTTCCATCTCCTCCGCCTCACCTCGTGGGAATACGAGTGAGGACACAAGTACAATAAATACGATAACAATAATTTCGGCTGAATACTGCTGTACTCTGTGTACTACTACTAGTACAACAACAACACAGCAGCAGTAGTATTAATACGAGTACGAGTAGCTGGTCGTATATAGTACTGCTGTAGTATTACTGTACAGTAGTATTAGTATCCACCGTACATGTAGGTACAGAAACTACAGCAGCAGCAGACAGCTTAATACGTCGCTACTCGTACGAGCATTTTTTTCTCGGACAAAATACCACTGCTGTACCACAGGTACCAGGTATAGTACAAGTAAATCAGGCCTTTAAATTGCAAAATCATATTTTAGGTGAGGTGCTCAACGACCGACTACAGATTGAATCGCATGACATCGAATCCCACAACCACTTTTTTTTTCTGTTTTTTTTTGTCTCGGATCTGATATTGAATATTACCTGTGGTACTTATTATGTAGTATGTCAGGCTGAGCAACAACCCTGTTTTTTAAATATTACGCTTTGTCTTATTTTTGGTCTCCGCGACCATTCAATATGGCCTTGCCCCGGCAGGAGCTCAGGATACATGTTTCTACTGCATTCTTTTATTCTGCTGTTCGGTTTCTCAGGCTGAGCCACATCAATCCTCTTTTTTCGTATATAACTCGCTTTTTTATTTTTCATATCCGCGACTATTAACGCTTTGACCCGCCAGGCCCTCGAAACATATGCTGTGTCTCTTTTTCAAATAATGCGTTTGGCGTTCACAGGCAACAACCCTATTTTTTCGTTTTTTCAATATCATTGTTTTGCGTTATGTTAGGTCTCCGCGACTATTGACACCTTGCCCCGCCATATGTTCTGGCGATTTTTTCACGTATTGCCATTTTTTTATCCTTACTTTTAATAATGGTCTCTGCAACATTGACGCCTTAGGGTCGTTCTTATCGAGCACCTTTTTTCCAAAAATTCCTAATTATTTTTTTGCGCAATTTTTAGGACTTCCAATTTTCATAAATAATTTCCAAATATTGGAATGCGAAGCCTTCTAAATAGTTTGCCCTCTGTTAAAATTCCAATTTTTCAAATAAATCCTGGTTTTTCTTGGTTTTCCTGTTTTTTTGGAAAAAAAAAAGAAGATGGAAACAAGTTGCTCGATAAGAACGGCCCTTACCCCAGCAGGCGCTACTATTTACAGCACTTTATTCATCTGATTAATCTCGAACACTTGCATTACCTTGATCTGTAGCACTACATATGTTTTTACGTAGATTTATTAACAACACAGATCTCCGTCATGAACGAGCGCCACGTCGTACGACACTGAGGTATATTTTCCTATCCGGAGCATGGGTGCCGGCGAATGCCGGCACCCATGCGGAGCCCTTGTAATTTTCTGGTAATTATAGTCAAATGGTCACCATGTTCGATCTTGGATGTGAAGGCCTGAGTTCGATCCTCACAGCGATGTATGTTTTTTTTTGTTTTCCAACTTGTTTTGTATTGTACATATAAATACAAGGGGGGCTTCGCCGCGGCGGGCTAACGCCCGCCTGCGGCTACGCGCAAATTCCGTAACGGCGAAGAGTAGGAGAGGTAGAATAACAGGTAAGCTTAGGGCGCACAAAAAAGCAACTACGTACTGCCAAGGGGTGCACAATTAATAACAGCACAGGGCACCCACAGGCACCTAAAGAGAAACACTACAGTAATTCTAACCCAGGTTGGGTTTCTTATTTATTCGAGAGAGGGTGCGTTCTATACTATTATTTTATTGTAACGGTTCCCGAATTTCCTTTTTCCTTGTAAATCTCTGTCTGGGTTGTTAGTACTTTGTTTCAGATTAAGTGTCCCGTACTACTGCTTTACAGCAGTAGTACTTCAACCATATACATTACGTTTGTATGTGCTAATGATGAAATAATAGTGACAGTGAAGTACTGCGAGCTGAGTACTACTGTATTCGAGAACACCTGGGGTGGCCGTTGTGTTTATTTATATTTTTATTTATTGTATTTTTCTGTCACATCTCCTGGAGAAGCACGACATTTTCTTTCTTTGTCTTTTGCTATCGTTTTTGTTTGTTTGTTGACCTGTTTTTTATTTTATTTTTTTCTTAGTGTTCCCTTTTCGCATTTTTGTTTTCGTTTTTTCTCTTTCACGCAGCGGGGTTGCTAGCAGAGTAGGTCGTGCCTGTCGTATACAGCATTGCATTGTCACCTCTGCTGCTTACCGCATTGCAGCGTAGTATCTCTGTGTCGTTTTGTGACCACATAACTGGTATCTCTCTAGGATGAAGAATCGGCACAGACACTACTGCTGTGGGTGTGCTGGATGTCGACGGGTAGAAAGGACGGAAACATACAATGACGAACAGCTGCAGCATAGCGAACGATAACAGAAGAACATATATACATATCATACACGTAAAGAGAGACTCGCATGCATATACCTGGTATATACCTGGTACGTATTTACAGCAGTACATTTACAGTACCGAAACAACCATACTTGGCGAAGCACGGGTGAAACTTATGTACGGTACGACCAAACAATTACGTACCAGCTGTACCGGAAACAACTACGCACACGTTCAACCCAGATTGTTATTATACTCGTACATTGTACCGTAAGGTTTTACTGCGTACTCGTGCCCCGTGCTCCAATCCACAAGGTGCAGAAATACAATCAGTTCGTCCGCAGGAGCTGACGGAGGCCAGTGAGCTCGAAGCGTGAACCGTAAATCGAGAGCGCGAACGCAAACCGTCGAACCGTCATCCCACGTAAACGTGTTGTGAATCATTGGGGTTTTTGGTGCCTACGCGTACCCMTAAAAACCAATATGATAGACAATCTGGGTGTACAATCATTTCCACCGAGCTGGGTGCACGGATTTGCTTCGGAAGCACAGCAGCGACAAAATATTTAAAGAACAGGCTCGGAACAGGCACCCGTATGCGACAACAGCAGCAGCAACGGCAGCAGCAACAGCAGCAGCAGCAACAGCAGCACAGCAGCAACATTTCAGAGCAGCGGCTTCGGCAGCGGCAATAGTGGCGGTGGAGGCGGCGGCGGCTGTACACTAAGCATTTGGTTGCACAGTTGTCCCAGCAGCACCAAAAAAAGGAGAGAGAAGAGCCCACAAAAAAAACGTCGACGCATCATCAAATCACCCCGCCTGGTGTTTATACATATGCTTGGACTTCCCCTGCTGCTGCTCCTGCTGCTGTGCCGCCGCCGCCCGATCCAAGCCACCTCCACTGCCGCCACCTCCGCTGCCGCCACCTCCACCACCGCCGCGCCGCCGCCGACGCCGCTGCTGCTGCTGCTGCTGCCGCTGCCGCTGCCGCTGCCGCTGCTGCTGCGGTTGTCACTCGCTCTTCTTGCGTGCGTTCTGAACAGCACAGAACGAAAAACAATCTGCTGTGTGTGCCAGGTGGTGCTTCGCGATGTGCTCCGCGCTACATCGCGGGTGTGGGGCAGCAGCAGCACAGCATATCATCAGCAGCTCGCAGCAGCAGCAGTGGGGGCGAACTCGCGGCAGCGGTAGCGGCCAGCTCCCCTTTGCAGAGTCGGGCTGGTTTTTTGTGCCTCCGTTGCACAGCGTTGCTTTCTACAGCAGTAAGCAGCGTACCAAGCAGCGTACCTGCTTGCTGCTGCTGGTGAAGAGCACCAATTTCTCCCAGCAACTAAGAGTGAGCCGTCACGTCAAGTCCATTACACTTCCGTAGCGCTGGGTGCAGGGTTATCAACTTGGTGGAGCTCGGCCATAGCTGGGGTACCGCAGTAGTTCATGATCTTGAGTGACCAGATGGGGCGATGCAATGGGATTATCCTTCAAGCATATTTTAGATGACTGCCCTCTCCATCATGTAAAAAGTGCCCGCATGACTCTTCCACAAAGATTCAAGGAGTCGTGGTGTACTACGTATGAAAGCCGAGTTTGAAAGGCGCCTATTGTTGAAAATTGCAGCGCCCACCACCCTCCTATTCATGATACGAGCACACGGGAGAGGCTACCCGGCGCGAAGCCGGTTGGTGTGTACGATGGCGAATTAGTCGACCGACAACGTTCACCGCATCGCAAGAAAACAATCCCGACATTGAGAAAAGCATTCAGTTTTTTTTGTCGATCGCAAGGTCTAAACCACTAGGAAATCATCCCGCACTGGACACTGGACTGTCAGAAAAGACGATGTACGTTCGTATGGCGAGCATGTGACAAAGAGGCATTAAATCCTCAAACAAACGTCGCCCCGTGTTCCTCGTGTTGGGAACCGCCGAGACCACCCTCGGTACAGTAGGCAGAGCAGGGGTCGGCGAGCACGATGAGGGAGTTGCGTGCCGCCAGGTGGTCCTCATCGCGAGATATCGCGAAAAAGGCTCAAATCTACGTCTAAGAAAAGCTGTCGAGGGCTCTCCGAGCAGCAGCTGCAATTATGTACATGTATTTATAACCCAGACCCCACATATGTAAGACAAACAGCACACACAAACGAAGTGGATTTCTTACGTAGTAGGCAGGTGTGGTCGAGAGTTTCAGCCCCTTCTTCGATGCATCCTTTTCTACTTCTTCTGCAAATACTATCCCACCACTACTACTGTGCTGTACGAGCACTGCTGTTGTGTCCTATGTGTCACGTGTGCGTGCGTGTGCGGTGTGTGCCGTGTGTCATAGACCTTCCATACCTTGAGCGCCACAACAATAAAATATTGACTAATATGATAAAATGTTTGGCGGGATTATTAACAAAATCTTTAAGAACGATCGAGTCAATAGTAATGGTTCCATAATATTTCCGAGTATGGTTTATCCCCAAAAAAGCAGGGGGTGCAGTTTTTTTAATTATATCTGTACAGTACTACGCAGATATTTCATAACGTCGAAGTATTTATGTAATACCAGTACGAGTACAATATGATATGCGTATGATACAATATCGCATGTTGTTGCATTAATAGTAGATTTTCGATTTGTCCTTGCGCCACTCCCCCAGGCACGTCCCGGAGGGAAACCTTGTATACCAGTATGCATGTACAAACAGAACACGTACATAAAAAAATTACTTCATGTCTAGACTATACGGATAATAACTCCCTCTCTCCAAAAACTTTCAGATTGCGCGCAAATCCGAGCAGATGCAACCCCGTAACGCTCTTGTACTTATTACAGGTCATATTAATATACATTCGGACGTGTCTTAAACGCCTCCGCCCTCCCACCAAGGGGATTACGCATATATTATTATGATAAAGCAAAACCCCTTGCATCAAACAAAATACCACTGCGTCTAGCCCCCGCCGCAACTTGCGCAATCTACGACACCCGGTCGCACCATCAGCGAGAAAAAACCACGGGTACGTCTAACAAACAGCAACAAACCCATGCAACGTTACTGCGACCATATAAATCCCCCTCCACTGACTCCCTCAAAAGCAAGGGTGGGTAGGTGGGAACTAAAACAATAGTCTATATCGCACCTTGGACCTGTAGCCTCTGCTGCACTGGGCTATCAAGGGAAGGTCACAACTAGGCACTGGACCAGGTGTGTACCAAGGGCTGATTTTCATACTACCATGTATTGCTGCATTCATCTGATACGCCAACATTATTACGTACGTACAACACTCCCAGTATCTCATTCTTTCGTGAAGATTCTGCTTTGCACTTTGCTTTCGAAGTTGTATTATATTAATGCGCTACCCCCCGTCCGGAGAAGGAGAGTAGAGATGGGAAAGACCCCCGGAGCGGCTACAACGGCAACACCACGCAAATATCCGTATACACGAGTCAACTCCCAACCCAACTGGCAACATCGAACTCTCGCCGCCAACCTCCATCACACTATGGGACTTTACCCGATTTACGACGGGCCTCTTACGCCCCCCCCCTACCTGCAGAAGAACTCGGCAGTCGACGGCACGAAGTTCTCTGTGTAGGACCGATGCAGGTGTCGGGCGGCCGGGAACTGGTGTGCAGTTCCCGGCCGCCCGACACTTGCATCGGTCCTACACAGAGAACTTCGTGCCGTCGACTGCCGAGTTCTTCACTCATGACCGTTACACAATGCAAAACCCACGCACCCACCGCCGCGCTTGATTCCGTGCAGTATGCAGAATATTCTCGGAATAATGAGATAATGTGAGTTTTGTACGTACGTATGAAGTTTGGCCAATCAGACGAATGTAGAAATACATGGTAGTATGAATCGTAGCCCGTGATATAAACCTGGTCCAGTTCGTAGTTGTGACCTGCACGTGGTAGCGCAGCGCAGCAGAGTCAGAGGTACAGGTCTAAGGTGTGATATAGACTAGTTTTGAGTTCCCACCCACCCACCCACCCACCCTTGCTTTTGAGGGAGTCAGTGGAGGGGGATTTATATGGTCGCAGTAACGTTGCATGGGTTTGTTGCTGTTTGTTAGACGTACCCGTGGTTTTTTCTCGCTGATGGTGCGACCGGGTGTCGTAGATTGCGCAAGTTGCGGCGGGGGCTAGACGCAGTGGTATTTTGTTTGATGCAAGGGGTTTTGCTTTATCATAATAATATATGCGTAATCCCCTTGGTGGGAGGGCGGAGGCGTTTAAGACACGTCCGAATGTATATTAATATGACCTGTAATAAGTACAAGAGCGTTACGGGGTTGCATCTGCTCGGATTTGCGCGCAATCTGAAAGTTTTTGGAGAGAGGGAGTTATTATCCGTATAGTCTAGACATGAAGTAATTTTTTTATGTACGTGTTCTGTTTGTACATGCATACTGGTATACAAGGTTTCCCTCCGGGACGTGCCTGGGGGAGTGGCGCAAGGACAAATCGAAAATCTACTATTAATGCAACAACATGCGATATTGTATCATACGCATATCATATTGTACTCGTACTGGTATTACATAAATACTTCGACGTTATGAAATATCTGCGTAGTACTGTACAGATATAATTAAAAAAACTGCACCCCCTGCTTTTTTGGGGATAAACCATACTCGGAAATATTATGGAACCATTACTATTGACTCGATCGTTCTTAAAGATTTTGTTAATAATCCCGCCAAACATTTTATCATATTAGTCAATATTTTATTGTTGTGGCGCTCAAGGTATGGAAGGTCTATGACACACGGCACACACCGCACACGCACGCACACGTGACACATAGGACACAACAGCAGTGCTCGTACAGCACAGTAGTAGTGGTGGGATAGTATTTGCAGAAGAAGTAGAAAANTTTTCTACTTCTTCTGCAAATACTATCCCACCACTACTACTGTGCTGTACGAGCACTGCTGTTGTGTCCTATGTGTCACGTGTGCGTGCGTGTGCGGTGTGTGCCGTGTGTCATAGACCTTCCATACCTTGAGCGCCACAACAATAAAATATTGACTAATATGATAAAATGTTTGGCGGGATTATTAACAAAATCTTTAAGAACGATCGAGTCAATAGTAATGGTTCCATAATATTTCCGAGTATGGTTTATCCCCAAAAAAGCAGGGGGTGCAGTTTTTTTAATTATATCTGTACAGTACTACGCAGATATTTCATAACGTCGAAGTATTTATGTAATACCAGTACGAGTACAATATGATATGCGTATGATACAATATCGCATGTTGTTGCATTAATAGTAGATTTTCGATTTGTCCTTGCGCCACTCCCCCAGGCACGTCCCGGAGGGAAACCTTGTATACCAGTATGCATGTACAAACAGAACACGTACATAAAAAAATTACTTCATGTCTAGACTATACGGATAATAACTCCCTCTCTCCAAAAACTTTCAGATTGCGCGCAAATCCGAGCAGATGCAACCCCGTAACGCTCTTGTACTTATTACAGGTCATATTAATATACATTCGGACGTGTCTTAAACGCCTCCGCCCTCCCACCAAGGGGATTACGCATATATTATTATGATAAAGCAAAACCCCTTGCATCAAACAAAATACCACTGCGTCTAGCCCCCGCCGCAACTTGCGCAATCTACGACACCCGGTCGCACCATCAGCGAGAAAAAACCACGGGTACGTCTAACAAACAGCAACAAACCCATGCAACGTTACTGCGACCATATAAATCCCCCTCCACTGACTCCCTCAAAAGCAAGGGTGGGTGGGTGGGTGGGTGGGAACTCAAAACTAGTCTATATCACACCTTAGACCTGTACCTCTGACTCTGCTGCGCTGCGCTACCACGTGCAGGTCACAACTACGAACTGGACCAGGTTTATATCACGGGCTACGATTCATACTACCATGTATTTCTACATTCGTCTGATTGGCCAAACTTCATACGTACGTACAAAACTCACATTATCTCATTATTCCGAGAATATTCTGCATACTGCACGGAATCAAGCGCGGCGGTGGGTGCGTGGGTTTTGCATTGTGTAACGGTCATGAGTGAAGAACTCGGCAGTCGACGGCACGAAGTTCTCTGTGTAGGACCGATGCAAGTGTCGGGCGGCCGGGAACTGCACACCAGTTCCCGGCCGCCCGACACCTGCATCGGTCCTACACAGAGAACTTCGTGCCGTCGACTGCCGAGTTCTTCTACTCATGACCGTCACACAATGCAAAACCCACGCACCCACCGCCGCGCTTGATTCCGTGCTGTATGCAGAATATTCTCGGAAGAATGGGTTTTGCATTGTGTGACGGTCAGGAGTGAAGAACTCGGCAGTCGACGGCACGAAGTTCTCGGTGTAGTACCTCTCTAAATGTGGGGCGGCCGGGAACTGCCCGGTGTATGCAGCATGGCTAGCTCCCTTGATCTTCGCCGCTTGGTTCTTCGAGAAAGAAGTCGATAATATCGAGATTATCTTGTCGGTGGGGAGTCCCAGATCGCTCAGCAGTTTGATCAGGTGGTTCGAGTCGAAATAACTGGGGCGTTTGGCGCCGACGATGAGGTCGTGCAGCTCTTGAGCCAGTAAGATGGAGCGTAGCTTGAGGTCGCCAGTTCGCCCGAAGTAGGGCAGGCTTGTGGGTACTGTCGTCAGCCACTGCGGATGTGAACCCCCGGTTGCTTGCCGGTCTCACGGAAGGCATCCCGCTGAAACACGGCAATGCTTTCAACGTACGAACAATCGCCAGACAGCTGATGATGACCGCCGTTCACGAGCCGTTCGCCATACCGGTGGGCATCGGCGCGAGGAAATTGGGCGAAGAGAAGGTGATCACCCGGCGGTGCTGCTTGGTGGGGGTGATCGTCTCCGGGCGGTGATGAGATGCAAGGAGGACCGCGACATTTTCGCCAACGGGGATATTTTTCTCTCCCGTGGCCCGACTCCGAGTGGTCCGGGGGTTCACACCCGCCGTGGCTGTCGACAGTACCCACAAGCCTGCACTCGGGCGAACTGGCGACCTCGAGCTGCGCTCCATCTTACTGGCTCAAGAGCTGCACGACCCCATCGTCGGCGCCAAACGCCCCAGTTATTTCGACTCGATTAACCTGATCAAACTGCTGAGCGATCTGGGACTCCCCACCGACAAGATAATCTCGATAGTATCGACTTCTTTCTCGAAGAACCAAGCGGCGAAGATCAAGGGAGCTATTAATAGCCATGCTGCATACACCGGGCATTTCCCGGCCGCCCCACATTTAGAGAGGTACTACACCGAGAACTTCGTGCCGTCGACTGCCGAGTTCTTCACACCTGACCGTCACTGTCGTCAGACGTTTGGCGCCGACGATGGGTCGTACAGCGCTTGCGCCAGTAAGATGGAGCGTAGCTTGAGGTCGCCAGTTCGCCCGAAGTAGTGCAGGCTTGTGGGTACTGTCGTCAGCAGGCTTGTTGTGTACTGTCGTCTGACGACAGTACCCACAAGTCTGCACTACTTCGGGCGAACTGGCAACCTCGAGCTGCGCTCCATCTCACTGGCTCAAGAGCTGCACGACCGCATCGTCGGCGCCAAACTCCCCAGTTATTTCGACTCGACCCACCTGATCAAACTGCTGAGCGATCTGGGACTCCCCACCGACAAGATAATCTCGATATTATCGACTTCTTTCTCGAAGAACCAAGCGGCGAAGATCAAGGGAGCTAGCCATGCTGCATAAACCGGGCAGTTCCCGGCCGCCCCACATTTAGAGAGGTACTACACCCGAGAACTTCGTGCCGTCGACTGCCGAGTTCTTTACACCTGACCGTCACACAATGCAAAACCCACGCACCCACCGCCGCGCTTGATTCCGTGCTGTATGCAGAATATTCTCGGAAGAATGAGATAATGTGATAATTGTACGTACGTAAGAAGTTTGGCCAATCAGATGAATGCAGAAATACATGGTAGTATGAATCGTAGCCCGTGATATACACCTGGTCCAGTTCGTAGTTGTGACTTGCACGTGATAGCGCAGCGCAGCAGAGTCAGAGTTACAGGTCCAAGGTGTGATGTAGACTAGGTTTGAGTGTCGATGCTTACCGTTGGACTCTCGGATGCCGTCGCCGGCGGCCGTGTTTGCATTTCCCGGCTTGCACCCATCGACGCATCGTTCGCGTCCGCTGCGGCCGGCCTGCGCCGCCACACACTCAACAACATAATGTTGCTCTCCGGGTCCGCGGCGAGGGCCGTTATGAGCGAAATGGTGAAGGACGATTTTCGCCTGTGGGTTAACGACCTCATGAGATTCGCCCAGCAAGTTCGTCCATCGACCATGCCTCCTGCGTCTAACGCCGTGTTCGACGCGCCGCCTGTGCCTGCGTTTACTCGTACACGCGCCTTCTGCACGAGCGGGGGCGAGGTACTCGTTCCAAGCACAGCATCACAGCATCAAGCCGGCCGGACTACCTAGAACTCGTTCCAAGCACAACATCAAGCCGGACGAATCAACCTACGAGTACGAGCAGAGTCTTTCCAAGCGCGTCACGCATTTATCTGTGCTGGGAGCAATCAGGTGGCGAAGGCTTTTCCCTCCGTCCCAGTCTCGCTTTCTCGCTTCCTCTCTCCCCCCCTCCTTCCCTCCCTCCCTCGCTCGCCCTCTCCCTTTCCCGCTTTTCTCGCTCCCCCTCTCCCCCCCGGTGGGGGGGGTGCGGCGGCAAAAACTGTGCCAGCACGGGACTGTCAGTTGAGCAGAATCCATGATGCAGCCCGCGCATAAACGTAAAGAGACAACTCCTTACGAAAGCACGCTACCCATCTTGATGCTGTGTTTCACCGCCGTGGTGCTTGTAAACAGACGTGGTGCTTGTAACACTCCCACGGCAGTAGAGCAATGTCCCTTTAACAGACACTGAGGGCGTGTTTAACTTATTCCTCTAAAGGCATTGGAACGCTTGGAACGCTTGGAACGGAACGGTATCCACACAAATATTTGCTGCTAATTGGTTATCAAAATCGAACAATTCCAAGGTTCCCACCCTGTCCGTATTTTTGTAAAGAGGAAGGCTGAGGGGGAAGGAAGGGGGTGAGGGAGGGAGGGAGAGGAGAGGGAAGCGGGAAGAAGAAAGCTGTGGCTTGGAAAGACTCTGCTCGTACTCGTAGGTTGATTCGTCCGGTTGATGTTGTGCTTGGAACGAGTTCTAGGTTGATTCGGCCGGCTTGATGCTGTGATGCTTGCCGAACGAGTCCGCCTTGTACATACTTTGAAAAGTTTTGAATGATGAATGGTTGGAAAATATACTTAGTATTTCAGGGAGGGACGCACCCAATTAGCGCGGTTGATTTTCGAATGGTTCAAAGTTAAAAATTCGACATGTTAGAATGATGATATGATTGAATATATTTCGCGCAAAGACATCCGACAAATTAGAAGCAATGATGGCAGGTCAAGCAAGGGAAACTTGCGCTGTCAAGGGTGTAGGGCCGAGTGTTTTAACACAAAACCTAGTAGTATGGTGCTCAGTCAAGGCGGCTGTCTGTCAAGGGGTTGAAGTGTGCTGTGTCGTGATCATCTTTGGTTCGAGGGCCTGTGGGGTGACAGGGAAATAGGAGAGAAGGGAGCAGAGGGGGAGGGAGGGGGGAAGGGTGGTAGGGATGGGGCGGAGGCGCGGAGGGAAGGACGGAGAGAGGGAGGGACGGAAGGCGGGAGAGGGAGGGGGCGAGCGAGGGAGAGAGGGGA